>CM056491.1:51306092-51906092 GCA_029783415.1 Anisodus acutangulus
AAGTTTCTAAAAAGCTTCTTTTATAAATATAAAGTAAAACAAAAATCTCACCCCGAATGGAAAGAATATCGTTTTCATAGTTGTGCAAAGGATTGGAGATAGAATTACAGATATGCCGATCTTCTGGTTAACATCCAAGGGGCTACGAGGCTCAAAGAGGGAGGAACCCGCCACCAGTCGTCTAACCGGTAAAACCAGTGGAAAGAGTGCAAAACCCTTCTTAGCTGAAGTAATCATGATGATAAAAATATCTTGACGATATAGATATTCTCAGACAACTTTGATATTTGCTTTTTTAAACTGAAAGAGTCAGAAAAAAAAAAAAAAAGATGAAGCAGTTATTTATTTCATCTTTTAATTGGGTTATCCTAGTAATTATTGATATTTTTAATGGTTATATTAGTTAAGGATATTTTGTTAAACTTACATGTTATTATACAGTATCATATATTCAAACCAAACAATAAAAATGTCATTAAACCACAACAAACGAAACAGTCTATCCCAACGTTGTATTCATTAATACAGTACAGTACAATACAATATAATACAACACCATACTATACCATACCATACGGTACATTAATGAACCACAGGAAACAACCATCCAAACAGAGTGTAAAGTTCCCTATATACTGTATTTTACTAGCATATAAATATCTGACATGACTAAAAGGCTCCTAAAAACATTGGATTTAAAGTAAACATACTGTCGTAAGTAAAACCAAACACTTAAAGTGAAGGGGCGAGTCATGCGAATAGCCTACAAGGGAGAAACAAGAAGAAAGCTCATAAGCAAAATATCATCACATTTGGCCACACATTGTGGAGTTGTGAACAATCAAGTAATAACTTTTCTGCAATTGATCACCATTTTTCAGTAACAACTAATTACAACATTTGCTAATGCAAAAGCATGTGGACTGAGAGTACTCATAGTCCGGTTTTTGCAGGCTATCTAATGTACTTCCACAACCTAGCATTGTTTACAACAGGCTATTCACAAACACAAGCTATTCGCAACTGAGCACACATACTATTTCCCAATCTCCACCAACTCTGCTACATTACCAACCATAGTTGGGGAAATTAGTTTCACCTATACATTTCAACACCCTAAAGAAGAAAATGAATGATTTTAAGCTAAAATCACTTGCTCTTCTTACCCCACCATTTCCTACGATTCTTCCCTGCTTTAGAATGAGCAAGCTTGTGTACTTTTGTCTTCGTCTCCTTTAACCGGACCTTGTAATCTTTTTTCCATTCTTCAAACCTGTGTTTCAGTCTTCGATACTCATCTGCAGGATTAGTAGAATGTAACTGCCCTGGCTTCAAGTGAACAATTGCCTTGGCTTCGTCGTCAAAATTCTGCTTCCGTTGCTCAAATTCCATTGTAAGGTGGCTGAGTAAGGATAAACCACCATTAACCTCTTTATTAGCTCCAACACCAAAGCTGTTGTTAGAAAATCTAACTGGAGTGTGACCCGCAGGAGTGTCCATAGATGTTGCGTCATCAGAATCATAATAGTGAGGAGATGGGGAACCTTCAAGCTTTGCAGGTCGACCAGTAGTATCACCAGCACCAAGACTGTTCTTGGCTGCAGTTAGACTAGCCTGCTTTACCAAAGCAATTTCATCATTCAATGTCACAATTACCATGTAAATCCAGAAACAGAGTTTGCGATTATAAACTCAACTTTCAGCAGAAAAATAAAATACCATCAGCCACATTAAACATCCATCATTCAATAGAAATGTTGTTTCATAATGAAAGAAGATCTGCTGATGTGGATGATGAAAGGGACATAGTGATCAGCCAATGAAAAAAGGTTTTTGTTTTCTTTATCTTCCGGATGCTTTTTCAACAGGACATGAAGTATGAGTATGTTCAACGCAGCAGCATAATGACAACATGCAAAAACTGAGTTTGAAAAGAATTACGGGTTCTTGGGAAAACTGTTTTGTCTGATGGTATTTTTGCAAATACAGGTAAAACTTCTTTCAGAAGTTCCCAAAAATTTTCAAAGCAAGCTTTTGCAAAAATTGGAACAAAAGCCGCTTTAATCTGTTAGATCTTTATTTGAAATCTTCAACGTTTATCATTTATTTTCAATGCATTTTATAGCCCAAATTTCCAACTTGAATCATAGGATTTCTTCCGTGGATTTTTAAAATTATTTCACATGCAAAATTAGGTTAGAGCTAGAGAACAAGATTCAAGTAACTCAAGGGCCAAGGCCCCAATTATTAATAAAAACCATACAAAGCCAATCAAACTTTACCTTGAGAGTTTTATTTGTCCCATTTCTCCTAAGACACACTCCAAGGCTTTAACAAATGTATCAAGAAGCATTTCATTTGACCATCATCAAACTTCAGTCTTCTTATTAAAGGAAATGGCAAAAATGATATGTTTATACCAGATATATCTCTCTCCGCACATGAGACACAGTAAAGAAAAAGGAATGTCTTATCTCAGAAAAATCATCAATTCACAAACTATTTCTTTAATTGGACGAGATGGGGGACGAAACGGTTTAGCAGTATCAGTAGAGCATTCATAGAACTACAGATACCAAGTACTAGAGAAGATGAACTATCTATAGGATCATATTGCAGCTTACTCTGTTACTCACCTGCAATGATGCCGTTTGCTTTTGCCACATCTCCTCCATTGACCTCATCTTGACCTCATATTCTAAGCATCGGGCCTCGAATTGGTTTACTTGTTCCTTCAGGGCAGCATTTTCCTTTTCCTTCTGTTCAAGGGTTGCCTCAGCCTTTAAAACCCGGCTTTCGAGGTCTTCTACAACAGAAGGTAAAATTTCTCGAGGCAACTCCTGCTTGCATAAAAAATTCAAACTTACTACAACATCAACCAGATTCTCAAGCAGTCAATAAAAATATTAACAGACTGCATTGCTGCCTCCACTTTTCGCATTTTAGTTAATATCAGACTTCACTTTGAGTGACTAGCCACAGTGCAATAAGGAATGAGGAAAAGGGGAAAGCATGAAAAATGAAGCCCTTATCCTGATTGATCCATCGGTCCCTTTTAGCTTCTACGGGGGAGTGGGGAAGGACTAATGTATAGACCAAAAAAGGGCCTTACTGCCCAGTTCTATCACTGTTTTTTTCTTTCAATCTAAAATAATCAAACACTCGGCATTTTCAAGATGCCAAAGCATTTCATCTTCCAAAGAAAGAATAAAAAGATGAAGAAAGATTCCCCTGAATCCTGAAATCAGAAAAGAAGTTGCATACCAAAATTCGTTTCAATTATCCCTAAAAAAGGGGGGGAAAAAGAAATACCTAAAATTGGCTTCATGAAACAGGCCACCAAATTCTTAAAGATATTAGTCCTGAAGCAAATTTTACAATTCTGAACGAAGAAAGAAGAAAAGTTACAATAAAAATTGTGGAAAAACTTCTATAGAAAACTTTTTTTTGGATAAAGTAAGAACTTCTATAGAAAACTAATTATTCCGTTATAAGGTCTATTAAGAGAAAAAATACCGAGGCACCCACAATAAAAGAATTAGTGAGACTCCCTTTCTTTTGATATCCCCAATCTTATTGAATTTTGGAAGTCAAATCATTTCACAGGCCTGGTGAAATGAAAAACTACGAAGAGGAATTCACATGGATTTAGCAAGGATGTGTGAATCTTAATCACAGAGTACCTTGACCTCCGTTTTTCTGCCTGTTTTTCGTGTGTCTACAGTTAACATTTTTGAATTCTGCAGTTTACTAAGATCCCTTCGAGCCAAACAGCCACGAATAGCTGCAATAAAGAAGACGCGTAAATCTATATCTGGTTTCGTAACCACAGAGATACCATGCAAATAACTTTACCTGATTGTATCTGCACAACAGCCACCAGATGCTCATCACTTCCTTCGTGATCAACCTTCCCTTTAGACCCCACTTTAGTATTATACTGCCTTCTTGCCATTTCACCACGAATAACTACAAGAACGAATATTGACATCAAAACGTCAGGTACAATTCAACATTGGAAGCTTAACATTTAATTATATTGATGCATCACCTAAGTATTGACCTGGGTTACATCACTAGTTACTTTTGGAACTTTCAACATTGGGATCAAAAGGCAGGTAATTATATTTTTTTTGGATAAAGACAAAAGTGATAGTAATATACTTTTTCTTTATCTAAAATCACTGGAATGGCAAACCCAGTGCTCAAAACTTTGAAGATATCTAATATAGTCTTGAAATGGACAAAATATTCAAACAAACTGAAAGACACAACATTCTTCATGAATATCATCTTCTATTATATTCTCAGAAAAAAAAAAGGAAAGATAAAAGAGGAGCTGCAAAGGGATCTGATTTACATGATTGAAGTATGATTACTCCTCCTTTCAGCTCATGGAAGTGCCAACGAGCACGATGACCCCGAAAGCACTTTTGCACCTCAAGAGTACCTTGTAGAACTTGGTTCCTTACATCCTCCAATGCAGCAATCTACATGTCACACAAAAGAAAATCCAATCTTCAATAGTATACACACCCATTGCCTTACTAGAAGCCCATATTGGTCGTACATATCAGAGGAAATGTGATGAGCCTTATGTTATTAAAACATATTCCAGGAGGGCCAAAAATAACACCCTGAAAAGTTAGTAACTGCCTAGACAGTTACTTGGTCTGGAGAAAGGTGTGCAAGGCAGTGAGAAGAAAAAATATTCAGAAAAAAGGAAATCCTTTAGGAGAGTCTAGCCTTTCGAATGTCTAGAAGTATCAAATCTGTGTAATCTCATTATTATGTACTGTATAACTGAATGTCATTCATGTCTTAGGTTGTAATTTAAGGTGTTAGCAGTGTTTGAGTGTCTTGTTTTCAGATTTGTTGTTGTATTATCAATGTATCTAGTGTAAAACATCAGTATTTGTTCCTTTATTTACTGTTTTACGCAGAAAAGTCTATCAAATTTGGTATCAGAGCAGTAACATTCAGGCATGGTGAGTAAAATGGAGGAACTAGTTGAACAAGTGGAGACTAATTTGACAGGGGTAAGAGAAGATACCAAAAAACTGGAAGGATGGTTTCAAGAAATGAGAGAGTCCCTTGCGAGAATTGAAGCACAAGGCAGAACTGTGATGGCAGAAGCATCCCCTTCTCAAACCAGATCGTCGGAAACCAAGAAGAAGGAAGCAATGTGAACTTGGCTGGAGAAAAAGATGGGAAGAAGTTTCGGAAACTACAACTACCAGTTTTCGAAGGAGAGGATCCTTTGGGATGGATTTTCAGAGTGGAGCGATACTTTGCAGTGAATGAAATTTCTGAAGCAGAAAGATTACAGGCAGCAGGTGTTTGTTTGGAAGGTAAAGCTTTAAATTGAAATTATTGGGTAGAGTCTCGGCAACCAATATTAACCTGGGAAGAATTTAAAAGGGAGTTGCTGAACCGATTTCATCATTCTCAAAAGAAAAACCAATATGTTGACTTAATGGGGCTGAAGCAGGTTACCACGATTACTGCGTTTCGTGAAAATTTTGAAAAGGTGTCATCATCTATGAAGGATGTGTCTGATGAAATGTTATCTGAAGTGTTTCTGAATGGGGAGAAAGAGGAAATTCGAGTAGAAGTGATGCTTTTACAGGCTCAAACATTGAGGGAGATAATGGAGATGGCTCAAAAGGTGGAGCAAACTCAAGGGTTCAAAAATCTGAACCAAACAGAGGCAGTTCAAGCAAAATATGTTTAGACCCAATTACTCTCGGGTCACAAACATACTTGAAGCACGTGAATCAAGAGCCGGAGCAGCAAGACGCAACATTGATTCGCAAATTAATACTGCAGCAAAATCAACTGGCTTTAATGCGTCTGCTATAGCAAAATCAGAGGGACAATTCAGAAGGTTGTCTGATTCAGAAATTGACCGAAAAAGAGAGTTGTGGTTATGTTTCAGATGTGATGAAAAAATTGGCCCTAACCACCATTATAAAAATAAGCAACTCAACCTTTTGATTATTTCAGAGGCACCCAACACAGATGAAGAGGAAACAGAAGAATTCTACAGATGAAGAGGAAACAGAAGAATTCTTTGAGGTTGCTGAAGAGGCTGTAGATGAAGGAGAACAAAAGGCTACTATGATGGTGTTGAATATGAATTCAATAGTGGGCCTTACAGGATGAAGAACAATGAAACTGGTGGGAAAAATTCATGGGCACGATGTGATAATTTTGGTGGACAGCGGAGCTACCCATAATTTTATATCTTCCATGCTTACTCATCATCTGCATTTACCTATTTAGAAGACCAACAGATTTGAAGTAACAATTGGCAATGGTCAACAGGTTGATGGGAATGAAGTATGCAAAGGGGTGAGGTTGGATGTGCAAGGAGTACAAATTCACCAACATTATTTTTTGTTTGACTTGAGTGGAACTGATGTCGTGTTAGGGATGGAATGGCTAGCCACTTTAGGTGAGATGAGGGTAAACTGGAAACTTCTCACAATGAAATTTAAAAATGCAGGAAGATTGCTGTCGCTTCGAGGAGATCCAGCTATGGTTCGAACAGTAGTGTCACTAAGAGCCATGAATACTAATTGAATTGAATCGGGTAATAGTAAATGAAGGTGAACCAACTATTACATCAAATGAGATTGAGGAGTTGTTATCTAATTACCCAGGAGTGTGCGCACAAGCTTCGGGTCTACCACCACATCGTTCTCGGGATCATGCTATTACTATTCAGTCTGGAGCACAACCGCCTAATATTCATCCATATCGATATCCTCATTCTCAAAAAGCTGAGATCGAGCATTTGGTCAAAGAGATGCTGGCTGACGGAATCATTAGGACTAGTACTAGTCCATACTTTAGTCCGGTATTACTAGTTTAAAAAAAAGATGGAAGTTGGCATTTTTGTGTGAATTACCGAGCTCTTAATGACATCACAGTCCCTGATAAATTTCCAATACCATGCAGTGATGAGCTACTGGATGAGTTAAGGGGAGCCACCATATTTACCAAGTTGGATCTCAAGTCAGGTTATCATCAGATTCGCATTCAAACGGGAGATGAAGCAAAAACAGCATTCCGCACCCATGAGGGACATTATGAGTTTATGGTCATGCCATTTGGCTTGACCAATGCACCCTCGACTTTTCATTCATTGATGAATGATATTTTCAGGGAACATTTGCGGAAATTTGTTTTAGCATTCTTTGATGATATTTTGATTTACAGTAGAGACTATGCTTCTCATCTTGAACATCTGAAGATTGCTTTAGATATTCTCAAGTGGAACCAGCTGGTAATCAACAGGAAGAAGTGCGTTTTTGCGCAACTTAAACTGGAATATTTGGGTCATATCATTTCCTCTGAAGGAGTGCAAGCAGATCCTTCCAAGATTGAGAGTATGATCTCCTGGCCAGTTCCTAAAGATGTCAAGTCTCTGCGGGGATTTTTGGGACTCACAGGGTACTACAGAAAGTTTGTCAAAGATTATGGTAAAATTGCTGGCCCTTTAACTGATTTATTAAAGAAAGATGCTTTTCTGTGGAGAGAACGAGCTCAACAAGCATTTGAAGCATTGAAGTTGGCTATGACTCAAGTGCCCGTCTTAGTGATGCCGGACTTTTCTCAGCCTTTTATAATTGAAGCAGATGCTTCGGAATTTGGTGTTGGTGCAGTTTTAATGCAAAAAGGTAAACCTATTGCATATTTCAGTCGAATGCTTTCTTCTAAAGCAAGACAATGCTCGGTATACGAACGGGAGCTAATGGCCATTGTGTTGGCCATCAAGAGATGGAATCACTACTTGATAAGTCATCATTTCATCATTAAAACTGACCAAAAAGCCCTTAAATTCTTGCTGGAACAGCGAGTTATAGATGAAAATCATCAGAAATGGGTTTTCAAACTCATGGGTTATAAATTTGAGATCAAGTACAAACCGGGTGCTGAAAATAAAGTGGCTGATGCGTTGTCCAGATGCAGGGAACCAGCAGAGTTGTATGCCTTTTCGGTTTGGAAGTACGAAGACAAGGAGGCATGGCACCAAGAAATACAACGAGACAGCAGAATGACTTATTTTGCAAAAGTTAATAGGACAGCAAGCAGATGACAAATACAGCTTGAAGAATGCATGTCTACTGTTCAAGGGACGTTTGGTTTTGCCAAAAGGATCATCTAGAGTACCAGGGTTGTTGAAAGAGTTCCATTCTTCTCCAATAGGAGGTCATTCGGGGTATCTTCGCACATATAAGAGCCTATCCGAGAATATTTACTGGGAAGGTATGAAGAAGGATGTGCAAGACTTTGTTGCCAAGTGTGAAATTTGTCAAAAGAACAAGTCTCAAACTTTGAGTCCAGCCGGATTACTTCAACCTTTACCCATACCTCATCATGTGTGGGAGGATGTAAGTATGGATTTCATTACTGGCCTTCCTAAATCCCATAGGTTTGATACTATATTGGTTATGGTGGATCGTCTTACTAAGTACGCACATTTTATTCCACTTTCACACCCTTTTAATGCTAAAGATGTGACTGCTGTTTACATTAAGGAAGTAATTAAATTGCATGGATTTCCTAAATCTATTGTGTCTGATCGTGACTGTGTGTTCATAAGCCAATTTTGGAGGGAAGTGTTCAAAATAGCAGGTACTACCTTACGCTATAGCTCTTCTCTTACCATCCTAAGACCGATGGGCAAACAGAAGTGGTAAATAGGAGTTTGGAGACATATCTTCGTTGTATGGCAGGAGAAAATCCTAAGCAATGGTCCCACTAATTGTCTTGGGCTGAGTATTGGTTTAATACATCCTTTAATAGATCTGCAGGTATGACACCCTTTAAAGCATTATACGGGAGGGATCCACCATCAATTTTTCACATGGATGACACTACTTCAGTAGTGGAAGAAGTAAATGAGCAGGTGCGCACTAGAAATTTGATCTTGACTGAACTCAAAGATCATCTAGTACAAGCACAACAAAGAATGAAGAGTCAAGCTGATCGACATCGTAGAGAAGTGAATTTTGAGGTCGGTGAAATGGTGTATCTCAAACTTCGGCCCTACAAACTACGCTCTTTGGCTAAGAAGATAAATGAAAAACTCAATCCCCCTTTTTATGGTCCTTTCATGATTCTAGAGAAGATTGGTCGCGTAGCTTATCGATTGGAGTTACCTGTTGGTGCATGCATTCACTCAGTATTTCATGTTTTACAACTGAGACAATGCTTACTACCAACTACTCCTACTCAATACCTACCTCCATTTCTTACAACAGAATTGGAGCTTCAAGTTGAACCTGAAGCGGTGAGGCAGATTAGGAAGCTAATTAATTGTAAGAAGGAGGTGTTAATCAAGTGGAAAAACCTGCCGGAATTTGAGAATACCTGGGAGGACTTGGCAGTCATTGATATACAATTTCCTGACTTTCACCTTGAGGACAAGGTGACTCTTATACGGGAGGGTAATGATGAGCCTTATGTTATTAAAACATATTCCAGGAGAGCCAAAAATAACACCCTGAAAAGTTAGTAACTGCCTAGACAGTTACTTGTACTAGGTGGTTTTTTCTGGAGAAAGGTGTGCAAGGCAGTGAGAAGAAAAGATATTCAGAAAAAAGGAAATCCTTTAAAGAGTCTAGCCTCTCGAATGTCTAGAAGTATCAAATCTGTGTAATCTCATTATTATGTACTGTATAACTTAATGTCATTCATGTCTTGGGTTGTAATTTAAGGTGTTTGAGTGTGTTTTCAGATTTGTGTTGTATTATCAGTGTATCTAGTGTAAAACATCAGTGTTTGGTTCTTTATTTACTGTTTTACGCAGAAAAGTCTATCAAAATGTTATATCCATAAAGCCATAATTTTTATCATTTCTTATCGTCCTTTCCGATATGCATGGGACTACTCAAAAACCTTCTCCAAACGAACATATGCCTCCAAAATTATGATTTACCCTCAAAGTGATGCCACCAGTTCGGAAGACACCGCACTTCTTTTAAGATAACTAAGGTGTGTGGGCCAGCTTGTGTGCACATTGACACACCACATTTTTTTTAATCATTCTTTGCTTCAACTATATCCCTAGACCCCACTAGTGGGATTACACTGGGTTTGTTGTTAATTGCTTCAACAATATACAAGTAACGATTAGAAAAGATTTTAACTTTCTGGTGCTTCTTTTGGATGATTTGGCTAATGACATAAATTCTTTGGGAAGAAAATATATCCACGCAAGAGAACAAGAACCATTAACTCACCTGTCCTGCTCGGAAATATAACTTTGTATACCCAACTTGGTACAGTTCCGGAAGAATACCAAACTGCTGAAGAATGGCAACTGACATACTTAAAGGATCTTGGCATGCATTATCCTTTGGCAGAAGGAAGCCATACCTAAAATACCGCATTTATATAAATCGACAAACAACCAAAAGAACAAATCAGTAACAAACTAAGGATCGCATATGTCACCTGCTTGTGAATTCTTGATGTGTTAACCTAGTAGGATAGCCAGATCTTGATATTCTAACCACCTCAAGAACACCACAGCATCTGAGCTGTTCTATGACAAGATCTTTGTCAGACATGCCAGGAAGCTGCTTGTTATTTGGTTTTATGCAACATATGAAGTGTGGTATGGTATTTTCCAACTGCTGCATCAATTTGAACAAATTATCCTGCCAGGAAATTTTGATAAAGGACAACATTGAGAAACTATCATAGTACCCCAAGATACAAACTTTTATCTTATAAGTGTTTAGTTTGTCAGCATGATCAAGTTCTATAGAGAATTTAAGAAAATAACCACCTTAAACTTAGTTGCAACACTTTGCTTCTGACCTGGCACCCCTGTATAGGTTGATGGGATTGAGAATTTTTTATCTTCAGGTAGGTGGCAGTCACTTGATGAGAGTAGCTGAATAATGTCAGGATGCAGCGCATCTCTGTTCTTTTCTAAGAAGCCAGTTGCATCATAAGTTACCTGAAAATCACATAAATAATTACAGTGTTCACAGTTAGACAAAGTGTAATTGAGCGAAAAAACCACCAGATCTAAGGTTTTCCCAGGGGAGAACTTCTCTATTACATTCGCGAAAGATCTCCCATTCTTGGTAATTTTCTTAATATTCAACAATTACATAATCACTGAGAATATTCTACACAATAAGTTCATTGATTCTTTGATTTTGAAGAGTCATATACGTCAACAATTGACCAACAACAAATATGTATCAAAGCTGCGATTACCAAAAGTTTGACTACTACAATGAGCATGAAGAACCACATGCAGCATATTCCTTGGTTTAAGGTTTTGACAGCTCCCAAAAACATTCTAACATACTTATGAACTAAATCAAGAGCGAAATTATGATAAATATTATCTCAGATCATCAATAAAGGGATGATACCATCATATGAATTAATGGTTAGTCATCAGTGACAGTCTGAAGACATGTCAAGACCGAAAACCACAATTGACTCTAGAAACGACTTTTTATAGAAAATCAGAAACCCCTCACTAAACATTGTTAGACAGTATCAACTTAAGCCGTGAAAAGACTACTTAATGTCTGAAGAACTATTGCATAGGAAAAGAAAAGATGCCTTTAAAAGAGAAACTGACCTCTCCAGCATAATGGCGAATACAAAATTCTTCTCTTTCACTTTTAAAGCAAGGGTTAGATTTGATGTGCTGCTTAATTTTACTCGCAAAGGTCAAATGAGTGGCTTTTGGGGAATTTGATTCTTCATTCAACAAAGATATAAGCCCATTCGGTTTCTGCAAAATGAAAATGACAGTTCATCGATCAACTGATATGTCCATTCAAATACATATCGTAAAGTGCGTATCTAAAATACAGAGATCTTTATTATTGACATTGGTAATTTATACTCGAGATTCACATTTTAAGACTTCAACCATAAGAAGTAATACATAGATAAAAAGATTGTAGCGGCAGCTATATCAAATAGAACTTGTAACAATACGAACTGATGCATTCTTATCCTTCTTATCCAACTCAACAATTGAGCATAGAAAAAGTAATCAGACTAAACGAGAAAAAGATGTATAAAAAGAAAGAAGAGCAACAACAATGTGATTGTGTAATTAAGAACGAAAAAATGTGTAATCCAGGGCAGAAAAGAGTTAGCAGATTATACAAACTCCTGACACCAAATAATTAGGAAAAAGAACCAAAAGGAAAAAATACCTTTTCAAAAAGAACGAGGCAATCTTGGTTGTCTTCAAAATCTACTTTTGTCCAATCAATTCCGTCCAATTCATATTCCTGAAATGAAAACATCAGTTCTTGCATCGACATCTAAAAACTATGCTGCAGGAATATTTACAGGAGAGTAATAAAGCCCAAGAATGCCACAAGAAAACTACAGAGAGAAAAGTCAGAGTCTAACAATACTCTGTTTTTTTGCATAATATCAAAACTTCAATTGAGTTTCTGTTTAGGGTATATTACTCTACGGTTGATAGAATTGAAATGGAAAAATGTAAATATGCAAAAAAGTAAATAGAGAGGAGGAGTGAGTGTATTGTTTTGTTCAAATTCCCCAATCCAGTGCTTCCTTTGAATATGTAAAGTACAAGGCTAATTCTAGGTAAGCTTATAAGTGAAAAGGGAAATGGCAGTAAGTATGGAAAGTAAGCTGAGAACTGGAAGTGGAAGCTTGAACTTTGATTGCCTTGATGACAGGTGATTTAGATTGGGGATTGGCTGCTCGCGTTCATTCCTTAGTCCGACTTATATTGGACCTAGGCCTCTTAGAGTCCAAGTCTTGGTGGAATCAGTGTTGAAGAGACACGAATGAGGTCATGGATTGCTATCGTGCAAGATCTCCCCAGATTATTCGGGGTTGGTTGAGGATCTGTTGGACTCTCAACCTCATCCCTTGAGACTCGGTCAGAGGGGTCGACGTGGGGGCATTGTGGGCTTGACACATTGAAGTCATGGCCCATGACTATACAACGCTTGTAGCATTGTTTCAGATAGTAACAGATGGACTAGGAATAGACCTTTGATCGTGGAATCGGTCATATTGAGTTGGTTGTGCGAGGAGTCAGGTACGGGCGTTGGGCCTTGAAGAGGGACGATTTGTTCGGGGTTAGCCAGTTTAGCATGTAAGGCACGTGCTACTTTTGGCCACTACAGTTTCTCAGCTCCAGTTATCATGAAAGGTTTCACTCATTATAGCCCAGCTTATGCAAAACCGCTAAAGAGACTTGTTCCTTTTTCCCTCCTTTCAATTAAAGAAGTTAGTAGAGGAAAGGGATAAAAATAATAAGAATGAACTGGGAAGGATCATGATATGCTTACCTCTTGCTCGAATTTCAATAGATGTCTGTTGACATGCTGCTGGAGCCTCTCATTTGCATAGTTTATGCAAAATTGTTCAAAGTTGTTTCTCTGAAAAGTGGGAATGGGACTGTCAAGGTGGACAAAAGGAATCTCCATATGCAGTATAATAGTTAAAAACACAGATCAATTTACCTTAAATAATTCAAAACCATAAATGTCTAGTATATTTATGGATCTACCCGTCTGTTCTTTACCCATTGCAAGGTTTTTGTTCATTTGATCTACTATCCAGTCAAACAAGTTTGCATAGATGAACTTTGCCAATGCATCTCTTCTATCAGTTGCCTGAAACAGAGTGAAAATGAAAGAAATAGGAGTAATAAATTCATATATTAGAATAATTAGTTGTGAATAACGCAGATTCTGGTCAATATCAGGATGAAATTGCCAGAAAGAGAAAATCAGGAAGAGATGGAATATAAAAGCACTTCTACTAACCTCCTTCCTAGTTAAACTCTTGGCAACCTTATCCTTGTCAGCTTGTATTTGGCATGTTGATAAAGCTAGTATGAGGTCATTTACAGTACAGCCAATCAAGCTAGCAGCATTTGTAACAGCTGCAGTATCAAAAATGGTGACAAACCAAACAGATACAAGCACAAATATGAATGAATATAAAAAAGTTAAAGACCCTGCATACAAAGTGAAGCAAGAAGATTTACAAGTGTTGTTACAAAGGAAGACCATACAAGAGGTGCAGGAAAGAATTATCATGAGAATGCAGAAGATATTTGCATGAATCCAAACAACAGAAGCTTTATGACAATGCAAAATGCTCTGGCCCAGAAAAGTTGAAAAGCGTAAGATAAACCCACAATACTGCAGAGAAATGGAGTTAGGAAGAGTACTTCTGGAGTTAAAATAACTACTCCAAAGAAAAAACAACCAACTGACAAGGCGAAATATGATAGACCCCTTCTCTCAAAAGGGAAGAAAGTGTTAAAGCTGAAGATATTTGCTGAACAAAAGTCAAGTCCATGATTCACAGTTGGAAAGCTAACTTACAATTGACCAAGAGTATAATTGCTTATATATTTGTATAAGATTATGAAAATCATATCTGCTATTACTTTCAGAAAGAACAAAATTTCAAGAGGATCAACATTAGCTAAACTTCTACATTGACAAGATAGCTCACCTTCACTTTGCACAACTTCGACATGGCTTTCATTGTCAATTACTTGGAATGTTATATTTCCCAGCCATAGAACTGAAGCAATCATGTGAAAAGTATGCTCTTGATCCCTTTCACAAATCCTAACAGTATTTAGGGCTTCCTGGGAGTGAGAGAAACAAAGGAAATAATTATAAACAAGATCCAGCACGGCATTGAACTGAATGAACAGAAATCAAACATAAGTTGACCATGTCTTATCCCGTAAGGCTCACCATAAGCTTACGAAATTCCTCGGCATCATTAACGCCATGGATCACCAAGCAGTCACTCTGGTTGAGATATTTGTATTCTGATGCACCTTTTAACTTAAGTTTATCTGAGAATAAATCAAATAAAAGTTGAAAACAAAATATTCTGCAACTTCTTTAACTAATTTATTTTTTTTAAAAAAGAATCTTTAACTAACACCTCAGCCTTCCTAAAGAAGAGAAGAAACAAAGAATTATCTAAAGCTGTACAGAAGCCGTTGTGACTTCTGGATACTGCAAAACCAAAAAACAGAAAACGTAGAGAGCACTACACAAAAAAAGGGAAATTCAATCTCTTAAATATTGTCCTTGCTTGTAAAACCAAAAATTATATACACGTAATAATGAAAGAACTTCCATTTCAACAAGGTTTTCTAACTCCAACAAAATTTCTCACTTTAAAAATGATCCAGCTGCTCGAAAGTTCCACTTCCATTTTTTTATAACAATAGTGTCGAGGCTAACTTGCACACTCATATTTCAACAGGTTGTATACATCCTCTCACCAGAACATATATTATTAGGTGACTCTACCCACCAAAGCTTAGGGATGGAAAGAAATCGTGTAGATGCCTCTGTTGGATTCACATCCTGGTCCTCGTTCCACTTCCATGTTTAATGTCTTGTTGGAAACACTACAGTTTTGTGACTGCTACTTTACACTTGTATCCTATTATATTGATATTTTATAACTTCAAAATTACAACCCTGATTTCACCTTTACGATCACAGACTTGTTAGTTCTGAAGATATGTGAAAAACATCTCAGGTGTTGTAACCACACAGCATTAAAAACGGAAGTTGTTTTGACAGTGGAGATACAATGCAAGGTAAAAGGCATGTAAAGTCCTACGAGTGAAATAAGCAACAAAAAAATACAATCAAAGGCCCACTATAAGTTACAGACCTCTCAAAGTAGGTGGAGCCCCGGCACATAGTTGGTAAAAGATATGATAGGACCTCTCTCCATCGACCAGCTGAACCACTCTCGACTGCCCAAAGAAGACATTATGTTCCAAAAGATTTAGATTGTGATGGTAATGATATAACTGCAACAAGAAATCCACGGTAGAGAGGAGAAGAAAATTGCACCTTTTCAAGAAGTACTACTCATTATTTTAGCATTAACGCATTGGACATGCACAAAGATGTATAAAAGTCAGTAACAGTTATCAAAGGACAATTACAATAAATTCTCTGATAAAACCAACGGACAATTACACTTACAGGTTTGTAGTTTAGCACCGCATATCTTTCCTGTTGCACTAAAATGAATTTCAAGCAACTTCCCCTGCATCCATCAGGGACAACCGTCAGAAAAAGTGCAACGAATGGGGAAATAACATAAATAAGCTTCTCGATTTCCCAGTCCACCACTCCCCTCCTCGAATAAACGGAAGTAAAAGAAAAGAGAATCAGGCATAGAGACTGACAAATCGACTAGAGTTGTTGTTCCTGGAAGTTTTGGCATTCCCAAAGGCCTCCAATATGTAGCTTGTTCGCAGCACCTCCTTCTCTATCCCGTTACTGCCTCCACCAAGCATAGCCAAGTATTCCATTGCAATCTTTGCTGTTTCCGTCTTCCCAGATCCACTTTCCCCGCTGTATAAAATTAGTTTCTCTCAATTATTATAATCACAATCTAAGACATCAATCACTGAACCAGAGAAGAATTATACATTAAAATATCTCGAAACTCTAAAGGATAACAAAGAAACATTTTCACCAACCTTATGATAATAGATTGATTTATTTCATCTGCAAAATTCAAAAGGTAAAGCGAAGAAATAAGGATCAGCTTGCATCTAAAGTTTTTAGGGAGCTAACAATGAACTTTTTCTATATAAAAAGTATTGAGTATGGTTCTGAGGAAAACCTTCCATCATTCGATCATAGGCAGTGTCAGCAATAGAATAAACATGAGGATCATTCAAGAGCTTCTGTCTGTAAGCTGTAAAAAATTCGTCCCCATACAATTGGACATCTTTGAACGGATTGATTGCTATTAAAACAGGCCCTGCCTTACTCTGCAGGCATAGAGGACAAAAAATTAAAAGAGAAGAGACATGAAATTATATATGAGGCATAAACACAGTTTAGTATTACGCACATATATTATGTCCCGCGCGTATCTGTGTCGAAGGTTGTAAAGAACTGATGGCTCGTTCAAATAACTAAGCTGCATGAGATCATCCACACCCTCAAGAATATCCGGATTAGCAGGTAGTACATCTCCTACAGACACTGTCACAGCCTATAGCATGACAAAGTTTAAGTCCGATGCAACTGTTTAACTTCAAATATTCATCATTAGGAAATAGCAGGAATACGTGAACTCACACTGCCATCAGAAAGAAATACTGTAGCTTTCTCTCCTGAAGTTGATTGAATGTTTCCTGATACCCATTGCCCATTCCCCAGGAGACACCAGATGCGAAGCTTCTGAAACACAGAGCTTAGAAGTTTAGCATGTCAACCAAATCTAGCTCTTAGTTACATAATAAAATCATCCAAGAACAGCCCATAAATCTTCCAACAGTAAACAAACCAGACATGACAAAAAACAAGTGGAGCTCAAACCAGCACATGTACAAATTTTGCTTATCATTTAGTTAAAAATGTCAAGTTTCTAGATTCACACACAACAAAAACTTAACGGAAAACTAAGTTGTAGAAACCTATGAACTGAAAATACTATAGAGATTCACTATCTTAGGTATACAACAAAACAGGAGAACTACTCTATCTGAACCTTACAAGTTCCCCTAATCGCAGACACCAGCAACTTTTAGTGAAATAAAGATTGTCATAATTTGTTCAAACTCATAAGGATTCTAAAAGCCCTGCAGATTTCGCACTGATGTACATCTAATGAACTTCATCATTGAAATAATGAAATACTAATGTTAATATCCATTCTATTGGACTCTACGCGTTCAAGGCGACTAACAGTAAACATGTGGAAATGAAGATAATGCACTTATTACAATAACTTTTTTTTACCTTCTTAACAAAATAATCCAAGCGATCGTCCCATTCATCCTCACAATACTCTTTAAAGGACACACAAGGCTTGTTCTCAAGCTTAGCACCACTTATCTCCCACAATCTCCCTGTACTATTCTTCTTAACTGAATCCATTACATACGGCGATTCGCAAGGTTCCATTCTTTTAACCTTCATAGCACCAAAACCATTCCTTTTCAACCCTTTACACTCTTCTTCCTCCTTATTCTTCTCCAATTTAACAACATCACCTTTTTCAAAGCTTTTAGTTAAGATTCTCTTTGGTGATGGAGGCCTAGTCTTGGATTTAAGTTTGGGCCGAGTCGGTAACGCCGGCGGTAAGTCTTTTGGCTTCTCATTTTCATCCCTTTGCCGGAGAGATTCCAACATTTCCTCTAATGAACTACGAGCTATACTAGATGGCGAAACGGACAACATTTTATTGTGATTTGGAGTGGAATTATATGTACATAAATTGTTTCATTCGAATTTGAACAATTTCTGAAGCGACTTTGCTCCAAAAACAAATCTAAAACCCTAATTTTAGATTTTTAAACAAAAAAAATTAAAATCGAACTTGTATAGAAGATTCTAGCATGTGTTCTTAAACCTGGAGATCAAAATCCATCCTTACAACACAAATTCACAAAAAAAAATGCATAATAACTATTTTAAGAAAAAATGAAAAATTAAAAACAAATAAATTTTGCGAAAGCTAATAGAACTCTGAGCTGTTGAACTTTTCTTTATTTCACAGTTCACACCGAACAAGATTGTGGGAAAACAAAAATAACTATTTTTAGGCTAATTTTTAAATCTCTCTGAGGAAGACAGAAGAGGAACAGAGAGGAAAATGAATATGCCTAATGGCACAAAGCCAGAAATAGATATTATCTGATGAAGAAAGAAATTATTATTTTTTCTTGTTTATCAAAGAGGAAGAAAAAGGATGTTCACTTTTGTGTTGGGTGTTGGGTGTAGGTTGTTGGTTGGTTTTATTTTTAGAAAAACAAAAAACTGCCGTTCAGATAGAACCAAAAATTGAAATTTATCATGTTTGGTTTAAAGACTTAAAGTAGGATGATTTGGGTTGAAGGAACCGTTGGATTTGATGAAGGATTAAATAAATAAATTTGAATTTAGTGGGGGCCCATGGGATTATAGATACTCACCACTTTCTCTTTTACATGCATCTTTAAAAAATTATAAATAAAAAGTTTATTTTTATTATACTACTTTTATTTTACTCTAATTAATTATACTCTAACAATATTGATTATTTATATTGAGGATAAAATAAAAATAAAAAAACTATTTTATTTTATAAAATAATTAAATAATTTGAGATGAATATTTTAATAATATGAAACGGCTGAGTATATAGTAAAGTACATGCTAAAATAGCGTAGACTGGAAATTTTGAAGTGCCGGACAGAAGCAACCTCAAAGGGAAGCGGATAAAATGGGACATGGCGGAATCTAATTGGGTCCTGTAAACTCTGTGTAATTACACTCGTGGACTTCAAATTGAAGGTTTTCCATTTTACGTCTGCTTTTTTTTCCGGTAATTATGACCTCGTTTGGTAGTTACTAGAGTAATTAATTAAAAGTAAGTGATAAACATGATTGTTGTAAAATATGGTGAGGTGCTAAAATTAATTTTATAAATAATTCATTATATCTTTAAATAGAAATATTGAAATTGATAAATAGTTGTATTTGGTAAAGAAATGTTGATAAGTATTTTCCTGTTAGAATGACTTATATGTCTTTGTAACTATTTGCGAAAAATATAAATTTAAAAGTATTTGCGCATAAAAAGGAATAAATGACGAAAATAGTATAGAGAAATAATTAAAAATTATATTTTAGAATCAAAACATATTATATATAAAATCGTAAAAAGTCTACTCAAATCAAATGTGCTTATAAGCTATAAAATCATATGTCAGCGTTACCAACTAATTAGGACTTTTGGTTAATTTTGAAATTATAATTACTTGACTTATAGTAAGTATTTTTATTTATTAAATATGTAAAAAAGTCAAACACCGAGCATAGTTTATAATTAAAAAAAATTGGAGACAGAGAAATCATAAATGTTTTTGATACAAAGTTCATATTGTTTGACTGTAAAGAAGTTTTGCCGGTGGGGGCAAAGTATATGTTATTGTTTTTAGATAATAATTGTCTTGTTTATGTGAAGTTATGCCACGTGCGGCACAATCCGCTTCGTACAGAGCAGAAGAAACTTCATATCTCAAAAAAATATATTCTTTGTTGGATAAACCTTTAATGTGAGTTATGAAGTACTTACTCTGTCTCCAAAACATACTTTATTTTTTAAATGGCAGTCCGGTGCAGTAAGTTCCCGCTATGCGCAGGTTTTTGGAAGGATCGGACCATAAAAATTTATTGTATACAGTCTTATCCTGCAAAAAGTTATTTCAACGGCTCGAACATGTCACCTCCTGGTCACACGACATCAATTTTACCAGTTACATCAATTATTTTACATAATATTATCCTCCATATTTTAACAAGATGTGAAAATTTAAATTCATGTAACAAGTCGATTTAAACTTTGACGTGACATTTTTGTTAAATACATTAATGTATCATCTATTATTTTAAAATTTGTACTTAGGTGATATGTGCAGGTCAAATTAACAAGAGTTCTTTAATTAGTGTTACGTTCAATAATTTTACCTTACTGTTGTGGGGCTACACAAATTTGTAAACCTGAAAAGGAAATTCCCACTGTTGTGGCTAGTTGCTTTTCATTTTGCTCTTTTTGTAGCTTATTGTTGTCTTTATATAGTGTAGTGTCAGTGTCAGTGTCAGTGTAAGTGTAAGTGTCGCTGCAACTCCTCTCCTCCTCTTCTTATTCCTTTTTTTTGAGGCAGTAATGCTTAGATGTAACAATAGGATGGAAATGAAAGTCATAATAACCTTGGGGGGGGGGGGGGGGGACCTTGAGGCAGATAGTCCTCCTCTAAGAACTCATAAGCAAGGCCAAACCTAGTGTTTAAGTTACGAGTTCATATATTTGAATTCAATAATTTTGATCTAAACTTATAATTAAGAGCCTAATAACTTAAAAGGCTAAAATTTCAAACATATAAACTTCAAATCAACACTCTACCACTAATGTCATAAGACATTAATGAAAGAAAATAATCTCTTGATTATTTTCATTAATGAAAGAGTATATATATATATATATATATATATATATATATATATATATAATTTATAATTTTTTATAATAGGAAAAAATATTATTCTTATTCTACTCCTAAAACTTTATTCTACTTGGACAATAACTATACAATTATGGTAAGTGTACAATTCTAATTACAATAAAACTTTACCTAAAATAAGCCACTAAACCGTAATATACATGGTATGTATACACCGTGTATATCACGGGTTTCATAGCCCAATTTTCTGAAGTCAGCCCGTGATATACACGATGTATATTTCGTGTATATCACGGGTATCTATCACACCCCCGCAGTCATAGCGGACGGTCTTCGTACGCTGAGATTGTCCCTAAAACTTCAAAAAGGACCGAGGGAAGACCCTTAGTAAAGATGTCTGCAATTTGATACCTGGAAGGGACATGGCAGACGTGTACTTGTCCACGAGCTACCTTTTCGCGAACAAAGTGAATATCCATCTCGACGTGTTTAGTGCGATGGTGTTGAACCGGATTACCAGAAAGGTAGATGTCACTAATATTATCACAATAAACCAAGGTAGCTTTCTGAATAGGACAATGAAGGTCTAAAAGAAGATTACGTAACCAACATGATTCAGATACCACACTGGCCACCTCTCGATACTCGGCCTCTACACTAGAGCGTGATAAGGTAGATTGACGCTTCGCAGACCATGAGACCGAGTTATTACCAAGAAACATACAATAGCCGGACGTAGAACGTCTGGTATCTAGACAACCACCCCCAATCAGCATCTGTAGACGAGACAAGTGTAGACGTCGAGGAAGAATATAAATGTAAGTCATAGTCAAGTGTTCCCTGAATGTATCGAATAATGCGTTTAAGCGCATTCATGTGCTCAACCATGGGATCATGCATAAACAAACACATCTGATGTACGGCATACGTAATATCTGGTCTCGTGAAAGTAAGTTACTGAAGAGCTCATGCAAGACTGCGATAACGGGTCGGATCCTCGTTAGATGAGTCAGCTGCAGCACCCAGCTTGGGTTTAGTATCAACGGGAGTGGAAGTAGACTTGCACGAGGACATTCCAGCGCGCTCAACAATCTCAGCTACATACTTCCATTGTGATAAGAATAACCCACCTGCATGACAAGAAACAACAATCCCTAAAAAGTAACTCAAGGGCCCCAAGTCTTTCATAGCAAACTCGGAACTATGCATGGTAATGATAGACTTGCGCAAAGCATCAGTAGAGGCAGTCAAGATAATATCATCCACATATAATATAATATAAGCCAGTGAAGTACCACGGCGATATATGAACAATGAATTATCAGACCTGTTGTGCGAAAACCCAATAGATGAAACATAGTCTGCAAATCTCTTATACCAAGCCTGTGGAGCCTGCTTAAGCCCATACAAGGACTTATTCAATAAACAGACATGATGAGGATATTTGGGGTCTCGAAAACCCAATGGTTGATGCATGTAAATGGTCTCCTTAAGATCACCATGTAAGAAAGCATTATTCACATCTAACTGATGAATGGGCCATTATTTGGAGAGAGCCAGACTGAGAACAATACGGATGGTAGTCGGTTTGACCACTGGACTAAAAGTCTCACCACAATCCACGCCAACCTGTTGAGTTTTGCCATCACCTACAAGACGAGTCTTATGCCTCGCAAAAGAACCGTCAGCATTATCCTTAAGAGTAAAAATCCACATAGGTCGTATAATATTAACACCAGAAGGACGAGGGACCAACTCTCACGTCTTATTTGCAATAAAAGCATCATATTCGTTGGTCATAGCCAATTTTCAATTCGGTCATTTAAGATGGACACTGGATTACGGGGTAGGGGATTTAAGAACATTAGAATTTAAATTAAAATATCTTTTTAGTTTAAAAATACCTCGTTGACTATGAGTGACCGGTCTGTGACTTGGGGGAGAATTTAGTGGATTTTGGGAAATATCGGGACAGGTGACAGATGGGCCAGCAGGCAGTGGGCCTGCTGGCCCAATATGGGAATTGGGACCTACGTCGGATCTGGCCGGGCGAGGCGGGGTGGAGAGGTGGCGATTCTTTGGACCCATGACGAGAGATGGCGGCAGATCTTTGGAGAACCCGGCGGGTAGTGGGCCCGCTGATGGATTTTGGGTGCGGGACATGTCCGATAAGTGGTGGATAATATACGGGGAGACATCGTCATCTAAAAAATTATACGAACTAGGCCCAGGACTATTTACCTTTGCAAACGAAAATTGGGTTTCATCGAAAATAACATGGCGACTAATGAGTTGATTTATTAGACGATAAATCAAAACACTTGTAACCACGATGAGTAGAGGGATAACCCCAAAACACACAAGGAGTAGAACGGACTTGAAGTTTGTTAATTGTAGTTGACGGAAAAAGCGGATAACATAAGCACCCAAAGACCTTAAGATGTGAATATGAAAGAATCTTATTATATAAGATTTGAATAGGGCAGGAATATGT
Source organism: Anisodus acutangulus (assembly GCA_029783415.1). Classification (NCBI taxonomy): domain Eukaryota; kingdom Viridiplantae; phylum Streptophyta; class Magnoliopsida; order Solanales; family Solanaceae; genus Anisodus; species Anisodus acutangulus. Next base: position 51,329,591 of record CM056491.1, read on the forward strand.
CAAACCTTTGGTAGGAAGTATGTTAAGAAGATAAGTAGTCATTTGTAAAGCATGATGCCAAAAAGAAGAGGATACGGAAGCGTGAGCCAATAAAGTTCGGACAATATTATTAATGGTACGAATTTTTCATTCGGCTTTCCCATTTTGTGAAGACGTATGAGGACAAGAAAAAATAATAATGCCATTAGTTGCACAAAAATTCCGAAATATCCCATTATCATATTCATTGCCATTATCACATTGAATGTTTTTTATTTTGCGTTCGAATTGGGTACGGACGAATGCTCTAAATGTTAAGAAGGTGGAAAAAACTTGAGATTTTTTCGCTAACGGAAAAGTCCATAAAAATTAGAATAATCATCCAAAATAGAACATAATAACGATGGCCCATAGAACTTAAAACATGAGATGTCCATAAATCGCTATGAATAATATCATATGACATTAAAGTACGAGAAGTATAGGCTACAAATGGTAATCTAACATGTTTTCATAAAGGACAGGATTGATAAAGTGGAGTACTACTCGTACCCTTACAAGAAATAAATTATTATTAAGTAAGGAAGAAACAATAGATGACCCAGGGTGACCCAAACGTGCATGCCATAAAGAAGGAGCAAGAGCTACAAAAGTAGACGGCAAGGCTTGACTCGAGAGACCGGATGTCGGCGTGACAGGATAAAGATCTCCCCTACTATAACATCTCATGAGAGGAATTTCCGTCTTGAAATCCTTCACAGAAAACCCAAAAGGATCAAAATCAACAGAAACTCAATTATCAGTGCTGAATTTACGAATAGACACCAATTTTTTTAATTAAGTTAGGGGCATGAAGGGCATTTTTCAAGACAAGTGGTGGATGGGGAGGAGATAAAGTTTTTATGAATGTAACCACGAATTGGAATCGAATTGCCATTACCAATAATTATGCCACGATTAGTGCTCAAATTGGAATAATCCGAGAGAGTACCTTTGGTCGGACGTCATGTGAGTGGTAGCTCCGGTGTCCATATACCAATTTGTGTCAGGGGGATTCAACCCAAGTGTGTGCATTGTGGCTTCAATTTCGGTAGGGGTGGGGACCGCTACATGGTGGGTCTGCAGAGGCTGAGGCCCAAACACACTTGATTGTTGCCCCGACCCAGAACCTCATCTCGGGAACCACTATGGCTGGGCAGAATTAGGCCTGGAAGCTGAAGCCGGAAATTGGGCCCAATGCGGATGTTGGACATACGACGGAAAATAGAGGGTTGTGGGCCCCAGACCCACATGCCCAATTCCACGGCCATGGCCCCTAGGGCTGTAGTCGGTCGGCTTGCGGCCCACTGCCCCAAGGCCCATTGCCACCCCGTTATTTCCACCTCGGTTCCCGCCACGGTTCTTGCCATTATTTTTGCAATTCTGACCCTTTTTGCCTCCATAGTTGTTGCGGTTTTAGCCGGAATTATTGGAGATGGATGGAGAGAAATTGGACTCGGTCACCATGACGACAGAAGGGGCCCAGTGGCTGGTTTCTTAGCCAAGTCGGCTTCTTCGAGCGTGAGCATGGGACATGCCTGATAAAACTGCGAAAGAGGACTGCTCTGACGAAGAAGCGTACCGACGCCACTATAGGCTTCAAAGAGGCCTGCAACCATCGAAAGAACAATGCGATCGTTGGTAACGGGCGCACTAACGTTGCGGAGTTGATCCACCAATTCTTTCAACCTTTTGCAGTATGCTAAAACGTTGGGAAAATCTTCCAGATTGATATGGGAGAATTTATACTCAAGGGTAACAACACGATAATTTTGATTATTTTGGAATATATCATGCACTCTATTCCAAGCATCCATCGTTGTAGCGTCTGATTCAATAATCGTTTACAACATGTCAGTAGATATAGTGGAGTAAATCCACTGAAGAACGGTAGCATCAAGAGTCGTCCATAATTGAGGATCATCCTCGGGTTTAGGGACCCCCGTATCCATAGGAGCCACGGGGATAATGTGATGGAGGACTTGATGCGAGCGTGCGTGAACTTTGAACAGTTCGGCCCACGTTGCGTATTGGATGTTTTATATTTCAAGAATGATAGGGATGTGATTCTTGATGTTAGAAACAGTAAGGGCAGAGTGAAATGTGTTATTAGACATAATAGCAACGAACGGCGTGATGAAGGGATTTGGAAGAAAAATTGGGAAGAGAAAAGGAAACATCGGGCACGGAAACAGAGAAGAAGGGCTCGGAAACCGATGCTTGTCGGTCGGAAATTTGGAGAGAGAATATAAGACCTAGTCTTCTGATACCATGAAAGAAATAATCCATTGATTATTTTCATTAATGAAAGAGTATATATACAATTTACAATTTTCCATATTCTACTCCTAAAACTTTATTCTACTTGGACAATAACTATACAATTATGGTAAGTGTACAATTCTAATTACAACAAAACTTTACCTAAAATAAGCCACTAAACCGTGATATACACGGTATGTATACACCATGTATATCATGGGTTTAATAGTCCAATTTTCTAAAGTCAGCCCGTGATATACACCGTGTATATTCTGTGTATATCATGAGTATCTATCAGTTAAGATGTATCATTACAAGTCTATATTTGATCATCTATTCTATGGGGTTCCGTTCGGAAAAAAAGAAGGTTAGCCATGAAAGAAAGAGCCCGACATTCATTTCTTCATGAATATTCATAGCTAGGTCTATTAAAAGAGGGACCGACCTCGTCATGGTGATTAGAGGACACCTATGATCGTTCATTATAACCCGATTTAAACAAGATAAAAATTAACACGTAAAATATTAAGATGATAACATGTCACTAATAATGTTCATACACATCGTTGTAAGTCAACTTACCTAAAAAAATCTTTATGATATTGATACACAAAAGTATAATTAAACTACTCATCCCCTTGATGGTAAATGGTAATATACTGAAGTCACTAATATATTACCATAAAAATACTACTTTTGAAAAGGACGGATGGGAGAAAAAGACGAAAACGTAACAGTCCAACGATATCATGTTGTATTGTTTTACATTGGAGCCAAATAAGGAAATTTAAAATTTGAACTTTTAAAGCACGTATAGTATAAGTTTGAAAATCTGGAATGCAAAATGTTAAAATTTATTAATTATTCATATGACACAATGTCAAAGATTGCCCAAATGTTTGTCGTCCGAGAGAGCGTCCATTTAATTTGACTTTATTGACAAAAAAATTTGTTCCATATTTTTCTATTGGTAAAGAAACCTTTTCACAATCCCTCTCCTACTAACTTGGACAAACTTTTAAAAAGAATTTGTCTTTGTTGACACAATTAAACAGAATGGAAATATTAATTACAACAATAACAATGAAAAATATACTCAGTGTAATCTCACAAAGTGACCGGGATTTGGAGAGGATAGAGTGTACGCAGACCTTACCCCTACCTTGAGAGGTAGGGAAGTTGTTTCTGAAAGACCATTGGCTCAAGAGAAAACATGACAACAAAAGGTTAGAGAAGATTTGAAGAAAGTAAAGCAAAGAGATCATGGCAAAATACTATGGATAAGCATTAATGGAGAAATTTTAACAATAAATGCATCAAACTAGTATGATAATTGGAGTACAAGATATAACTGATAGTAACAGAAAATCGAAGGACAAGGCCCTACAAGGTAACACTACGCATGCTAGTATGGAAGGATGCACGAGGCACACACTACTAACCTAATCTACTATCCTAACCGTGTCCTCCACAATCTCCTATCTAAGATCATGTCCTCGGTAAATTACAACTGTTTTATGTCCTGGATAATGGACCCAAGATACTTAAAACTTCCTCGCTTTTGGATCATGTGTCTCAAGCCTCACTTCCACACCCTTCTCGTGCGCTACGCCACTGAACTTGCACTCCGAATATTCCATTTTGGTTCTGCTCAACTTGAACTTTTTGAACTCTAGGGTCTGCCTCCAAACCTCCAACTTAGCATTAACTTTGTCGCGAGTCTCTTCAATCAAAACTATGTCGTACTCAAATAACATACACCATGGCACATTTCCTTTAATTTTTCGCGTCAGTTCATTCATCACTAAGACAAATAAAAATGGGCTAAGAGTTGATCTGTGATGCAGCCCCATCATCATAGAAAAGTGCTCCGAGTCTTCTCCCGTAGTTCTTACCCGGGTCTTGACTCCATCGTACATGTCCTTGATCGCCCTAAAATATGCCACCAACACACCTTTAGCCTCCAAGCATCTCAAGAGGATCTCCTTTGAGACTTTGTCATATGCCTTTTTTCATGTCGATATATTAACACCATGTGAAGGTCCTTCTTTCTCTCCATGTACTATTCCATCTGCCTCCGAACAAGATGGATGACTTCTGTACTCAAGCATCCCGACATGAATCTGAACCAGTTCTCTGAAATAGACGCGCTCTTCCTTACCCGCAACTCCACCACCCTCTCTCACACTTTCATCGTGTCACTTAATAACTTTATACCTCTATATTTGTTACAACTCTGGATGTCACATTTATTCTTGTACATCGGGATCATTATACTCTCCCTCCATTCTTTAGGCATTTTTGTTGTCTTAAAAACATACTAAACAGCCTAGTCAACAACTCCAAACCTACTTGATAGAGAATATAGTAAAGTAGAGATCCTTATTCTATATATTCTGTAATTATTATTTTATTTTAGTGTAATTAAGTAAAGTAGAGATCCTTCTCCAATTAGATTTGTAAATTGTAAACACCTATAAATATTGCATTAATAAGAAACCCACAACCAAGAAAAATTACACTATTCTACATAGTATCAAGAGTCAAACCCTAACACCCTAAAATTATTTCTTTTTTCGGCCGCCTCCCTCTCTCTTTCCGGTGGCAAACCCCCCAAACCCTAAAGAATTTTCGCCACCCCTCCCCTCTCTTCCCAAAGTTCCGGGGGCAACATGGGTTCTCATGATTCCTCCCCCTCCATACAAGACGTCACACATCCTTCTCCCCCTCCTCTACCAACATGGGTTCTCATGATAATGAACATATACGTATTAGTACTTCGCTAAACGCAGAAATTTGACAACATTTGGCTTACACCTTGTTTGGATAGTCGTTACCTATTGTATTGCATTACTTTAAATACAATTTTTATTTTGATTACTTAAATTTTATTATAGTATATCATATCGTTAAATCCATCATTATGTAGCGACTGATTTAGTATGATCTCACCGTTACTTTTATTTTTACCTTTGCTTATTATTTAATAATCATATTTTATCACCTTTTATTATATAATACTCTATGTACGTCATACCCTACTTTTTCTTTAATAATATTAAAAGTTAATATTCCGTGTCATTAAATTAAGGATGAGAATCGATACAATCTATTCAAATGTTGTATTCATCAAAACAACACATTACAATATAATATGATACATTATGAAATGATATGTAACAACAATCCAAACAAGTTATTGCGTTTCATATTTCTTTCAAATTTTTGTTCAATAACAATAGTGTCCGGATCAACTTTCACATAATATTCATCTGCAAAATTGATTGTTGGTCAAAGCAAACTTGACACAGTTTCTTCCAATTATTAGTTAACTTTAAACAGCTAATGCGTTAATTCAGGCAAAAAGACATGCACAAATAGACGAGTGCAAAATTTTAATAAATCTAAAACTGGGCCAGGCCATACCTAATCCTCCATCTGTGTTGGAAACTAATCCAATTCTCAAATGCCATTTTTACGTGATTGTTATCATGCCCTATCATATTCTCCACTGTGGCCCGATCTACTACCCCACATGCCACATCGAATATCGAGAATATGATAATTAACCATCGTTACTTAAGAGTTGGTTTAAAATATTTCGTTAAATATCCTCTTAGCAATTTTTGTTCTTTAAAGTCGTAAGTTATACTTAACAGGGAGAATATGTGAGTCTCACATGAGTCGACCATAATATAAGAGATTTCGGGGGCCCATCTAAAATGTAAGAAATTTCAACAAAGAACGTTAGTTAAATTTAAAGGTTTCTTTTAGCATTAGAAGGTCGATGTGAAGCTCTGACATATATTGCTAATGATATTCTACAAAAAATTAGTGATGGAGTTGTATTGATAGAGTTCAAACAATAAGAATTCAACTTGGTAATTGAGGTTTAAGTGTGGTTAACTTCATGAGCTTGACGGGTAAAGATCTGACTATTGAAGGTTCTGAGTGTTGAAGAACATGTGTCATCACCGGAATAAAACCCTATTTTTCAAAGTGTAGGATTTTTTTTGTATCATTTCACATATTTTAAGGGTAAATTTGACCCCCTTTTTCCTCGTAAAAAAGATCAACGCATTTCTTAATTATTAGTACCATAATATACGTCATTAATTCTATTAATTTGTTAATTATTCTTCAATTTTTTGGTAGATTTGGGTTTAAAAATAAAGGCAGCTGATGAAAAATTGTTAACATATCCAGAGTATAATGTACACCACGGAGGAGAATATATAGAAGTGTAGCCACTATTTCAGACCAAATGGATGTAATTAAGGATTCTCTTTTTATCAGTCTCTAGATTTCCTTTTTGTTTGCTATAATGCTATTTAATGTGGACTTTTTATTGGCATGTGCTTCGGTTAGCTTTAATCATGGAACATCAATTACTGAAGAATATGGGCCTTCTCATTCTGACTGCATGTGAATGCTCTTACTTGTAACTTCCCATTTGTTTTTCCTTTCTGGTGCAGCTTTCTCTCATTCCTTGCTTCTTCTTTCCTTCTCTTTTGGTGTGAATTATTAGGGGTGAGCACGGGTACAGACTACTCAGCTACCCGATCGGAACCTACACTAACGAGTAGGTTCCGGGTAGATATATTATAATAACGGGTAGATTTCTGGTAGTAAAATTAGGAACCGATTAATGTCGGTCCGGCAAATAGAGACAGGGTACCCGGACCCGGAACGATGCCCGACACTTATAAAATATTAATTTTTTTTATTTTTTTAATTCCATTATTTTTAGTTAATAATAAAAAAGAAAAAAAGGCCATACTAAAGTACACCATTTAAGGGGAGAAAAAGCAAATGCAGAACAATCACTTTCACCATCAAGAAATAAATCAAATAATACAAAGTGATAATCATAAGCAGAGAAAAAGCCAAAAGCGGTAGAAAATTGAAAAACTGAATTTGTTTAAACTATGTAATCCTTTAAGTTATTGAAAAAGAAAGTTGATTTATTCCTAAACCAAATTGTTTAACACATCTCGAGTCATCTTTGTTAGCGTCGGAAATGTCTTCTCATTCTTCCTCTAGTATTTCAGCAAGTCTTCTTGTCCTTCAGCATTGACAATTAATTCGTAGGTACAACACCCTGCAAAACATAAACATCAACCAAGTACGGTACAACACCCTGCAAAACATAATCCTTTAAGCACTGGCTTTCAGAGGATAAGCAGACGAGTTTATTCCTAAACCAAAACTGTTATTCGAAGGCATTATTTTGCACAAAGAAACACCGATTTCGGGTACCAGGAACCTATCCGGAACCACATGGTCCGGGTAGGTTCCAGGCAATGATTGCTACGGGTAGGTTCCAGATAGTAAATTTAGGAATCGATCTTTTACTGGGTAGGGTCCGGATAGTTTAAAAAAGTTAGGATATCCGGATCCGCTCACCCCTATGAATTATCACTCCCTTCTCATTCATGTTTTTAACTACTCCATCCGTTCATTTTTACCTATATCATTTCGCTTCTCGAGAGTCAAACTACATAAATTTTGATCCACATCTTAATATGTATTTTTTATCATATTGATATGAAAAAATGCAACTTATAGTATTTTTCGTATAGTTTTCGAACATCTAAATTTTAATTTAAAATTATTAAATTAATTTAATTCAATTTAGCTTCGAAGATTAATCAAACTCTCAAAAAATAATACATGACAAGTAAACATGAACGGAAGAAGTATTACCTTTTGAAATTCATTGAACCGATTAGTTTAAATTTATGTGCATATCTTAGAAAGAATCTCTCCATCCAAGACTCAAAAAGAAAGAATCATAGCTACCATAAAATTACAATTATAATTCTTTGCTCGATGAAAGTTACGTGTAGCTACTCCCTTCAATTGCATTCAATTCCAGATAAATATGTCGAACTATATAACTACACCCAAATCTAATTACGAGACAACTTTCCAAAGTGACCCTAAGTTATCAGCATAATGCAAGTAAATGTTATGAATGTTGTGCTTTAATTCTGGCCTGGAAGAAAACAGATGGGGAAAAAGCCCCAAAAGGTTAATGTTAATTGTGGTCGGTCATTCGCACAAATGCCCTATTTTTGGGTGATCTTTAATTTTCCCCCCTCAAATTATTGTTCTTTAATTTTTATCATTTGCCTAAAGAAATGGACAAAAATTCCCTGATATGGGTTCGAACCCCAGCAAAGTCAGAAAAAGAAAAAAAATCACAAGACAAAGTTTCAAAGCAAACTATGCCTATTCGGGCAAGTCATATAGTAGAAATTATGCCTATTCCTTGAGGCATTGTCTTGCAAAAAATATTTTTTTACTGAGATGGGTTTGAACCAAGAACTACATAAATTATGCCTTAATGCATACTTTTGCGAAATCTTTGCCTTGTAAAATCGTTTATTTTTTACTGATTTAGATTCGATTCCAAATCTCTGATATTATAGACACGTCAATAAGAATATTTTGACCCATAGATTTTTATTAAAGGAGAACAAAGGACAAAAAGTAAAGACCAACAGATTTGAGGGACAAAAAATTTAAAGATCAGTCCATATATCCGGGCGTAAAAATGAATTTCGGGCTCTCATGACGAATTGGGCTCCCTAAGTTCCAGTTAGTGAGTTGCTCCAGGCCCATCATGCACTCGACTTCAGATTTGGTGAACCCTAAACCCTTGTAAGCATTTAGAACTGTAGAAGAATTGTTTCCGTCTCCGTCTTGGCGTAGTAGCTATGGCGAAGAACAGAAACAAGAAGACGAGAAATGGTGTAGCTGCTATGGATGTCACGAGTCCCCAAGGTAATTAACTAACTACTCCAATTTTTCAATGTCTTCGTTATCACTCTCTTACAAAAATTTCCTTAATTTCTGTTGATCAATTATATGTCTATTGCTTAATTTCAGCAATGGATACTTCAGAATCAGCAGCTCCAAAACCACATATAGGTGGATCACACAGGTTAGTTTTCTATTGTTCATATTGTGTTATAAATACTTAATGATTAGTGAAATGAACTTTGATGCTGTTTTGCTAAATTGAGTTAAGGTATTCTTTGTTAGAACATATTATGAACGAAGTAATTTGAAATTTTTGTTTCTATTTTATTTTTAAATTTTGTTGAAAAAACTGTTGTGAAACAGTTTCTTAGGATGTATTCTGAATGACATAATTTGTCCCTTCTCTCCTCCACCTGGATTTCCGCGATACCAAACTCACTTCATTAAGTCTTTCTTTATCTTTAATAAATATAGGAGTCTTTGTATTTGCAAGAAATTTTTTATTTTGTGGTTGCTGTTGTTTGAGAATTACTCCTTCGTTTAACATATTATGGTTCCATATTGAACAAGAAATTGAATGTCGTAACCTAGGGGTCTAGTTTGAGCAATTTCTATCCATCTGTTTCACTGGATATTCACACGTTGGATGAAGTTTGATCCCAGTAATTCTACCTTCTCAGCGAGCCCAACTAGGATCATAAAACTTGATAGATACTTGCTCCATATGCTCTCTATATGTACCTGATGTTCTCTAACTTTAATGAGGAAGTCCTGTCGATTTCCTGAATCCAGATTGACCAATACTCCAGTACATGCTCATTGCTACACTCATGCAGTTCAACATCTTAAACGTAGGTTTGAATAATGTCGTCATTTACCAAATGGTCAAGGATTATTTGTCATTTGTTTGCGCTGCTCCAGTATCACACTCGTATAATAAAGTTCATAAAACACTGAACCATCCTTGAGATGGTTTGGGGAAAAACTTTTTATCTAGCTAAGTTTGGCTGCTTTATATACCTTACATAGGGATTATAATTCCTCCTGTGATGTAACACAACAATTAGCCGTGAACTAGTATATATGTCTTTAATAGAAGAGTGGATAAAAGATAAAGATTGACTTGCAAACAGGGGAAAAGGGCATCGATGAGCTAATTCCTAACTGATGAACATGCATGTAGAAGCATGTTGTAGATATGCTGAACATATTTCAATAGTATGTTAGTTCACTAGCATCTTCTTTTTCTGCGAACAGGATTTGTTCACTGGCATAGTTACTTAGAGCATGTGCTACTCATTGTTCTTTATTTGTATGATAACAAGAAATGACTCTGAAATTCCTAGTATATTATATATGCAGTATCCCTTGTTATCATATTGATTTTTGGAAGACTATGAATTTCAGAGTCATTTCTTGTTATCATACAAATAAAGAACAATGAGTAGGAATTACTAATATGATATACTATAATTATAAGAAGTGGCTTGACGTGCTTCATAGGAATTACTAATATGATAAGATTGTAATACGTAAATTAGTTTACTTTGAATACATTTATTGTTTTTAACTTCTCCATCACTATGCATATGCTTGTACCATTTTTTTTGGAGAGCATCACATACATGTCACTGCCACTCGTTTTAGTTTTTAGCATGTTTTTTTTTCTCCCTTTACCAAATGCCAATACTATCAGTCATTCTGTGATAATTATCCATTGGGACTGTCATTGCTCTTGGACTCTACTGACTTTCTATGAGACAAGATTATCTTACTCACGAACATGGAAAAGGATAGAAAGAAAAGAATTTTCTATATTATGGGTATATACACATTGATTTTCATTCCTCATTTTGGGCTCTTTTGGCGATGATCTGTTGAGGTCAAGTCGCAATTATATAATTTACATAGCTTTGTTTGCATATTTTTGGGGTGCAAGCATGTTTACACATTGATTTTCATTCCTCATTTTGGGCTCTTATGTCATATGCTTGTCATTGCAGAAAGATGAAGGGAGTACAGATGAAAAGAACGAAGAATGTCAGGAAAATGAAGGCCATTGCAAAGGCTATTTCAAAAAATGAGAAATTGGAGGAAAGAATCACAAGGACCGAAAGCAAGATAGAGAGAACTAAAGATGCCAAAAAGTTATATGAGTGAATGAATGATTCCTTTTTGTGATTAGTTATGAATGAGTGGATGATTTTCTTTTGTTAATGTTCTCTCCAAGGGCGTCTCTTCTTTCATTATCATTGTCTAGTTATTGACTTATTTCCCCAAAGCAGTCAACGTTCTTGCATTTCTGAGAAAAACAACGGAAGCGCGCAAATATAGAATTGAATGGAATGCCCTACCATGGGAAACAAACATCTATAGTGTGTGCTTGATCCAATAGTATAGTAACTTGTCACGGGAAAAATCTTATAAAGATTTTTGAAATTGAAGTTGGAGTTGTATTTGAACATGTATGTATTTTACCTGACTTTTTTAAGTTTTGATGGGAAAGATCTTTCAAACTTGAAAAACTCATCTTTATAAATTAACCAAAAAAACAGTTAAATGTATAACCGATTGAAAAATGGGAAATCTTTTTAATGTCCAAACGACTCTAACTCCTTAGGGCTCGTTTGGTTGGGGAACGAGTTATTACATGATTAATTATCTCAGAATTGTTATCCCACCCTCAAATGTGGAATAAGAATAACACTACAATCTTGAAATAACTAATTTTGGAATTAGCTATTTCGGGATTTTATCTCAATCGAACGTAATAAATTCATCTTAAATTTAATTTTCGAATTAATTATCTCTTATCTGTAGTACCGAGCCCCGTGTGTGTAATTGAAAAACAGACAAGTTCTGGGTACTTGTGTATTATTATTATTATCCCGTATAAATTTAACAAAATGTGAAAGGTTAGGTGATCTGTGTAATATATGAAACTATAGGGGAAGTGTATGTTATAAGCTGAAAGTTTTGGAGAGAAAAATGAAAACAATATCAAGGTTGAGTGCTACTAGTCCCCTCTGTCTCTCCGCTCCAGCACAACACTAACGACTTGTGCTCAAATGAAGTTGGCTGTTAGCTACGAGCACCTTCGTCCTATCACTATCTCAAGCTTCAAGCATCTTCCACGAAGAATTCAGGGCAAGTCAATCCTCAACCTTGCTTGCAATTTTGTCTAATTTTAAGTTTTTCTTAACAAATTTATATTAATCTGATAATTTGTAAGGTAAATAGCTCGGCAATTTCAGTTATTTGGATACAAATTCAGGTGAATTCAAGTGCTTCGTTAGAAGTTCTGATACATGTAGTTTGCTCCAATTCGATTCAATAATATCTGCTTTGATCCACAAAAAACCAAACGTTTTCTTCATTTGATCACATCTAACACAGCGGAGTTGTACGTACGTTTCGATGTTCATTCTTCTAGGTGCGAATTGCTATATGGATCCAAGTAAGATGCTTACCAGAAGGATTTCATCCAGCAAACAAAAACTGAAGGATCTCGGAAAAGATGTTTTTTCTTCGTCAAAGGCTTGCACTATGTTCTCTGGTGCTGTCTTAGGTATTCTCCTAACGACCTTGCTAATCATGAAAATGTTCTACTTAGGGAGAGGTATATTGTCTTAGCATTCTAGTTCAATTGCCAAAGAAAATCATATATGCTGTTGATGTGCTTGGCAGTAGTAATGTGGTCCAGAACTTGGGACTTGACTACTGCAAAGAGCAACCAGACATAGAAGCTATATACACAGAAAATCTTAATCTATAGCAACCAATCATTTTTGCAAGCAGGCTGCTATATGTACTCCAAATGTAAAACAAATAGAAGCTTAAAGAATGTGTTGACAAGACTTCTTCATCCTCTCGAAGCCCTCCAGTTCCTTTCCTTCCAAACTGTCGACCAAGTGCCAAAGGAGCAAACCTTGCCATATTGGCTGCATATCTCATCTCAATAAGAATAACACAGGCAAATCCTTTGCAGTGGAATTATAACCCGTTCAATCCCAAACATGTTCCAAACTGCTTTGGCGAAGGAGTAATAATGATCAAGTCAAAGATTGTAGCATAAAATTACTCGTGCGATGTAATTTGGTTCACATGATTGTCTTCATCAAAATCTAATCCCTTCACTTACATTGACTATCTTGTATGCCATTAAAGGAAGTTAGACTCACTTGAGTATACTGATCACACTCAAAATTACTGATGCTTTTATATTTGAACTTGCTAAGCGAATTTGTAGCAGGAATCATTATTTCTGTTTCTTAGCTTGATTACGTATTGCGTGAGCTGTTTCAAGATTTTTCTTTTCGAAAGTGTTTGTAGACTTGAGTTGTGACATCTGTTAAAAAATCATTTAGTTACTGTATCTTGCATTTTGTTTTGGCTTCGATTAGAATGTCTCGTTTTCTGTTTCGAAAACACTTGTGCGTACGTTCATAATTACTTCATGCTTTACAATAAGATAACACTAATTATCTGTCTTCACTTTTAGCAGCAAATTTGGTTTCAACATATGCTGTGAATGCTTTGACTATGGACAACATGATGGTAAGAATTCTTTCATGTCAACCTATAATGTCTTACTTTCCTGTTTGGTTCCTATTGTCTCTTCTAGACAGGGGGAGAGGTAACGTTGTTATGTGTTTCATATATCCATCACGGCACATGATAACATAAGATGATATATGCAACATCTGTTTAATCCATGCTTTCCTTTTCTTTCTGTTCTCATTAGTCTCAGTTTTATGTTTCATTTACTAATTATGTCCATGTGTATTTTATTTTCTGGCCTATTGCCCCATGAATTGAAGAAATGGTTCTTTCTTACTACTCTGTTCTGTTTACCTGCTTTATGAAAATAACCATTACTGAAATAAAACAACCGTTTGGAGTAAAAGAGGCGGACTTTCTCCTAAATGTTTTCTTGAGAAGCTAAATTTCTAATATTACTTTCTGCAGCAGTTTGTGTGTCTGGCTCAGTGGGAGATTTGTGCTTAACATCTTTGTGGGGATGATATGTGGAAATTGTAATCTATTATACACTAGTGTTAAAGATGACACATTAGTTTGGTGCTTGATTACATAAGACATGCGACCCTTGTTCAAACCTCAATATTTTGAGGGGAGCGTATGAAACTATGTACACTTTGGATGGCAGCTAAACCCGTTACTCGAGCTAAACGTTATTTCGGCTACCAACATTTTGATGAAGCCACTTGTTTTCTGCACTGTAGGCCCAATGATTTGTATCTTTATGATGTTTAATTGCATTTTGCTGGACCCTTTTTTGTGATTCTTTGCACTTATCCAGGTATTCATTTGCTAGTGGAATGTATATCACATAAAGCAGTGGTAAATTGTCAATTGATTATATGCTAAGGTAACTGTACTTGTCTTCATTGGCTTCAGGATATTTCTAGTGCTGTCTATACTTCAGCTGATGGAAGCATTGGAGATCTTTTTGGTGGCCTTCTGTATTCTGCGGGTCAACAAGCTAATGAAGCTGTTCAGGGCCAGTTGACTGCTATTAGTTTTACTAGGTCTAAATCTTATATCATGAAAGTTCGATCTGGTACTGATAGAATATATTCATAAAGTTTTTGTGCTTCTGATTCTTAAACTTTCCTCCTTGCAGTTTGGCCACTATTTTCGGTGCCGGGCTTGTAACTAGTCTTTCACCTTGTACACTCAGTGTATTGCCTCTGACCCTTGGTTATATTGGTAGGGACTTTGAAGTTGAATCTCTGCTCTCTAAAAAGGAAGCATACGTTCTTCCTCTCTGACATTATTTTACGTTTTTTTGGAAATGATCTAGGGGCTTTTGGTTCTGGGAAAAGCCGAGTAGCGGTAATAACCTTAATCTTAAATTTAACTTTATGTTGTTTGTTCTTTGTCCTTTCACTTTTGATGTGCATTGTTCGCAGAAGGAACTTAAATTACACATTATACAGAAAATTTTGCCAGGTTTACATGTGAATCCTTTAAGGGGTGAATGGTATTTGTTTAATATACCTTGACGAAAAGTAGGTGTATGATTTTCTTTATGATAAGCCTCTGTCTAATCCATTTTGGGACATATAAAAATGTTCAACACCGTTCCAGATTCAAATTCTTTTAACTACTCGAATTTAACCTTAAGCAAAGATATTTATTTTCTCATTTTTGAACTTTGAATTTGATGTTTTCTCCATCAAACTATCTTTTCAATTGGTATTTCAATATTTCTACTGCTGTTTATATAGAAGTCAAACTAATTCCATTTTCCAACCAAAAGGTGTTTCTATGGACAAAGCTTTGCAGAATTATGCATCTTCCACTTGAAAACCTACTAGGGCATAGTGCTAGTTCAGTTTTCACTGTTTTCACTTAGGCTATCCTCGTGGACAGGTTGTTGGAGATTCAATTGCATTTGCACTGGGATTGGCAACCACACTAGCATTATTGGGTGTTGCAGCTGCATTTGCTGGAAAGGCATATGGGCAAATAGGACAAGGATTGCCGGTCGCTGCTTCCTTTTTAGCTATTGTTATGGGTCTAAACCTGTTAGAGGTAACTACATATGTTGAATGCTTCAATAGTGTGGTAATACACTTTTAAGTTTTTGTTGAATACTATTGTTTTTAATTTTTATTGAGATCATGGTTGTGTTTGCTTTTTGTCTGAGAGTCAGATTTTTTTGTTCTCTTAAGGAATCACAGGGCTATTTTGATACGTTAATCATTTTTGCTTGCATAAATATCAGTTAAAGAAGGGTGATGTTCTTACACAGAACCAGATGCTCCACATCACCTTTACCGTAATGAGAACCTGTGAAGGAAAAATACAGAGAGATACATCTAGGTGTTTGGATAGAATGATGACTGATACTTTTGGTACCTGGATAGTGAAAATTGTGGATAAAACCATCAGATCTAAGTACGAATTGTATGTTTGGCTTCATGAAAAATTATGCTTTTATCATTTCGAGCTTAGTATCAAGACATCGGAAAATAAGTACAGGTCATACTATTGATTGGTTTGGAAATAAGCCTAGTCTTGAGACTGTTTATCTAACATCTATGCCATGTATATTCCTATTTAAGTTTCATAATTAAGTTCCGTAGCAGCAATCCAGAGACTATTTTCCAGAAGTTGGGAGCTTTATATATTAGCATGTCTTATGTTTCAACTTTTAACTAATAGAGATAACTGAATGATCTTGTTATCAACCTTTGTGACAACACTTACAAATATTTAATGGTACACAAGAAGCACTTTTTGCTCTTTTTCCCTTTGCTTTTTTGGTTCCATGCTAATACACATTTACTTGTGGTCTTCGTTCTATGTCGATGTTGCAGGTAATAGAGTTACAACTTCCCTCATTTTTCGACAACTTCGATCCTCGCTCAGCCGCTGCTAGCTTTCCTTCAAGTAAGTGGCTATAACTATTGCCATACACTACTTAGGACATAATCTTTGTTTGTTTGGGTATAACCCAGATATTATAATTTGACATTTATACATTTGATTGTCTAGGTGTTCAAGCTTATTTGGCTGGTCTCACATTTGCATTAGCTGCATCACCATGCAGTACACCAGTCCTAGCAACCTTGCTCGGCTATGTTGCTACTTCTCGGGTACTACAAATTTTGACTTTTAGGTTCTCAGGATGATAAAATGATTTTTCTTTATCCATTCTTTGGAAAGGGGTCTTCCAAGAAAAAGTGAACCTACAAAGAGCACCAGCATATAACCACCACCTTGTCATTTGCTTAATCTTTAGGAAATTGTTGTGTCATCAGGATTTCTTTCAAACGGAAGTATTTTATAATGCATGACTTAAATCAAATAGTACAACACCTGGCTTTGACCATTACAATTGCGCAGTATGTTTACATGTTATTTGTTTTGGTATAACTAGGTCGGATATAAATAGCTTCTTAATAATCTTCTATAACAGGATCCATTTATTGGGGGCAGTTTGCTACTGACATACACAACCGGCTATGTTACTCCCTTACTTCTTGCTGCTTCTTTTGCTGGAGCATTGCAGGTATTTCATATGTTCCAAATGATTGTTATTATGACCAGCAGCTTTTAGATGGTCCATGGACCTCATGTTGCAGCATCCACATTATGGAGCTTTAAATTTTAGGCTAATAGAGAGACATTGTTTTAAGAATTCTTTCTCCAATTCGACTCCACTCATCCTGCTTCCTTGTCTTCTATCATGTTCTCTCCAGCGATCCCTCTGCCCGTGCCCCGTGTACAAGAAAAATAAATACATTTGATAGTCAGGGTTTACTATAGCTTAAGTTTACTATTGTCTGCCTAGAATTGTTGCTTGCAAATGGTCATTATAATTCTTTCACTATTTAAGCACTGAACAACTGTACATGTGTCATTTGCAGAGTATACTTTCATTCCGCAAGTTCTCAGCATGGATCAATCCAATCAGGTAATTGTCTGTGGAAACTAATGGCACTATTAGTAAGAGAGCTTAAATCTCTTCTGCTTCAGTCAGTTCATTTCTAATACCATCGTGACCACGTTCTTTTAAGTAAGCCAGATATTTGCCTTCTTAATCATTTGTTTTGCAGTGGTGCGCTACTACTAGGTGGGGGTGTCTATACCTTCCTCGACAAGCTTTTTCCGGTGACAATGGCTATGTAGGCTAATCAGCTATTCACATAGCAACAACTGGAACGGGGATGAGCTTACCTGTTTTTTCTTACTGTTTGAGTTGCTTGTGCTCGCCATTGAGTTGCATAGATCAAAGTTCCAAACTAGTGACCAAGCAAAAGTACGGTGTGTTCACACGACTTCCACTCCTACAACAGGTTGTAGAAGGTAGAACATGTTGATTGATACCATACTGGATACATCTTTCAATTGGAAATAAGAACAAATAGAATAATGTATGTGTGAAAATGTAACATCCTTTATACAGCTTGTGTAAATAGATTAAACTGTATGATCAATGGAGAATTGTCATTTGTTGTGCTATATTTTGATGCACAAATAGCTCAGAGTTATGCATGAATATTCGAATGAAAATGAAAATTTCCTCTGCTATCCAGATTATAGAAATCAAAATTCCGATCCGTTCTTTAGGTGTTATATAAGTTGGTTTTTAATGTAAAGTAAACCAATTTAAGAGTGACATTTAGCCTAAATTCTTGATATTTATTTGGAAAAGAGAGGAACTTATTCTATTTGGATGACATATGTGCAAATAGCTATGTTTTATTAGCCAGCAAAAAATACATTAAAAATAATTTGATGGGAGGAAGTATTTAAGAAAGAGATGGGCATACACTATCATGACTACATAACAAGTATGGCTTTGGCAGAGAGCCTCTGTTGGGGAAGATTGAGTCATAGGGAGTGTGGCTTTGAATGCAATGCTCTAATGAAGAATGGGAGATCTGCAAACAACTTCTCGGACCAGCAGTTCTAGAGATTTATTCGACATTTATGATTCATAACAACAACAACAACATACCTAGTGAAATCCCACAACGTGGGGTCTGGGGAGGATAGAGTGTACACAGACTTTAGCTGTACCTTCGGTTGTTTCCGAGAGATCCTCGGCTCAAGCACAAGCACAAGCAAAGTAAGACAAACAAAGCGAATAAGTCATGATATCGCATTCTGAAAAAGAAGCAATAACTAATGCAGGTAAATAAGACAAACGAGATACTCTAGAAAACACATATCAACATAAATCAAACGACATGAGACTATAAAACAATACGACGCCTACTAGTATGATAGGCTAAGCGGTCCTACAATAATAACACTACAACTACCGGTTTGTAAGCGTAGGTAGGACTACGCTGGACTACCTACTACCATTCTACCCTAATCCGTTTCCTCCATACCCCCCGATCTAAGGTCATGTCCTCAGCGAGTTGCACCTGCGCCATATTCCATCTAATCACCTCTCCCCAATACTTTTTGGGCCTACCTCTACCCCACTTGACCCGTACATAGCCAACCTCTCACACCTCCACATTGGGGAACTTGTGTCTCTCCTCTGCATGTGCCCGAACCATCTCAATCTCGCTTCCCGCATCTTATCCTCCACAGAGGCCACTCCCACTCTGTCCCGGATATCATTATTTCTAATTCTATCCCTCCTTGTATGCCTACACATCCATCTTAACATCCTCATCTCCACAACTTTCATCTTGTGGGTGTGCGAAGTCTTGACCGGCCAACACTCCGCCCCATACAACATAGTCGGTCTGACCACCACCCTATAGAACTTGCCTTTAAGTTTTGTTGGCACCTTTTTATCGCACAAGACTCCAGATGCGAGCTTCTATTTCATCCACCCTGCCCCAATACGATGTGTGATATCGTCATCAATCTATCCATTCCCTTGGATAGTAAACCCGAGGTACTTGAAGCTTTATTTCTTTGGAATGACCCGAGTACCAAGCATCACCTCCACGCCTGTCTCAAGGTCGCTCCCGTTACTGAACTTGCACTCCAAGTATTCTATCTTGGTCCTACTCAACTTGAACCCTTTAGACTCTAGGGTCTATCTCCAAACCTCCAACTTAGCATTCACTCCGATGCGAGTCTCATCAATCAGGACTATGTCGTATGCGAATAACATACACCATGGCACCTCCCCTTGAATTTATCGCATCAGTCCATCAATCACTAAGGCAAATAAGAATGGGCTAAAGAGCATATCCCTGGTGCAGCCCCATCATCACTGGAAAGTGCTCCGAGTCTCCTCCTACTGTCCGTACCATGGTATTGGCTCCATCATACATATCATTGATCACCCTAGTATACGCCATAGGTACACCTCTAACCTCCAAACATCTCCATAGAACCTCCCTAGGGACTTTGTCGTATGCCTTCTTGAGGTCGATGAAAATCATATGTAAGTCTCTCTTCCTCTCCCTATACTGTTCCACCAACCTCCTAATAAGATGAATGGTTTCTGTAGTCGAGCGCCCCGGCATGAATTCAAAATTGTTCTCAGAAATAGATACGTCTTCTCACCTTCATCTCCACGACCCTTTCCTAAATTTTCATAGTGTGGCTTAGTAGATTGATACCCCTATAGTTGTTGCAACTATGGATATCACCTTTGTTCTTGTACAAAGGAATCATTGTACTCCCCCTCCATTCTTTGGGCATTCTCGCCGTCCTAAAAATGACGTTAAACAACTTAGTCAGTCACTCCAAACCTGCCCTGTATGCGCTCTTCCAAAATTCAACTGGAATCTCATCAGGCTCGGTCACTCGTCCCCTGCGCATCCTGTGAACCGCCCCCTTAACCTCCTCAACCTTAATGCTTCTACAATACCCAAAATCCTGGTACCTATCCGATTGCTCCAAATTTCTCAGCACAATGTCTCTGTCTCCTATATCATTCAAGAGTTTATGGAAGTAAGACTGCCACCTCCGTCTAATATGCGCGTCCTCCATCAGTACTTTGCCATCCTCGTCCTTGATGCACCTCACGTGATCCAAGTTACGGTCCCTTCTCTCCTTTGTCTTGGCTAGTCTGTATAACTTCTTCTCCTCGCCTTTCTCCTCTAATTCCACATACAGACGTTCAAAAATTGATGATTTCACCGTCGTGACCACTAGCTTTGCCTCCTTCCTCACCATCTTATATAATTCCCTATTCGTCCACTTCTCCACCTCATCATTGTTTTCTACAAATTTCGCATACGCCGCTTTCTTCGCTTCCACCTTTTTGAACTTTACCATTCCTCCACCAGTCCTCTTAATGCCCACCACGGCTACCCCGCAAGACCCCTAGTACTTCTCTAGATACCTTCCGAATGTAACTGACCATTATGTCCCACATACTGGTCGCATCCCCACTACTCCCCTAAGCCCCCTCGACCATCAATCTCTCCCCTATCTCATTTGCACTAGCCATGGTCAAACTCCCCCATTTGATTCTTAACCTGTCATCCACAATCCTCCTCTTCTTCTCCATCTTAATCTCCAAATCCATCAGCAAAAGTTTATGTCGGGTTGTAAGGTACTCTCTCGGAATAACCTTGCAGTCTTTACAAAAACCGTTGTCAACCTTTCTAAGGAGCAAAAAGTCTATATGTCTTAGACACCACACTACAGAATGTAACCAAGTGCTCCTCCTTCTTCAGGAACCTCAAATTGGCTATCACCATCCCAAAAGCTCTAGCGAACTCCAAAAGTGAGACGCCTCCCCCGTTCCTGTCCCCGAGGCCAAAGCCTCTATGCACGTTGTCGTAACCCCCAGGAGTGACCCGATATGTCCATTGAAATCCCCTTCTACAAATAACTTCTCAGTGAGTGGTATACCTCCCACCACTTTGTCTAAATCCTCCCAAAAGCGCCTCTTCTACTCTTCGTCCAAGCCTGTCTGTGGCGCGTACGCACTAATTATGTTCATGGTAGTCCCTTCAACTACCAACTTAATCGTCATCATCCTGTCATTGACCCCCCTAACCTCTACCACATGATCCCTTAGCTCGTTCTCTACCAAAATGCCTATCCATTCCTATACTTCGACCTACCCGAGAACCATAACTTATACCCATATATATCCTTAGCCTTAGACCCTACCCATTTGGTCTCCTGGACACATGCTATATTAATCATCCTCTTCTTAAGAGTCCTAACTAGCTCTATGGACTTCCCCGTTAAAGTCCCAATGTTCCAAGACCCTATTCTCAGCCTAGCATCTCCCTTACCCCTAACCCTCGCCCCCGTCCCCGACCGAGAACATGACCCTAGTCTACCATCATTCACTAAAGCCACTAGAGCAAAAAGAAAACATAAAAAATACTAGTCCAAGGTTAACGCTAACACACACGGGCACCAATACTAAAGCACAAGTTAGCAAGAATCTAAAGTTAAGTTAGGCTACTACAAACCAGAATGATAGAACAAATGGCAACAAGAATACATGCAAGAATGTAAAGTCAAGATTCAATAAAACGCAACACGCAAAAATTTAACTACACGAAAAACAAATATTGAGTACATGCAACTGGAGGTACCAACTCCAGACTGATAGAACTTGTTCACAAGCCGGAAATCACTGTTCACACGTCGGAAAACAATGTTCATTGCCTAAAATCACTGTTTGCTGCCGGAGACTATTGTTTGATGCCGGACGTCATGAATCTGGTGATACACCAAAAAAAATGTTGAGACTAGCCAAAAGTTAAATTGAGATGTATTACATGGCACGATGAGCTGAGAATTGGTTAAAATGGCGGATGCCTCCGTTCCTAAAAGATCTGCCTTCTTTCGGATGCGCAAATGGGTACAACAAAACTGAAAAATCCCAAATGGGTACAACAAAAAATAAGAGTAGAAATGAAACCGACCCATATTTTTATTAATTCTGGAATAAGAGTACAACATTTATGATTCTATCATATTAGATAATTCTGGAATAAAAATCTTCATATTTCAAATGACATCCAAATTTAGGTAGTCCAATTTTGTCAATCATATGACCAAATCAGGACATCCACACTTGTGTTAGACAAAATCATTTGATAAGCACTTCTGTTAGTAGTTTACGCTTAATCAATATTTTGAAAAAAAATGTTTTTAGTGTCAAATTTTGGAATAGGAAGTTTACTATTAACTTGGTAAAGATGAAATTTTTATACAAGTAATCTTGTCCTTAAAAAAAACTAAAAGCGTATAAAAAACACTTTTTCAGTTTTTGTTTAAAACCTAAAAGACAACTTTTACTACTAAGCAAAATACAATAACCACTTTTGACCATTCAGAAGCTTGGTCAAATAGATTTTAAGTTATTAGAGTATATATTTTGGGGGGAAATGAATTAATCATATTATTGTTGGAAGATGGGGTTTGGAGGGTGGGTGGAATGGGAACCTGAGCTAATTTCATAAACAATTTATTCTTAAATCAAGTAGGGACAAAATAGTGTATAGTATAAGAGACACAAAACTAAATCTAGCCCTTCAGAGACAGAGTCATCTGAACTTATTAATTTTTACATAATTGTGCATTTAATTTTAATTTATAATTTTAAAAATATAACAAGCTCAATATTAAAAATTTGAAAACTCAAAACTCATCAAGTTAAAATTGTTGATTCGCCGTGGTAGAAAGTTTGACATGGGTACATGGATATTCAGCATGCCAGATGGATCTTCCGTAATTGATACTTTCTCTGTTTTAGAAATACTTGTCGTCCTTACTAAAAATAATTATGTCAAAATACTTGTCATTTTATTTAACCAAGATAAAATTATCTTTTTTCCATTTCACCCTTGTATTAATTAGC
The DNA here is from genome assembly GCA_029783415.1 of Anisodus acutangulus. Lineage (NCBI taxonomy): Eukaryota > Viridiplantae > Streptophyta > Magnoliopsida > Solanales > Solanaceae > Anisodus > Anisodus acutangulus. Next base: position 51,352,923 of record CM056491.1, read on the forward strand.
AATATTTAAGAGATTTCAATCATTGATGGAATAGATATTTATTGACGAGAAATTAGATGAAATATATTAAAAGGATAAAATAGTCAAAATGCTAACCTTATAAATGTTTTCTTAAAAGCATATAAATGAGAAATGCGACAAGAATTTTGGGACGGGAGAATTGTAAAAGAGGTCAATTTACCTAACTTGTACAAAAGACCTATTTCGTAGGCGGACAACAAGAGGTCAAGATCCGCCACCGAAGGCTCATGGAAGGAAGGGTGTCCGAGGATCGGTCACCTTTTATCTAACGAAGTGTAAGAATTGCACTTGGTAATTAGTTTCCGCCCTATTTTTCAAATCATAAGTAATTAATAATTAGTGTTGGGAAACTTCAGACAAAAAACTGTCTGGACTCCTCCGTCTTTCTCCTGATTTTTTAGTTAATAGAAGAGCTGGATGGCATGGAACTATATGGAGCCATGGCCAAACAAATAACATCAACTCTAAGCAGGAAACTTAACTCACTGTATTTAAGTTCATATTTGAAACTTCAGTAGTGTATATATGAAGTTTGACTATGACAAGCTAAACTTTAAACTTTAATCGCGTATGTTTAAAATTTAGATAAAAATATCTAAAGTTTACTTGTATAAGCGATGTATTGTCAAACTTAAGGCAAACTTCATAACTTTGGTCAAGGATTTTGCAACTTCAATAACATATTAGGAAGTTGAGTCTGAAGTAAGGTTGGCCAACGGGGCGGGGAGGCCCGGTCCGACCCCGACCCGCTCCTACCCAGCTTAAAAAAATGGTAACGGGATTCGAACCGGGACGGGACCTGGGCTCGTCCCACCCGGGCCCGTCCCGCCCCCTGTCCCGCCCGATCCCCTCCCCTTTGCACAAGATAACCGTTGCACAACGGCCATTTTTGACCTCCCCCTCCCCTACCTTCTTAATATTTCTTTTTAACCCCTAATATAACCCAATTTTCAACTATAAATAACTCATTTTTCTCTTCATCTTTCTCACAAATCTTCCTACAATCTCTCGATCTATCTCTCTACAAGTCTACATTGTCTACTAAATATTCAATTTTATTTATTCATTTGGGAGTGAAGTTGACAACTAGCTTGAGGATCATCCATAGAGCAGAGTTTTAATTTTCAACCTCTCGTCTCAATTACACGTCGACGTTACGTCGACGTTTGGTACATTCGTTCCTTCATTAAATTATTATTGTTTCTTTATTTTAATTAGCGCACTTAATTTCATTATCTTTAATTATTTATTAGCATATATTTAAAATGGAATGATTAAGAGGTATGTTTAAGGGTAAGACTTCTTCTAGTAGGGGTAACAAGGGCATATGTACTTCTTCTAGTCATCATATTCATAGATATGATGATTTGCTTGAAACTGGATTTTTTCCTGAAATACCATTAGATTTAAACGAAGAGATATTTTCTACAACTCAACAAGACTTTAATTTAGAAGATAATCTAGATGACACACCGACTAATCTAGATGACACACCGACTAATCTAGATGACCCACCCACTAGTGCACCTCCAACTGGAACGCCTTATATTCCCCCTAGTATGAGACGTGGCCCAATAAAATAAAAATTAAAATCAGATGCATGATTTTTTTTTATAAGGACGAAGAGAATCAAGTAGTTAGATGTCAAATTTGTAAAAATATTTATAAATTTAAAATGAGAAAAGGTCAGGGTGTGACGGGAGGTTTATTGAGACACATATAAGGTTTTCACAAAGCTAGGTGGGATCAATAACTGGCTGAAAAATTGGGTGCGCCAATGCCCTCTCAGTCCGGACAAGGTTCACATATTGTCCCGGACCAAGTACACGGTCAAATTAACCATATGACGGGGGGAATTGTAGGCCCTAAATACGATAACATAGAGATAGGGAAGTAATAACAAAATTAGTTATTGCGGAGGGTTTGCCTTTTTCATTTTCTTCCTCTCCTGGTTTTATTCATTACATTAGAGATATGTATAATCCTACATTTAACGTTTTTCCTAGATCAACTGTTAGGAGAGATGCATTTAAATTTGCACATGAATATCAACAGTATTTACGTTATTCCTTATATAATTTCCTGGTAAAGTATCTATCACGTCCGATATAGGCCGTAGTACTAACGACCATAATTATTTAACGGTAACATGTCATTGGATAGATTATAAATGGATTATGTAAAAACATATTTTAGCATATAGATATATAGATGATAGGCATACTGGTACTTTTGTTTCAGAAAATATTTATTCAGTTTGCGATTATTATGGCATAACTGATAAACTTATGACTATTACATTCGATAATGCTTCTTCTAATAATTATGCTATTAGAATTTTAAAAGATATTTTAACTCCATTTTTTTCAAATCATTTTCATATAAAATATGCGTGTCATATTTATAACTTAGTTGTAAAGGATGTTCTATCACTTTTTGAAGACATTCTTAATAAAATACAATTTGTTATAAACTTTATTTTTAGAAGTAATAGAATACAACGAAAAAAAGAATATAAAAAAACGTGTCACGATTGCGGACTACCTTATAGAAAAAATTTCGAAGAAGTAGCCAATATGTGGAATTCTTTATACGAGCAACTATTTGTTACTTATGATTATAGAAGACCTATAACTTTATTTTTTAACGCCCATAATCGAAATTCAAATGATATGGTTGTAGATAACTATTGGGAAAAAAATTCAGAACTTATTGTATTTCTAGAGAATTTTTTTCAAGCAACAAAATAATTTTTCGATATATATTATCCTACTATTTCAACTATGTTATTTTATATAGCTCTAATATTTTTATTACTTAGTGAATATATGAAAAAACCAGCTTATAAGGCACATATTAAAAAATGTTTATCAAATTAAAGAAATATTGTATTCCTATTCCCACTATTTATATTATTAGTATTGTATTAAATCTGACTATTAAAATAGACGATTGTAAAGCACTTATTCAAAACTATTTATGATTGTATAGCAGTACTACCACCTCCAACTCCCAAAAATCCAAATGACGCACTACATATTGAACAAACTAAAGAAGAAGTGTTGTCTAGCATACAAGATGAATGCAAAAAAGTATATAGGCATTTACCAACAAGAAAGTGCTAGCAACCAACCGGCTTTCATACCATCTTCTTCTTCTTCAATACAACCTCAAAAAAGACATGTCGTTTCTGCAGCTGGTATTGAAAGCCTTAGACATAGAATGTATAGTGGTAACACTACTAACCAAGTTAGCGAGTTTGATATTTTTGTTTTGCAGAGTGTTGTACCGTACCAAGCAGTTCTCAATGAAGAAGGACGTGAAGATTTGCTGAAATATTGGAGGGAGAATGAGAATACATTTCCAACACTGTCAAAGAAGATCCGAGATGTGTTGAACATTCAAACGTCATCAACAGCGTCTGAAAATGCTTTTTCGGCCGACAGATTTCAAATAGGAGAGCACATACACTCATTAGCTGGAGACAACTTGGAGATTGCAGTATTATTCAGAGATTGGATATGAGCGGAGCGGATAAAGTGCGGTCAACCGGAGATCAACGAAGAAGAAGATGAAAACTACAACGAAATCTTATCCGACGGAGGTGGTGGAAGCGACGTCGAGCAATTTGACCAACAAATACCAATTCCAACCGAAGAACCACAAGAAATTATAAAGAAACTAGAAAAGGTGTTTTAAAATAATGTAGTTTTTTAATTGCAATTTTACTATGTTATTTGCAACTTTCAAGTTTCAACACCACAAAGTTGCAATTTTGACAATTGTATTACAGAAAAATCATATTTCTATTAAATAATATAAGAGACACAAAAACAACATTGTGATATTTTTATTACACTATCTTGTTTATATGTGATTTTTTAAAATTAAGTGCAAAAAAAAAAAATTAAAAACTCCGATCCCATCCCGACCCGATAATTATCGGTCCCCTTTTCCAGCGGGACCGGGACGGGACATCGGCAGAACCCGCCGGGTACCAGTCCCGCCCTACCCGGTCCCGAACTCACCCCGTTGGCCACCCTTAGTCTGAAGTAGCAAGATTTACAAAAAATTATGAACTTCAATCATGATTTAAATAAGGATCTCAAATATCAACTATTTATGCAGTTGACCCTAAGGAAGTTGCTACCTAAACATGATCTTTACATATTAAACAATTTCTAAGTTTGCTATCACACTATGTGTCTATACAGTTTAATTATCGATATAGTTTATTTTGTGTCTTACTTTGACTGAATATGAAAGTTTAAAAATATAAAAGAGATTTTTATAGTCATAAAATAAAAATAAAAACTCTTTAAATTTTGCGGACTTACATATATCGCTTAAAAATAAATACGAACGATGAAAATAAAAATTTATCAGATATAGAATACGAACGATGAAAATAAAAATTTATCAGATATAGAAACATTCTTTTTCAATCTACCAAAAGAGTGAGTGAAATTAAAAAGGAGTTCCTATTAAAGTATCGGTCACCCAAATTGGGGCGGCCTATTGTTCCGCCCGCGCCTCACATTGGTCATTACGGAATTTCAGCCTTTCACTTGTTGAGCCTTTCACTTGTTGAGATGAAGCATTGATAGTTCTCTTGCATTTTTCCTTCTCATAATGTATCATCCCAAAAATGGTCCTATACTCATTTTGTAGTACCTACATGACATGAAGAGTAATAGGACGGAGCTCATCAAAGTATTGCAACCAACATATTTTTTTCCCCTTATCTGCCCGGTGCATCTTTCATTTCAATTTCTCTACCTAGCTAGAACGCATTGTTCGATCTTCTTATGCTAAAGCCAATAAAAGAAAATATTCATCACAACGCAAGTTGCTTTCTCTTAATCTATATTTCAATTTTTTTTTTTTTGGACTTTCTCGACAAAAGAAAATTGGAATAAACAACAAAACATATAACTAGATTCCCTTCGCTACAGCCATAAAACATGGACAAGAGAGAGTTTCTCTCCATTTATGTGCACAAAAAAGCTAATGTGAGCCTCGATTGATCATCTTATTGTACTGTTGCAATGACTGTTGCCTCTGCAACCTCATATCTTCATTGAATTTCTTAATGAAAGCTTCAACTCGCCTATTGAGTTCGTCCTGACTCAGTGATGGCTCTTTCTTAAGTTTCCCTGAACTAGGTGACGGAGTTAGCAACGGCGAGTCAGGGGTAGTACGGTCATTGAACGTCTCAGATTTCTTCATCTTCTGCTGTGGTGGAGTAACAACTGGGTTCCGACCACCGTGTGTCTCCCACGTGTCGGATTTTCTCAAGTGCCTAGTCAGCGGCATTGCTCGGCCCTCTGTAATCGTCTTCCACGTGCTCTCCAGCGTGTCCTGCTGTTTGGGCTTTGACACTCTCAATGCCCCCTTTCCACCTGTATCACCAAATCCATGTCAAGCACTTAATTATCTAAAAAGAAAATTAATCGCATTTGATATTTCCATCAACTCATGCTAATTTATCACGATTAAATTCTAAATTAAAGTGATATTCTATGTCAATTATGATGAAGTGCAAAATTACATATAAAATTATGTGTCATGTATTATTTGAATCGATTCTTTGAGCCGAGAGTAACACCCCTCTCTACCACAAATATAGGGTAAGTTTAAATACACCACCCTCTCCGAACCACTAGTGAGATTATACATGATAGGTTGTTGTTGTTGTATTACTAGATTAACCGACAACAATCAATAAAACTACTCTATTCGTCCCAAAATATGTGTTGATTTTTTATTCTTCAAAAATTAATTTAATTAGATTAGATTAATTTAATATTTTAAAATTAAAATTTTAAATATTAAAAAGTTAATCAAAATATTATTATAAATTATAATTTTTTATATTGACATAATAAAGAAATATATTTGAAATATATTCAAAATTCACATAATCTAAATTATAACAAGAGAATGGTTAAATAATTTAAGACGGTGCAGTATGGTTCTAGTCTTCTAGATGATGAAGCAAAAATGGATATATACGAAGGAAGGCGTGCCTTGATGCTGAGTCTAACCTCAAATCGATTAGCCACGATTTACCTTCTTCACAGATCTGTCGGACCGGGGTGTGGGGGCTCCTGGGGTGGGAGATTCCACCTTTTGGAATAAAAATGGATATATACGACTATTTGCGCTTATCGTGTGGAAGCGTGAGCTGGCGAAATTAGTATTGAGTTATGCAATTTTAAAGTCATGTGTTTGTCGTTTTCCTTAGTTTTCCACCGTTTCTAAGGGATAATTTTCGCCGTTACGGTGAACAAATCTATAATTTATTTTGCTAATAAGCTACCCTATGGATCATCAAAAGGAAAAGGCGTCGATTAAATAGGAATCTCATGACTACATTTAATTTGAATTTAAATTTTAAAATTAATTGAAGTGCTTTGGTTGAGGACCACTAGCTTCCATAATTTGACAAGCACCTAATTATCCACTAGCAGGCCCTACTCCAACGGTAACAATTCCTAGAAAATTTGAACCGCAAGTTACCGTTACCGTCTAACTCCGCCGGAGATACGACGGAAAATTGAAATTTCTTACGGCAGAACCTAATGAATGTTTCGATTAACATGTCTCAATTAAATTAGTGGTATAAAATCAAATTTTAATGAGAATTTAAATATATACACACACACATAAATAATAATAATTTTGAGTTGACGACGCTGTACAAACATATTGAAAGACAAGGAAAGGAGTGACAAGTAAGAGATTTACCTTCTAGAGTGGATTTGGTATTTTTCCGGTGACTGAATCGGGCAGAAGCAGGAGGTTTCTCGGCCGATTTGCCGGAAATGGAATAATCTAAAGAGTCCTGTCTCATCACCGGCGCCAGAGAAGATTTAACGACGTCGTCTTTGTCAGCAACAACTTCTTTAGGCACCGGATAAGTAAAAGCATTCACGTTGAATGACGTATCCTTCTCCGATATGCGTGCATCCACATGACTGTACGGATTAACTTCTGGAACTTTCTCGACCTTTGCCTCATAAACACCAGCAACAGGATACTCATAAACCATCGATCTAGCCTCAACCGCTTGATTCTTCAACACGACGCCGTTTAAATCATGAAGGACCGGAGAATAGTAGTCTGTAGCCGGGCTTACATCCTTAATCGGATGAAACTGGGCCAAATTCTCCGGCGAAACCATCGCCGGCGCCGGATGTGAGTTTTCATCGAGCTTGTTCTGCAACTTCGAAGAGGCTACAATCGTGATGATAATGCAGTTGATAACGAGGTATAGATACGGAGGTTTAAGCCACGAAACGACGCCGTTCCAAATAGACGGAACTTCACTGACGGCAAAGTCAGTGACGGCAGGTGCAGAGACTTTTAACATAATCGCAGCAGACAAAACAGTAGTGGAAATCAGAAATATTTTGAGAGATAACATGGAGCTACTTGAACTTTGAAACAAAATCGCCATATTTTTCTTTCGCCGGCGATAAACTCCGACCGGTGTTTCTGTGTTTTGCTTAAGATTTGGGATTTTGGGAAGAGCCAAATGAGAGTGAAGACCGACTTTACAATATGCAGATAAACGAACCGTTACTTATATATACCCATTCTTTTTTCAGTTGTCATTTTTCATTATTCAAATTAGACCCTGAAAATTGTGGAAAGGTCGGCTTTACACAAAAATGACAACTCATTTCAACTTAATTTTAGGTTTAATCAGTAAAACAGGGTAATTAGTGAGTGCAACTTAATAAATTATTTTTTGAATTTAACTTATCTATAATAATAGTACATAAATTATTTAAATTAAGTAGTGTGACTGTGACCAAATAACCTGAAAATAAGATATAATCTTGATAATGTAAATAACGTACTACTAATTATCGTATTTGAAAGATTTATATACAATCAAATCAATTTTCACAGTTTAAATGTATTAAGCTTAATAGCATAAGGCACATTTCGGGTGAAAAGCATGATTATAAATTTAAATGCTTTTTCAGTTTTAGATTATAACTCAACCGAAATGGATGACTTTATAAAGACAAAATCTAGCCTTTTCTCTACTTTGTTCTTCTAAGAAAATCACATATAAGATGCTAGATTTTCTCTCAACAAACAATATCTCCTCCTAATTCGCTTGTTAATTGAAATTAAGACATTCAATTTCCTTTATTTAATTAAGAATTTTGATAAGAAACAAAAGGCACCAAATACAAATAAAAGAAAAGGAGCATATAAATATCAAGCGAGGACACTTTTACCTATCTTTTCACTTAAAAATATAAGTAAATGAATAGAGTTTATATTTTGTGCGTTGTATAAATTTTTTATACCACTAACTTTTAATAATAGATAAATCTTTATAGCATGCAAGATATGATAATTTTAAAATAGAGCAAAACCCGTTAGATTAGAACCGATTAAATGAAATCGATGATATAGATATATTTTTATGTTATTAGTGTTGGAAATTTATCTTTGATGGAGGTTGCGTCCACCCAACCTTAATGACTTAAACATTCAGATTCCGCATGTTGGAGTCTTTAATTTTTCACATGTGCATAATCTACTAAGCGAGTAGATGACCGTAGGGCCAAAGATCGTCAAATTTCGTTAAGAAATGAAAGAGATATTGGTCCACTAAGTAAGGTGTTTGAGGCATGAAAATATGGTGTGGGACAAATCTCCCACATCGGTGGGAAAATGAAGAATTGTTCTTTTTATAAGCCTAAAAAATGGATAAGGGTTTGAGACCACAATGGTAACTCATGTATTTGAAGGAGGGAGGACCTAGGTGTGCTTGGGTTCAAGGCTAGCCACACGCGCGCGCCGCTGCTCTCCCGTTCGGGCCGAGCTCAGGTCGCGGGCTGTTGGGTTGTTTCTGATATTATCTTTTTGGACCCCAAACTGCTTAGTATTTACAGTTTGGTCCCTGGAGTTTCAGAAAATGCTGCCAGCAACCGGAAAGTTAAGGCTTTAACCATCTGCAACGTTTTGTACTAATTACAAAATGTTCCTGCCTTGATTGTACCTCTTAATACCTCTCCTCCTCCTAAACATTATAAAGAGAAAACCTTTCTCTAATTTTGAGGAGACAGTAGAGAGAGAAAAAAAAGATAACACAAGTCTTGAACAAGAACAGAAACTCTTCTTCCTTTTCCTCTAAATTTTTCATTCTTCAGCAAGTCGTTTCATGTTTGTTTTCTTCGTCAGAATCAACCTATTTGCTTTGTAGTGTTGATTAGTTGTTGTTTTATCTTTGGAGCGCTAACTTAAAAACATATATACGAGACAATCTTGTCTTAAAGATAGAGAGTCATCTCTCGACTCAGCCGGTGGTGTTGTGATTATCTAATTGGTGTTGCTAAGTGTTTCAAGTGTGAACTTGAAACTCAAAGGACTTTAACCGTTTGGATTCTCAGCGGTTCTACAAGTCACAAGTGTAGCAGTCCATGTCTCTTGTATTTCTGAATACAAGATCCAGATTTGAAGTTCTAGTTCAAGATTAAAAGATTGACAACTTCTTGTTGTAATATTTATTATTTATCTTTTCGAAGCACTTGTAATATTTATTTACTTCCCGTACTGCTTTATATTCAATAATTAGTATACATAATTTAAATATATTTATGTATTATAAGTCAACACGTAGATAAAAAAATAAATAAATAATGTCTCTGATAGCGTTCAACTAGACGAGAAAATTGCGGTAATTTATCTGAGAAGTTATTCTCTCAACCAGCCGATCCGATCGGCATGTAAGGTGGTTTCAGTTGGCATTTAGAGCATCTAACAATGCATTATAAGAGAAAAACAAGTGTGGACACTTGAGAATTAAAGAAGTTTCATTGGAAGTACGTGGGTTAGTTGGACAGTAACTTCAGGCCATTTGACCATAAATATGCCTTTTGCATGTTCTAAACAAATAATAATTATGGTAATTAAGCATAGAATACTCCCTTCGTCTCATATTACTTGACCATATTACTAAAGATATCCGTCCCAAATTATTTGGTCACTTTCTAAAAATAAAATAAAATAAATTAAGTTTTTCATACTTTATTTTTGACATTAATTATTTTTTAAAGTAATTAATATTGATTATAGTGTAATTAATTGAAGAGAGATAAAGATAATATAGTAAAAATATTTTTTTTATTTATAATTTTTTAAGAGGAGTGTAAAAGGAAAGTGGTCAAATAATATGAGACGGAAAGAGTATTTTACTACTAATGCAAACTGGTTTAGAGGTAGTCTGAACAAATTAAATGAGGAGATAATAAATAGAGTAATTATTTGAACAGCAAAAAGATTTTGAACGGTCAAACAATAATAAAAAGAAGAAAACAATAGAGCTAACGTTGGCTCCGGGAAGTGTTACCAAGTGACTGAGCAATGGGCATGTGACCAAATTAGTCGGTCTGCCGCTCTCTTAACCGACCATACCTTGAGCATGTCCTATTTTTTTAAAAGTTAATGTTATAAAACACACTTCAATTATTATCTTTTTGCAAGTTTTACGCTCCAATTATTATCTATATCTTTTTATTATATAAACTATTATTATTATATATGTATTAAAATATTTTTTAAAGTTGATTAGGTTAGTTATTAGCTTTTTTTCCCTACGTGAACTAACATTTAGATGTATTTTAATACATAAAATGTGATAGTTAAGCTAAAAAAAGGAAATAGTTGATACTTTGTGTGTGAAACTCACTTAAAAAATGTGCTTTTGATTATTATCTATTTTTTTATTATAAAAGCAGAGACACCATAATAATGTTAATAAAAAAGTTCATATTTACAACTAAATTTAAGATTTTAAGTCGACGAATGAGGAGTAATTCTTATTTATCACTAAATGCGAACATATAGTACAAATATATTATTTATTATAAAATGTTTCCAACTGTAGGCATATAAGTCACCTAATGCAGTGGATGCTGTTGGGTATTTTGCTCTATGGTACTTTATAAAGTAGTACGGGAAGTATATAACTATTACAAGTATTCGAAAGGATAAACAAAGATTTAATAATTCAAGATGGAATCTGAAATTACATTAGTTACACACGAAAACTGGAAATTCCAGTTTTGTAGAAGATGGAAAAATTGAAATTGTTTTTAATGAAGTCGAGTGTGGCATCATTCTTAAGACAATATTGCCCCCGTATGTATCCTTTATACGCCCCGACAATTTGTCTCCCAAGATAAAACAAAGAATGGAACACTTGAGCAAAGGAACTCAAGAGCTACCGCGGAAGAATATTGAGTAACGTAAATGATGCCTTGGAAGGTGTAGGAAGAAACTGCTTTTGTTGTGTATTTTCGCAATCGCTTTGCTGATCTTCCTGCTGCGTGCATATGTCTTAAGTGCTCAACAATGGTGTAATGGGGTGTTTATATAGGAGAGGGAGGGTTGCATCACTCCATAATAGCTAAATAATGGCCATTATGAGGTAGTAAAGTCACCAACATAAATGGAGAGCACTAACCTGCTTTGGCCATTATAGAGGAGTAATTCACCAAAATAAATGGTCAATTTGAGTGCTTGGCATTGCTTGACCGGCCGAAATTGCTTTTCGAAACTTCGGACCAAACTGCATATCTTGAAACTTCAGGGACCAAACCGCACATCCAAAGAATTCTTCCGTCCAAATCAGATATCTGGAAACTTCGCAAAGTTTTCGCCCAAAAAGATAATATCAAAGACCCACACTTACACCTGCGGACCCAGTGACTCCGTGACTCCGTGACTCGTGACCCGTGACCTGTGAACCTGGACCGACGGATTTGGCGGCATGCAAGTGGCGTTGCGGTGGACTTTCCTCGAACCGGCACATCTAGGTCCTCCTCCTTTAAACACATGGGGATACCTTGGGGTCCCAAACCCCAAAACCAATTTGAAGTCTTATATACACAACAATTCTTTTCTTCCTCTACTGATGAGGGAGAATTGAACACAATACCACACTTTACATGCTAAAACACCTTACTGCGTGGACCAATATCTCTTCATTTCTCAATGAAATTTGATTTATCTTTGGCCCTACTGCCATCTACGATTTTAGTACATCATGCATGTGTGAAGAACCAGATTCTCCAACATACGAATAATTAGTGTTTAAGCTTAATAGTTGGTCGTCGCAACTCCCGCCAAAGGCAAATTTCCAACAATCCCCTCTTGAAAGAGAGATTTTGGCGCACTCACATGGTGTCTTTTTCTATTTCAAAGAATATTTCAATGACCGATGTCATGAAGAGAGGTAGCCTCACTTTGAACCTTCCATATTGAATACCATCTGACTTTCATCACATGGCAATAACGTGATGTCTTGAACCGTCAGTGTTTAGTGTAAGCTAAGACAATGATACCAACACAACAAATTCTTACTCTTTCTTCGTAATGTTTTGTCCGCTTTTGGCCATGGACAACGCCTTGGATTCTTAAGTGCTCATTTTGAGGCCCGCCCTCAAGCACTTAAATAGGTGGTCTCCTACAAGGCATCCCGCTATACCCCACTTCACAAGTGTTAGGAACCATTAAAAGTTTCCCAAAACCTAACCTCAACTGGCTGAGGAGCATTACAGGTTTTGAAAACTTAACCTTTACCCACACCGGCAGATAGCACTTAAAGTCTATCGCGAACGCTTTGATTTGGTGTTTCTTTTCGTAAATCACTATCCGAAGTGCTCATGCTTCCACTGGCTTATCAACTGAACCTTTTACAACTTAGTTTTCCCATTGAACCAAATTATCGGGATCTCCAGTTCGTAAGGTTGGGTTTCCACCGTATTGGTCCGTATATTTTGGGTTTTAAGCCCATTCCCTGCCGTAACACTTCGATCTCCGTAGTCCCTTAGTTAGTAAACAAGGAAGTGACACCTGCGGATATGATCAATCGCCATAATGGTCTTATGTCTCCCGGACAAATCTCCGGGACAGATATGTCCAGACGCCGTCATCCGCGGTCCTTCCTAAAGCCGACCGGCCAGCCACAAGGTATAATCGGGCCAAGGCACGAAGTTTCTCCTAGCGGACGCCCTTCTAATGAGTCGGAAGTTACTCAACTTCTTTCATGCTTTGTATAAAGCGATAAACTCCGATACCATCTTGAATCGGACGACGCAAGTTTGCTTTAGAGGATTTTCCAAGATCCACCATACACATTTACTTGTGGCTTTGGTGTTCTCCGGGACTGACGCCCGCTTTGTATCATTGTGTTCTCTCGTAATCAGCTGGACATCCGTAATACTATAACCGTAGATGTTTAATAATTCAGATATCGTCATATCCGACTTAACACTTTCTATCGATCATGTATTAAGATCAATGCTGAACCTTAGTTCAATCGATCTGTTCAGACGATACCAAAGCTCATTGTAGTATGTACAATACATCAACTACATGACGTGTATATCGCCCTTGTCTATGGGTGCACCATGATTCCAATCAGTTCTATGATTCATATCCATTGATGGCTTCAACGAGATCGTCAACTATCGACCACCGTTAGATGTCTTTAGAAATCCAATTTTAAGATGTCATCCGTGATATCCATATCTTTCATATCGAGACTTTGTTTCAATATGACTTTACTTTCGTGATCGCTTGATTCTCCAACTGTTGGCTTTCTAACTTCGTAGTCAATGTTTCGCGGGTCGATTCATTATCTCTGCTTTTATCTGGAAACTTTCAGACCAAAATGTAAACATTTCAGGGACCAAGATTTAAAGTTCGTGAATAAGCCCAACAAATTCGTAAAACCAACTCGATTCTCTTCTTCCAACTCTCCTATTGGAAGGATGTTTTAACATCTGGCGCCACGCAGACTCGCAATGGCCCTTATGTTAAGCTTACTCCCAGGGGAGCACATGTACAAGTAGCCGAGGCTTTGAACTCAGGCAGATCCATCTACTTTGTACTCACTTTGAGTATCCTTTTCACAACCCAAAGGTTCTTTTCCCTGAGGAAGATCAACCATTACGCAAGTATGGTTCTATATGATGGAATATATTTCTCTCTTTAGCTTCTTTCCAAAGCACTTTTGGAGATAACAATTATTTGTTAATAGTCCATGGTTCGTTTCTAACCATACAAGCTAGAAGGACTCGAACAAGTCTTTGTCCCCTCTTGTCCGCCTCTCGTTCAACATCTAGTAATCCTCGAAGTTCTCCAGATCCGAATATTGAGTTCTTGATAGCCAAAGAACTTTCGAAGTCTCAGTAGATACCTTAACGCCTAGTTCCTGACAAAAGTTCCCTCGCGGGTTCTTGTTAACCTTGAGCAATTACTCCTTTTCCTTTTCAAGGAAAGTTATCTTATAAGAATTCAACATTCTTTGACACCAAGAGGCGATAAGTACCACTGCTATTTACATCCGGGATATGTAATCTACGCCTTAGGTCGAATCCTTGACCTGCTCTGTAGTCCAACTTCTACCAGGCCACCCCACATCACAACTTTTGTATGCGAGATCCTTTTCATGTCTCACACGGAGAGTTATCCTTATCCTTATGCGTGAGTTCATTGAGAATCGTGATTAGCTGGTAAGCGATCGCTTGCCCCACATAATTTAGGCGTATCGGTTTGGCGCTGGCTAACATCATAGACTGAGGTGAGTAATGAACTACCGCTTAATGAACGCCGCTTCACATTCTCTCTATCGCTATGAATTTCGTAATCCATAGGCTTAGTTGATTTTCAACTTTCGCTTTGTAGCGCTTATCCGCTTCAACAACTTCATCTTTGCTTTTAACAAACAAAGGATTCCATACGCTGTACCATCATCAATGAAGATCACAACGTACTTTGTCTCCCCTCTATTTTGTATAAACTTCAAATCACCCAAGTAGGTGTGACTAAGTTCTATGAGCTGCTTCTTCGCTATTCCCTCGACGGAATTTGAAAGGTGATTTTGCCTCTTCGCCTACCTCACATTCATTTTGGAGGGTTTATGCTCGAAAGGAGGCAACAATCTCAACATCGTTAGCTTTTGAATGACTTGTTAATTAACGTATCTTAATCTATGATGACATAGATGCACGTATTGCAAATATATCATTCATTTAGCTACAGACGCATCGTACCATTCTTAGTTATTACTGCACTGCTGGACTAGTCTCAAACCAACTTGACCAACAACGCCCCTTAAACCAAGTTAGGAACATGTATCACCTCTTTAGAGTGATCTCATTCCCCTCAAGTCCTATCGAGGACAACCTCTCCAAATTTCTTTGATTTTAGAGTGGCGCTGTTTCACATGAACAACCTCTTCACCCGTGGTTAGGGCGCCACCGGATCATATGTGATCTCGACACTTCAGCCCACTTCAGTTGCTTTGGGCAGATCGAGTGTCCAATTTCTTTACCGCTTTCTTTAGGCCTTCGTGATCATTAAGACCTGGAAACTCGCCCACCACACTAGGTGTCCATTACTTTCCTATGAAATAAATTCTCGCCCCACTCAGGTCACCCTGAGGCTTTGTATGATCGGAGTGTCCAATATCATCATATCAGCGAATTTTTGGCTCACTCCAGCCGCTCGAGGCTTTGTATATGACTGAGTGTCCAATATCATCCTATGAAGGATCTTCTGCCAAATAATATGACAGGTTCTACGCCTTTAGCTTTTAGACTCCTTCCGTTAAGATTGGTGCCCAGATAATTCTTGGCGCTTACTTAAGAGTGGTAACAGTTTTCACACAGTTAGTGGATCTTTCTCCATCGTATGTGCGAACATACTTTACACTTTTAATAATTACACTTAAAAGAACGGATCTTTTTAAGTTGCTTTACAATCCAATCTTTAAACGGAAAAGAAGATGTGATTAAACTTCTGATTTTTTTTTTTTTTTTTAAAGCGTAAGGAATATAAATTATTTTCATATTCCTCCTTACTTTAATCCATTTTTAATCAGACATCATTTAATCTTTATTCTTGACAAGTAAGGAAAAATACTCATCATCTAATCTTTATTCTTGACAAGTAAGAAAATACTTTATCCCACTTTCGATTCGCTCACTTCACCACTTCATCGATCGAGTGTCCGGGCTTCTTCTACCATTATTCGATCTTTTGTCCGGGATAGATACAGTCTCTCCCGGCCGCAAGATAGAAGCACATCTTCGCCTTCTCCTCTTGTCCCGCTGACATCCTCAGGCTCTCGAGCGCTTTGTTCCCACCCGGCCTGAAGGGTGATGATGAATACGCTCATCATCATCACTTTCTACCGTAAAACCATTTCCATATCCCGATTTGGTCATTAACAACTTCTTTGACCGACATCTTTCGAACACTAATAGTAATACTATACAAATATTGTCTTAAGTTGTTGGGTATTTTGCTCTATGGTACTTTATAAAGTAGTACGGGAAGTATATAACTATTACAAGTATTCGAAAGGATAAACAAAGATTTAATAATTCAAGATGGAATCTGAAATTACAATAGTTACACACGAAAACTGGAAATTCCAGCTTTTGGTCAAGATGGAAAATTGAAATTGTTTTTGCCGAGTCGAGTGTGGCACTGTCCCTTAAGACAATATTGCCCTCGTGATGTATCCTTTATACGTCTGGACAATTTGTCTCCCAAGATAAAAACAAGCAATGGAACACTTGAGCAAAGGAAACTCAAGAGCTACCGTGAAGAATATTGAGTAACTAAATGATGCCTTGGAAGGTGTAGGAAGAAACTGCTTTTTGTTGTATTTTCGCGGCAATCGCTTTGCTGCATCTCTTACTGTTTTTCGTGCATATGTCTTAGTGCTCAACAATGGTGTAATGGGGTGTTTATATAGGAGAGGGAGGGGCTGTTTACTGCCTCCATAATAGCCAAATAATGGCCATTATGGAGGTAGTAAAGTCACCAACATAAATGGGAGAAAGACCAACAGCTTTGGCCATTATAGAGGAGTAATTCAGCCAAAATAAATGGTCAATTGAGTGCTTGGCATTTCTGCTTCTGACCGTCGAAATTTTGTTTTTTCGGGAAACTTCAGGGACCAAACTACATCTTGAATTCTCGGTCCAAACCGTATATCTCAAACTTCTGGGATCAAACTGCATTCTCGCAAAGTTTTCGCCTAAAAAGATAATGATCCCTTAACCCGGACGGACGTGGGCGGCGCGCTGGTGCAGACTTTCTCTCAACCGAAGCACATCTAGGTCCTCCCTCCTTTAAACACATGGGATACCCCTTGGGGTCCCAAACCCCAAACCAATTTCGAGTCTTATATACACAACAATTCTTTCTTCCTCTACCGATGAGGGAGAATTGAACACAATACCACACTTTCCATGCTTCAAACACCTTACTTCGTGGACCAATATCTCTTTCATTTCTCAATGAAATTTGACGATTCTTGGCCCTACGGCTATCTACGTACTTAGTACATCATGCATGTGTGAAGAACCAGATTCTCCAACATACGTAACACTAGTGTTTAAGCCGTTAAAGTTGGTCGGTCGCAACTCCCGCCAAAGGCAAATTTCCAACAGATGCATCACACTTTCTGCCGAAAATATTCATCTGCCGTGCATATTAATAGTTATAGATATTGTCATGCAGCTGAAAAGCTGGTTTAGACATGTTTATAAACTAATTTTCGTATGATTATGTAGCTGAAAACTGGTTCAGATGTGCTTATAAACTAACTATAAAGATGATAAATATGAAAAGAAAAATATTAATATAATGACGGCCAATTTAAGTTATGGGAAGTCTTTTTTCTCTTCGACTTTCATTCCTGGACGTTCTTTAATTTCTTTATATTATATTAGGTTGAGAAATATTTGAATAGAAAAGAAACTTCAGATACTAGCATTTGTTACCTCGAGGATATAAGCATGAGAGATCCAATCTAAGCTAGTAGTTAGAAGGAAAAGATCAATGAAGAAATAAAAAACACTGGTATGATTGGTATGAAGGAAAATATTTTCTTTAAGTAAAAAAATTACTATTTTAAGAATATTATACGTAATCTGAAAGTATACACTAATGTACACGGTATATATATGGTATATTCAATGCCTTGTGTACACCGTGTATATCACGAAATCCCATGACACATTGAAAACCGTGATATAGGTATACACAGCCGTGTATATTGAGTTTTTGGTAACGTATTATTTGTATTTAATTAGCATTGTACACTTACCATAATTGTAGAATTCTTGTGCAAATAGAATAAGGTTTTGGAAGTAGAATAGGAATAGGATTTTCCATATTATGAAAATTGTAAATTGTATATATACTCATTCATTAATGGAAATAATCAAGCGATTATTTCTTTCATGGTATCAAATGTCTAGGTTAATTCTACCAATTTTTCCTCTCTTCCGTTGCCTCGATTTTTGTGTTCCTTCTTGGAATCCGTGCACCTTACCTCATCTCTTCCCAATTTTTCTTCCAACTCCCTCTTTCACCTATTGTTATTTCGTTATGTCTACGTCAAAGAACATGTTTCATCCTGCCCTTACTGTTTCCAACATCAAGAACCACATCCCTATTGTTCTTGAGATGAAAAACGTCCAATACGCGACGTGGGCAGAATTGTTCAAAATTCACGCAATCTCACATCAAGTCCTCCATCACATAATTCCTCCCGCCCTACACCCGCGGAGGATCCTCAGTTGTGCATCACTCTTGATGCTACCGTCCTTCAGTGGATTTACTCAACTATTTCTACTGACCTTTTACAGACGATCATTGAACCAGACACTACGACTATGACTACATGGAATAGATTGCGTGATATATTCCAGGATAACCAGCATTCCCGAGTTGTCACTTTTGAGCAAGAATTTTCACAAGTCAGCATGAAAAATTTTCTGAATGTTTCAACTTATTGTAAACGGCTCAAGGAATTGGCGGACCAACTCCGTAACGTTTGAGCGCCTGTTACCATTAATCGTCATGTTCTCCAAATGGTTGCAGGCCTATCTGAGGTCTATAATGGAGTTGGGACCCTACTCCGATAAAGTAATCCACTTTCCCCTTTTTATCAAGCTCGGTCGATGCTCACGTTAGAGAAAGCCGGCTTGGATAAAAAGGTAGCTACCGGCGCAAGTTTCAAGGCGATGATGACTTCATCCGATAATTCTCACGGCTTTGTTGACAATTCGAGCCAAAACTGGAACAACGGTGGCGGCAAGAAGAATCAAAATTGTAAAAATAATGGAAAAAATCGCAGTGACAACAACAACGGCGGACGGAATAGTAGCAACGCTAGCAGTGGGCCTCGGGGTACTGGGCCCCATCCCGCCTGGTCTCAGCCCTGGGCCCCTTGGCAGTGGGCCTGGACCAACGGTCAGTGGCCCAGTCTAGCCTACTGCCCGCCCATTTATTTCCCAAGCAGTTGGGCCCCGGTCCATCCCAATCACATGCCCAATTTTTTAGGTCCTTACTTCAACAACAATCTGCGATCTGGGTTGGGTCAGCAGAGGGGTCTGCTTGGGCCTCGGCCCCCGCAGGCTTTCACTGTTGCGTGCTCGCATCTGATCCCGACACCCACCGATATTGAAGCCGCCATGCATACACTTGGATTGAATCCTCCCGACCCGAATTGGTACATGAACACCGGCGCTACTTCTCACATGATGTCCGACCAAGGTACTCTCCTGTCTTATTTTAATTTGAGCAAAAACCGTGGCATAATTATTGGTAATGGCAACTCAATTCCAATTCGTGGTTACGGTCATACAACTTTTCTCCCCCCCCCCCCCATCCACCTCTTGTCTTGGAAAATTCCCTTCATGCCCCTAACTTAATTAAAAATTTGGTGTCTGTTCGAAAACTCACCACTGATAATTGGGATTCTGTTAATTTTGATCCAATTGGGTTTTCTGTGAAGGATTTCAAAACGGGGATACCTCTAATGAGATGCAATAGTAGGGGAGATCTTTATCCAATTACGCCCGCTACTAGTTTCTCGAGTCAAGCCACGCCATCGACATTTGCAGCTCTTGCTCCTTCCTTGTGGCATGCACGTTTAGGTCACCCTGGGTCGTCCATTGTTTCTTCCTTGCATAAAAATAATTTTATTTCTTGTAAGGGTACACGTAGTACTCCAATTTGTCATTCCTGTCCTTTAGGAAAACATGTTAGATTACCATTTGTAGCCTCTACTTCTCGTACTTTGATGTCTTTTGACATTATTCATAGCGATTTATGGACATATCCCGTTTTAAGTTATTTGGGCCATCGTTATTACGTTATATTTTTGGATGATTATTCTATTTTTATGGACCTTTCCGTTAGCGAAAACATCTCAAGTTTTTTTCACTTTCTTAAAATTTAGAGCATTAATCCGTACCCAATTCGAACGGAAAATAAAAAATATTCAATGTAGTAATGGCAAAGAATATGATAATGAGTTGTTTCGGGAATTTTGTGATGTTAATGGCATAGTTTTTCGTTTCTCTTGTCCTCATACGTCCTCACAAAATGAGAAAGCCAGCGAAAAATTCGTACCATTAATAATATTATCCGAACTTTATTGGTCCATGCTTCCGTACCCCCTTCCTTTTGGCATCATGCTCTACAAATGGCTACTTATCTCCTTAACATACTTCCTACCAAAGGGTTGGCATATTCATCTCCTCTTAAAATCCTTTATAATAAGAATCCTTCGTATTCACAGCTTAGGGTCTTTGGGTGTTTATGCTATCCATTATTTTCGTCAACTACAATTAACAAACTTCAAGCCCGTTCTACAGCTTGTGTGTTTTTGGGTTATCCATCTAATCATCGTGGTTACAAATATTTTGATTTATCATCAAATAAAATCATAATTAGTCGCCATGTTATTTTTTATGAAACTCAATTTCCGTTTGCTAAAGTGAGTAGTCCCGTGCCTAGTTCATATAATTTTTTAGATGATGAAGTTTCACCATACATTATGCACCACTTAATGGGCCGATCCAGTGACCACGACACGCTAGCAGGCCCACTGCATGTTGGCCCGCCAACACCTACTGCCCATCATTTCCCCGTTCCAGGTCCGGCTAGTGGGTCAATCGACCAACCCACTACCGAGATTGTTTCTGCCCAGTCCCGCCTCCAATTTCCAATTTTGGGTCTGTAGACCCACTGCCTGCTGGCCAGTCCATCACCCATCCGACTTTTCTCCAAAATCCACCCAATTCTCCCCCGACTCACAGACCTATTACTCGTACTCAACGGGGTATTTTTAAACCAAAAAGACATTTTAATCTTAATTCTAATGTTCTTAAATCCCCACTACCCCGTAACCCAATGTCTGCATTAAATTGCCCGAATTGGAAATTGGCTATGAACGACGAATATGATGCTCTTATTGAAAATAAGACGTGGGAGTTGGTACCTCGTCCTTCTGGTATTAATATTATTCGGTCTATGTGGAATTTTCTTATAAAGATAATTCTTATGGTTCTTTTTCGAGACATAAGGCTCGTCTTGTAGGTGATGGTAAAACTCAACAGGTTAGCGTGGATTGTGGTGAAACATTTAGTCCCGTGGTCAAACCGGCTACCATTCGCATTGTTCTCAGTCTGTCTCTTTCAAAGGCCTGGCACATTCATCAGCTAGATGTGAAGAATGTTTTCTTACATGGTGATCTTAAGGAGACAGTCTACATGCATCAGCCCTTGGGTTTTCGAGACCCCAAATATCCTAATCATGTATGTTTATTGAAGAAGTCCTTGTATGGGCTCAAGCAGGCCCCACGAACTTGGTATGAGCGATTTGCAGATTATGTATCTACTATTGGGTTTTCTCACAACATGTCTAATAATTCTCTGTTCATATATCGTCATGGTACTTCCCTGGCTTATATTCTCTTATATGTGGATGATATTATCTTGACCGCTTCTTCTTATGATTTACACCAGTCTATCATGACACTACTCAGTTCTGAGTTTGCTATGAAAGACTTGGAGCCTTGAGTTATTTTTTGGGGATTGCTGTCACTCGTCATGCAGGTGGGTTATTCTTATCACAACGGAAGTATGCCGCTGAAATAATTGAGCGGGCTGGTATGTCCTCATGTAAGTTTATTTCCACTCCAGTTGATACTAAACACAAGCTGGGTGTTGCGGTTGGCTCGCCTTACGAGGATCCCACCCACTATCGTAGTCTTGCATGGGCTCTTCAGTAACTTATTTTCTCGAGACCGGATATTACGTATGTCGTATAACAGATGTGTTTGTTTATGCATGGTCCTAGGGTTGAGCACATGAATGCGCTCAAACGCATTATACGATACATCCAGGTTACACTTGATTATGGCTTGTATCTATATCCGTCATCGACCTCTACGCTTGTCTCGTATACAGATGCTGATTTGGGTGGCTGTCCAAATACCAGACGCTCCACTTCTGGTTATTGTATGTTTCTTGGTAATAACTTGGTCTCATGGTCTGCAAAGCGACAATCTACATTATCACGCTCCAGTGCAGAGGCCAAGTATCAAGGGGTAGCCAATGTGTTATCTGAATCATGTTAGTTACGTAATCTTTTCTTAGAACTTCATTGTCCCATTCAGAAAGCTACCTTGATTTATTGTGATAATATTAATGCAGTCTATCTTTCTGGTAATCCGGTTCAACATCAACGCACTAAACACATCGAGATGGATATCCATTTTGTTCGTGAAAAGGTAGCTCGTGGACAAGTATGCATCTGTCATGTCCCTTGTAGATACCAAATCGCAGATATATTTACAAAATGTCTTCCCTCGGTTCTCTTTGAACATTTTAGGGACAGTCTCAGCGTACGACGATCACCCGCTATGACTGCGGGAGTGTGAAAGTATACACTAATATACACGGTATATACGGCATATCCAATGCCTTGTGTATACCGTGTATCACGGAATCCCATGACACATTGGAAACCGTGATATACACGGTATACACAGTCGTGTATATTGAGTTTTTGGTAACATATTATTTTTATTTAATTAACATTGTACACTTACCATAGTTGTAGAATTCTTGTATAAATAGAATAGGATTTTGGAAGTAGAATAGGAATAAGATTTTTCATATAATGGAAATTATAAATTGTATATATACTCATTCATTAATAAAAATAATTAATAGATTATTTTTTTCATAATCTAGCAAAATATTATGGGGTGGGATGAGGTGGATAGCCGAGGTTCAGGGTGGTGAAATGGTCAAGGAATGGGAGTTGGAAGCTTTGGGTGGACGAAAAAAAACTATAAGCTTGAAATATCATTTATGAAACCTATTTTTCCGATTTTTTTCTCCCTTTTAAAAAAATATATTCTTAAAACCTTTTTGACTTGTATGAAAAAATTAGAAAATTTTCCTCCGTACTAAACACACCCCTAAAAGGGAAAAAATTAAAGGAACAAATGAGAAAGTCGGTATGTTTTATTCCTAGAGGCACATGAATGACTTGTTGGTATCACATGCGTCAACCACATATACACAAAGACCGACTTTAAAACAGGTTTAAAACGTAGAATTTACTCGTCACCCATTTTATAATCTACTTGAATTTTTATAAATAATTAACTTTCGGCCGAGTTGGATTTAAAAATAAGCTTATAAATTTTAAATTATAACTTTGTTTGCTTATTGAGTTTGAAATATGTTATTTTTATATATTACTTGAATTTTTTGATAATACAAATACAAACTTTGAGTCAAAATTATAAAATTTTATTGAATCCGTAAGTTTTATTATGGCTATGCCCCTGTTTTGGAGTCGCTCCGTTATTTTTCTATATTTTCATGACTGAACTCATAAATATTTATTCTAGGTTGATGTTTGTTAACTGATAAGATTAATATACAATTACGTAGTTCGAGCTATGATCGTACTATATATTAGCTAATGCCTATTTCCAGAAGTCTTTGATGTTCACTTTTGTAATTTCAAAATATGCTTCCAATTATTTTATTTTATTTTAAAAGAGAGTGTCATGAGATAAATCTATCTAAATAAACAAAAATATTATCTTAGATATGCATGCATCCAAAAAGATTTTTAAAAAGGAGGTCGAATACCTAAATACTCTCCTAAATTTAGCACGAATTATTAATTACTACACAATTAAGTTATCAATAGTTTTAGTTACCCTCTGAACTTGACACAAATAATTATTAGTTGCATACCTAAAAAATAGTTGACTCCTAAAATGAGCCAGATCCCGATCCAGTCCCTTCGACTTAGTTCTAGCACCAACCACCTCAACTAGGTAACAAAAGCCAGTTTATGTAAATGTGTTTTAATTGACTTTCTCGTTATTAAGGACTTTTTGCGGACCACATATTTGAGTTGTGTTTGCATACAGTTAATTTCGTCCACCAAACTAAGTAGCGGCTACTAGCTCCTGAGCACTTGAATTTTTCAAACTCTGTTTAGAGCCTCAGAACTACCTAACTATAAACTGATCAAAATAAGGTTTTTTTTTCTTGGGATTGCGTATACAATTTTAGAATTTGATCTCCAAGCAGGCAGTAGATTTATCAGCCCAAGAATAGTACTATTTGTATACTATGATTATAGATGTTAAATAAGTCGGTTGGACAGAATTTTGGTAGGTCAAAATAAGCCAATAATGACATGTTTCAAAGATTGCTTGGATTGAGATGAATTGGAATAAGATAGGCTAAACAATTGGTCATAGCTTAATCTGTCAACTCTTACCAAGTTTTAATTTCGTTGTTATTTGTTTAATAAACAAACAAAACAGATGGAGTGAATTTTTATTTTTATTAGGACTATATATAGCATATCAAATAAAAAAATTAATTTTTTAATAAAATTTTATATGTGTCAATTTGGCAACATATTTAGCTCAAATTAGCTGAACTTTCAAATGAACGAAATTGGGCGAATTAAAATGAATTGAATTAAACAATTCATGGGCTAATTTGGCATCTCTAGACTCTAAGCATATGATTGACTTGGCGCGGATGAGAGTTTCCTGATGGTGATCATCATCAGGAAAAAACTGACCCATAAATCCTAGTTCATGAGAAAGTTCTTCTTTGTATGGCATGCGTTAAGAGTTTCACTAGTGTTATACATTCTTCTTTTTGTTTCACAATAATAAGTGCAAGATTTGAGTTAGAATTCCTTGTTAACCATCTTACACTAATACTTTTCAATTACAAATTTTCCTTATCACGAGCACACACTATAATAAGAGGTCAATCAAACGGGTGTCAGTGCCTGGAGAGTCTATGAAAGAAGTTTCAACTTTCAAATTTCACAGGACATTATCCTAGAATTTCACCTATAGAATTCAAAAAATCTAAGACTGATAAAAGGTAACTATTTGTAAATTTTACAGTGGCGGTGAGAGAGATATTGTAGTCAAGTTGGCAAGTTGAGAATTGTGGTAGGAAAACATATTGCTAATCATCTTAGTTCTCAGATAAAAACCTAGAGAATCTGGGTGCATTGCTATGTTTAGTAACTAGATGGAATACTATAATATCTTTTATCTTCCCCAAAGAGGGAACTAAACATAGAATTGCAAGGGAAGCTAAAATGCAAAATTGCATTTCTTTAGATTAAGGGAGATTCAAAGGAACATCACTAAGAACATTAAAATCATGAATACGAGGGGGGAGGGAGGAAAAGAATCGAATTCCATCCAATCTTGAGCGCTTATTTTTTTCAGATACAAAAATACAAATCAAGCCATCACCTGAAGAAAACTCAATATTGTTCCTCTACAAATAGCTTACAATCTCCAAAACAGGAGAACAACACAAGCTAATTTCCTCTGGAAAAACAATTTGTATACTAATAACTAGTATCCTTGTCGGGTTTTCAACGTTTTGAGAACATCCCCTGCGTCAAAGATGAAAAGTCTAATTCTTTTGTAGACTGCATAGAGCTTGATGAAATTGGGGTAGCTGCCTGCTTGGTCGGTCCCGATGGCACAATACCGTTGCTGGAAGTATTCTGTCCCATCGAGTAGAAGCTGCAAAATAAGATGAAAAATCCTAAGATAAAAAAGATGAAAAATTAAAATTGCAACAAAATTTGTTCCTCCTGGATACAATGCACAACTATCAAGATTTGTTCAACTGTTTCCTTACCCTACATTAGTATTACACTTAATCACATGGTAAAAGATGATTGGCAACTGAGCTCGTCAATGCAAATTCAGTTATCAAATGGGGTAAATAAAGTACCCAAACCAATAAAAGCAATTGATAATCCTATATAGACATAGCTTCTAAAATTGATCATAAACCTTTAGAGATTTAGCTATGAAAATCCTCAAACAAGTCAAGTGCAAATATTCAGATTTAGAAAATATCTATGGTTTCTGTAAAATGGAAAAGAACTGTGCACCATATATGACGCAACCTTGTGTCTTCAAATAGTATTCCACAAAACTAAACCACATTTGAGTAAAGTCAATATACTGTACTGTAGAATAATCTAAAATAACAAAAGGAATTATCTCCCTAAATAGAATGAATCGTCATGATCCTACATGGAAGAGTGATGTGCCAGTGTATCTTTTTCATTTGATCTCCGGTCTTCCCTCTTCTTTTTTTAATCTCCGCTCTCAATCGTATAAAGTCAGTTAATGTCCCTTTATATTGTAATAGTTACTCAGAATTCTTCTTTTTTTCTATTTCCTTTTTATTTTAACACTAAAGTTAACATAATAAAGGCAAAACAGTCTTGCCATGAAATTAGCAGGTCAGAAGCCAGTCTTGCACTCAAAGAAAAGGTTTTAAGGGAGTTTAGAGCCTAACAAATTAGTACTAGAATTAAAGTTGCACCAACCCCAATACATCCTCTCTCTTTTTTGGATTGGGGGGGGGGGGGGGGAGAAGGGGGTTAGTTGCAATCACCCTGCTTTATCCTCTTAATGAAAAAACTTCCATTATTGTAGAAATAGAAAAAAGATGTTTTTGGAAAAAGAGTGTCCATCAAAAGTTATGATCATCTAGCAGGCTAAACTGTATCTCCCAAGAGTGTAAATATCAACAATCACCACTAATACTCTTTCAAATTAGGCACCGAGAATGAAGAAATACAGTGCTACAGCACATGTTGCTTGACCAAAGGGCAGCCCGGTGCACTAAGCTCTCGCTATGCGCGGAGTCCGGGGAAGGACCGGACCACAAGGACCACATGGTGCGTGACCAAAAAATAAACTCTGTTGAAGCCGAATTCTTTCTTCATCCAATACTAAACACTAGATTAGGAAAGAAACTGGGCAGACAACATAAATGGAGATTCGAGCACAGTTGTATGCTTCTTCTCTAAAGTCATCTTGTTACCCCAGTATCTCTCAAGGGGAAGTGCTATACAAAGGAGAGAATAATCAATAAGATGTATGAAGTAGATCCACATCTGTAATTTCCTTATCTTGTTCCACATAGCCTACTACTGGAATAGAAGTAGCGAAGGACATGAACTGCCACTGGATTCTAAAATTCACTAATCAGAAAAGAGCAAAGAAGAATTCCTGCCTCTCCCCCTGGCAATCTAAGTGTATAGCATGCTTTTGTGTCCGGACGACAGAGCTTTGGTTTTGCAAAACTCGAAACTTGAAAGGAAAAGGGTCAATTTTGCAACAAGGCTCTAATCTATGGACTATGGGTTTGCCCTCTTCCACTTGATCATCACTTAATCTGTTTTACTTTTTGTAGCAAGAGTCTTCTATTTGTTTTTTTTATAGCAAGAGTCTTTTATTGTACACTTCAACTTACTAGGAACCGATCAAAAGGAAAATATTGCGTTCGACGTTTAACTATTTCCTTTTAGGGTAAAAAGAACATTAATTAGTGTCCCAAAATTCAATGGATCAAATAATACTGTTTAATGGGATCCATCCAAAACCCACTATTAACCAGAGGAGTAAAAGGAGATATACTTAAAATCACATGGAAGAAGCAGCTGACGGATACACTAAATTGTGCGTTAAGGGGACAAAATTTAAGAGATCTGAAAGAACATTCAGCAGTTGAAGTTCTACATTTAACCAACAATGGATCAGAGGTTAATACCTGGATGTTGAAAGTGGCACAGAGTTCCCAACTCCACGTGTCGTTCCCATATTACCTACCTAGTTAGAAGCAAAATAAACAGCTTTGAGTAGAGAGACTTAAACACAACTTCAATGAAAAACTGATATCCATGTGTTTTTTTCCTTTTTCTTTGATAAATAATACTCGTGTTCTACCTGCATATATTTCTCCAGCTCAGTCGTACCAGCTGTTGGCATTATCACTCCAGGGAACTGATAGCCTAAATTTGGCCAAGTTTGATTTACCATATTGGCGCCATTAGAGCTTTGTTGTGCATTTACAGGAAGTTTTACGGCACCACCCGCAGCTGCAGCCATTACTAAAGACTGTTGTTGTGCCAGCATAGCAAGCTGTTGTTGATGCATAGCAAAAGGTGACACTATATTGGACTGTAAATGGGTAACATCAATTTTTAGATAAGAGAGAAAAGATCAACATGACAAAAAAATCCAACCTCTTATAGTAGTATTGTACCTTGTCAAAAAGGCTCATTATATCATTTTTAACATCTTTCTGCGGCTTCTCTGATGAGGCAGAAGGCACAATTGATGGTAAATCCTTGAATAAATCTTCAATTCCAGGAGCAGCAGCAGATTGAGACTTCTGATCATCAGATTTTGTGACCCCAGTTTTTTCTGCTTTTGTTTCTTCTTGAGCAGCTGCAAAGGCACAACTTTCTTTATAAGAGAAAATGAACTACAAGAGGCAATATGATTACTTCAATTCAAATCCCAAGAAAAATTACAAGCTGTTGATTCTCAACTCAGAGTATTTTAACCTTATCATAAATTTATATGCAAGTAAGAATATAGAGAACTTTTCATATTATTATTATTACTAATATTATTAACATTATTATTATTATTGTTGTTGTTGTTGTTATTTTACATTGTTAACTTATTTTTCACTTTTATTTATTTGATATGATGATGACATGAATTGAGAGCCTAAATGAAGAAACATGGTCACTAAGTATTAATATAGCCGATTCCGACTTGTTTCGGACTGGGGCGAAGTTGTTGATGTTGTTGATTCTCACACTACCTTCATACTCTCTCCAAAAAAAAAAAAAAGTGAAACCAAGGGCGGAGCAAGCCCTTCGACTATGGGTTCGGCCGAACCCAGTAATTTTGATTCAAATCTTGTATTTGTATTAAAAATCCATTGAATAAGTACAAATTATTAATTTAGAACCCAGTAACTTTAAAGGATTAGAATATGGAACCTATAAACTTTAAATTCTTACTCCGCCTCTGAGTAAAACAATTCGAAAAGTGTGTACGATGCTAATGAATAAAGACAAGTACACTCTCTAAATGTTAAATCAAAGTAACACGTTTCAAACAAAACTGTGACTTGACATACACTGGAAACCTGCCCATGAATTATCATCGGTAGAAGCTGCTTCTGAGCCATTGTCGAATGGAGACTCCATAGATAGCATGTCAAAAAGATCAGTAGCATAATCAACTTTAGGAGGATTGGCAGCTTCCGCAACCTGCTTTGCAGATTCAGCGACTGCAACTGGCTCTGTTTTCTGACTTGTCTGGTACGTAACCTGACCTGAAGTTACCTGCAAGTAGTCAAAATTATTAAGAGTCTGGATTCTAATCCAGAAAGTTTCCAAACTAACTCAGAAGAAACAGCAACTAAAAGCAGCTAGGAGCAATTATAGACAACTAAGATGCAAGTATGTAATAGCTCAAAAACAGTATGAGGAAGAGCTGCTTAATTCAACAGTATGAGTAAAGAACCAATATTCAACACCAAAAACTTACACTGCAGCAAAAACCCAAGGGCTAACGGCAAATGAAGATGATTTCATTCAAAATAAAACACCGAAACACTATATTACACCTGAAGCTGGAAGGAAAAGAAATGTGGAGAAAGCTGGTTGATGAATATAAGCTTAACGTACATTCTCTGGCCCTTTAGGAGGCAGTGGTATACCGACTCTAGCAGCAGGTACACCTTGCTTCGTGTTCCGGGCTTGAATATGTTTCCTCTCATCAGATGCACCTCCTGAGCTAGTTGTATGTCCACACCCACTTCTATCACTGTTTTGTTGCCATTGCACCGAAGCCCTCTCTTCCTGAACCCTAGAAGGTGAATTTTGTATCCCATCCTTAGGGACCCACCTCTTCTCTTCATATCTTATCAAAAAATAGGAAATGCCTTGGGTAAGTGTCAAATACTAGATTGAGTGGCAGAACACTGCATAAAGGTACTAATTGTTAGGAGAGACTTAGTAAGCACGTACTTTGCTCGGATGAAATTCTCAACACCAACTCTATCATAATTTGGAGGCAGCTCTGCTTCCCAATAACTATTTGACCTCTCATTTCCCATTGCTATATCAACCCAAAAGAGAAAAAGTAGGATAAGAAAAAGAAAAAGGGTTATAAAGGATTTATCCATAAGATCAAAATCTAAACTGTGATAATTATAGGAACAGAAATCTTACAATGAATAAATGCAACTTGTTCAGGAAGCCATGTGTCTAGAGTAGCTGACCTGACCTGCAATTTCAGAGATATCAGAGAATAAAACAAAAGAATTGAACAACTAACAATCGCTCATAGTACAATGGGTCATCTTTCTAAAATGCAAATCTTTTATTGAATATGTAAAAGATATTGGATTATATCCGGTATACAGCGGCATAACAAAAAGTAGAGAACCTACAAAAATATAGTGTTCTAAAGACGTCCAATTTCATAGAAACAAGAACCTCATGAGTTCAACTTAAAATGAGAGGATACTCCCTAGATGTACAAAAGTAGACTCAAACTACAATGACCATTAAATACAACCATTTTTTAGAACAAAGAAAGAAAGAAAAAGACGGGGAAAAAACTATCCAGAAAAAGTTGAAGGATGACGAGAAATCTTATCAAACGTTCCAAGTAGGCAGATACTTCACAACCACACATTAACAAAAAGAGCACAAGGATTATTTGACCATGGAATTTTGCCAATTAAATTGCTAGCAGTTGTCAGCAAACCTTTTCCCCCATGAGAACAGCAAACAAGTTTCACAGACAATCTTCATTGTTATTTCTTTATTTCAAAGATTGTGGGTAATTGTTAAATGACTCCATTAAGTCAACATGTGTGCATAACATTAAGATGTTAGAAATTATTTCCTGGATTCTCATCATAAAATACAGAGAAGATGAGGAAATGTGGAGTGATTTCCAAACAAAGTAACAACTCTCCCTCTAAATCAGAAGATGATGCAATAATGGAGGAAGTTAGATATAGATTGAATATCAGTAGTAGTCATACAAAATGAATTAATAGACGAAAATTGTTCACCATCTCGTGATTTAAAATCAACAGATATTTAGTAGGGGAACCCCAGCTCAAAGAGGAATGAGTTTTAAGTTTTCAGTCGTATTAGCCATTCACGGAATAACAACCCAATCAAGAATATGAAGCAGCAATACTTATGGATTGAAGCAATATCTAAGGGCGTGGTTCAAGAATTTCATTAAGGCCATAGTTTAGTGTTGCAACACAGCTACAAAAGGTGTGCTTTTAATCACACAAATTCGTAATAAACGGAAAGAAAGCGAGCCAGGTCATAGTAAATGTTTATAATATGTGGGAAACAGCAGGGAGCACTAAAGTTGACAATGACATTTAGTGTTGCAATTTCTCAATTGTGACAAAATTTATAACTGCAAAACATGCAAGTGCCCACACCACTTCAGGTTTTTTGGTATATGTCGAACATCTTGGTTATGATAAGGAATTTATCACCTTTGATATGTGCACCCCTAGACTTCTGTGGATCCCAGAGCATTGCATGCAAATAAATATCCCCAGGTTCACGCTTGCCCATCTAGGACCCCTGCATTGGTACAAAAGAAAAATACAGTCGATACAAGGATTCCATGCATTACGCCAATTCTGTTCAATTCAACGATCTATTAACAAGCACATCTGAGCTTCACTTTGTCACGTTTCAAATACATACTTGGCTTTGCAATCTGCACATTCCCTGTTCTCGGGCAATTTAAGAAGTCCTTCTAGTATCTGCCAAGCACAGCAATGAGTTACTTCGTATGTGAATGCACATAATCAAAAATAAACCACCAGGAAATAAACTGTGAAGGGAAAAAATCATAATAGAACCAAAAACTACATAGATGATAATCATCCTTCCTCGTGGTCTTCCTGTGGTTAATCATGTTTTTTGCTTTGATTTGAAGAAAATTTACCTTTCTTCTTCCAAGGAAAATTAGTGAGTAGAGGGGCAAGAATGGAAACCACAGGTTTTGTTTTTTTTTGGACAATACTTGCACGATACTACGTAGGACTTAATGCTTCCAACTCGGGATGCTAGTGCAGCTTTGGCAATTAAAAGAATTCTAAAATCAGGAAGAGGAAGCTTCCATTGAGAGGTTGGCTTAAGCTGGTTTCATACAGCCTCTTAATTACAAAAAAATTATCTTTCCTCCACTTCTCCACGGGAGAGCTCTATTCAACGATAGAGTCATTTCTAACTAGTAAGTTAATAAGATAAAAGTTGACGGCAGAAGATGGAATTTGATCTTTAGAGGATGCTTGAATGATTGGGAAATTGATAGGCTGACAGAGTTCCTCAAAACTCTAGAGCTATTCACAGGAATCACAACTTCTGAGGATAGCATCAAGTGGCAAGGAAATAATCAAGGAACATTCTCAGTCAGATCAGCCTACAGAGAATTCAA
This sequence comes from Anisodus acutangulus, assembly GCA_029783415.1. Lineage (NCBI taxonomy): Eukaryota > Viridiplantae > Streptophyta > Magnoliopsida > Solanales > Solanaceae > Anisodus > Anisodus acutangulus. The sequence goes on from CM056491.1 coordinate 51,385,684, forward strand.
CCTTTTCAACAATCAGATTGGGTGTTGGCCTTGGAAGATGATACGGAAAGTCAAAGTTCCCTATAAAGTATCTTGTGTTACTTGGCTACTAGCTAGAGGAAAAGCACTCACACTGGACAATCTTAGTAAGAGAGCTCATTATCTATGTTCCAGTTGTTCCTGTTGTTTTCTATGAGATGAGGAACCTGAGACAATTAATCATCTGTTCTTGCACTGTAAACTGACTGAACAACTACGGAAGATGTTCCTCAACTATAGGGGGATTCTCTGGACCATGCCAAGTAAGATAGTTGATGTGCTAGCATGCTGGAACAGAGAAGGCAGTAATGCAATTCAGAAAATGAGATGGAAGATTATTCCAGCTTGCATTTGGTGGACAATTTGGGAAGAGAGAAATCAAAGATGTTTTGAAGACAAAGCCAACCATTTCCAGAAGATTAAAGTGAAGTGTTTAGGGTTGTTCTACTTTTGGTGTAAAGGAATAGGTTTAGAAGATAACGAGTCAATCTCTGATGTATTAGAATCTTTGTGAGATGACACAGGATCAGACGCTTACACTTTTGTAATCTGTAATTAGGGGGACTACACAGTTTTGTGTAGTCTTTATATATATACATATGTTACCTTCTCAAAAAAAAAAGTTGACGGCAGAATGGTCAAATGATTAAATGCTTTGACTTTAGGTTGTCAATACCAGCTATATGCATATTGGAATCAATTTAATGAGTTATGAAAGGAATGATAAGTCAATAGTGCCCTGGTAATATGAACAAATTTCACCTAATGTCCTTGAATTATTTAAAACAAATAAAAAATTATGTATATCCTGAAAAGCTGTCTCTGAAATGTATCATATAAAACAAAGGGATGTTCGAGACTAATAAGAAGGTGGTTTGGAAGACAGAACCTGGCAAGAAAGGCCCAGTAGAACTTTTGAAGTAGCAGAAAGACAGAGATGGAAAGCCGACGGAGATCTCTTGTTCAATTTGTATATATTACAAAGAAGAGATCCCTCTTTGTACAGATAGATTTTGACAGTCAACCTACCTTATATAATGTTGACACTGTCTCAGTGTCATATGCAATGACGTGACTTAAACTATCAAGATAAAAATACTATTAATAATAATGGGGAGTTAAGGTACAAAGTGAGGTGCTTGCTTTAAGTAATTTAACAACTGACTATTTCTTTTCCTTTTGATAACCGAGGTGTCCGGCCAGCTTGCGCGTACCATGATTAATTCCACGGGATACCTGCTATCTCCCACCAGCAACAGGTACTTAAGCAACTTCGTTCCTTGCCTAGCAGATAACTCTGTCCAACAAGGCTTAACAAATGAAAAGAATTCACCTAGTATTTGAACTTGAGACCTCATGGTTCTCCTCCCATTTTATTGACACTAAACCACAACTAGTCAACTATATTTGAAATTGCAATAACTAAATCTACCTATGTCTGTCTATGGACCTATCACGAGTCGTTGAAAAATCTTATTCAGGAAATATATGAGTTAAAAGTAAGGGTGGCAAAATTAGCCCAAACTCAAATGACCCGCCCAAGGTTTCAAGAGTTTGAGCAAGAGTGATTTTGATGATGGGTTGATTTGGGCTAGCCCAAGTTGACCCATCATAAATTAACAGCCCAAATGAACTCATGATGATGCTCAAACTTATCCAATGAAAATATCCAATCTTAACGATTAAAGCTCCACTCTAGATTAAGATTTTTATTTATAAATAATTATTTAAAATTTTTCTTTATTATTTCAGAACAATAAAAATATACCAACGCACCCCAATCACCCACCACCCTACCCTCTCCCCTACACCAACCCCCGCCCATGCACTGAACCACCCTCACATCTCTGACCTTACCTTTCCTACTCCACCCCTACCCACCTACCCCATCTACCCCCACTTCCCGCCCTACCCCATTCTCAAATTTCTATTTTATATTTTTTTTACTTTTATAAACAATCTATAAAAAATATGATTTTTTTCTTACCACACCCGTCCTACCCACACCTACCTCATCCTCAAATTTCTATTTCATATTTTTTGTTACTTTTATAAAAAAATTATTAAAAATATAAAAAAAAAAATCTTACCTACTCCCCCCCCCCCCCCCAACTGGAGCTACATCTCTTTTCCATTCAAGAGTTCTTATGCGTTTCCCACATGCTCTACTTCATCCTCAAATTTCTATTTCATATTCTTTTTAATTTAATAAAAAAATTATGAAAAATATGATTTTTTTTTTCTTACCTCCCCCCCCCTCTCCCCCCCATGACCTACCCCATCCTCAAATTTCTATTTCCTATTTTTTTTTCTTTTTTAAAACAAATATTTAAAATATTTAAAAATCTTACCTCCTCCCCTCCCCACTCTCCCCCCCCACCCTCAAATTTTTATTTTATATATTTATTTTACTTTTATAAACTTTTTATAAATAATGAGAAAAAATTGCTTACCCATCCCACCCCTTCCCCAAAGTTTTTACTTTATATATTTATTTTACTTATACAAACATTTTTATAAAAAATGAGAAACTTTTCTTAGCCCACTACCCAGCCCCCCTCCCTTCTCATCCCCTGCCCTCCCACCCATTATTTTATATATTTATTTTGCTTTTATAAAAATGAAAAAATTCTTAAAAATATTATTCTTATTTTAAAAATAAAGATATGGAAAAATTAAATATCATACAAAATAAAATAACATCATAGAAGGTAAGTTTGAAATTTATAAAAGTAATGGTCAAGTTGGGCAAGTTGTGTTATGACTCATCATTTAGCTCATATTGACCTGCCCATCTTAGCCCAGGTAAGCTTTGGACGGGTTGGGCGTTGGTCCATCTATTAATTCAGCCCATGTTTACTCGTCCAACTTCAGCCCAAACGCCCATCTGTCACCCCTAGTTAAAAGATCTATTTGTCATCCAATTATGTGTAAGTGTCCGTTATTCATTTTCGATTAGGAAAAATGAACATCCAAATTTATAATTTCAAGCACCTGCTAGAACCAGATCATCATTTCTGTGCTCTAATTATCACAAATAAAACTAGCAATAGCAGTTCCATATTAAGAAACACGGAAAAAGGATCCGATAAGCCCCAAATCTCAAATATTAAGCAAATAAAACTCATCCACCAAAACTAACAAAGAGTCAAACTTAATCAAATCTAAGTAGATCAACCACAATAAGCTGAAATTAGAAGGAAAAATCATGAAACGGAGGAATATATATACCTTTCTATGCTTGGCATTAAGCTCTTTAGTAACATTAGCTTTCTCATTCATGGTGACGTGGCAGGGGTTTAAGCGAATTGGCCAACGGAGAGAGAAGATAAATCGGAAAATGAAAATTTCCGGTCCTCTCTCCGACGCGTAAATAAATCTATGGATGAGAAAGGTCACACTGTCTCCTTTAATTTGTTATAGGGATTTTTTTACTCCGCGTGTGAATTAGTGGGAAGTAGGTCCAACATAAATACCGTGGCCTTATGACTCACTATGCTTCAACAAGAATTAATGATTTGAGGTACGATAGTTAACTATTTACTTTTACTATTTTACCATCAAAGATTATATCATACTTAATAGTGTGTAATTAATTCTTCAGTGATTGGTTAAAAGAGTTGTACGCCTTAAAGTGTGATTTCATAACGAAAATATGAATTAATCATCCTACAAAACGAGGACGAGACATTTGGTGAAAATTTAAGAAGAATAAGAAAATTATTTTATGATATGAACTTAACATATTAGAAATTTGTTAACGCCGAAACGTAATTTAAGTGTTTAGTCGAATTCAGTGGCAGCCGAACTATTTCAGAGCCGAATTTACTCCTAGCTCTCGACTACAAGAACTTCATCGGCTACTAAGTCATCTTAGCCGAGTTGTTAGTTAGAGGTACGGCTGGGACCCACTCAGATGCAGACGCTTCAACGACCAAGTAAAAAAGGTTTTCGGACCCCAGAAGCGGTAATGGCCAACAACATCTAAAAGAAAGGGTCATTATCCGAGCAAGAAAAGTAGAGGGCGAGAAAATCGGCACCACCTCCCGCATAGTCGGTCATTGAACTCAGTGGGTTACTTGATGGCTGACATGGGGGGACCACGTTGTACAGTTTTTTTCCTTTTTTGTACTATAAATAGGATCATTCTTTGTAAATAGAACACAACCAATCAATCAAATAACTCAATTTTTATACATCTTTATCATTTACTTTATCTATTTATCATTTACTTTACTATACTCAGCTACATTCATGTTTCTTATCTCTTAGTTTACTCATACCACTGTTACTGTACTCAGTTGCATTCATGTTTCTTACCTCTTATTTTACTCATATCACCGTCCTAACACTTTCTGGAGTAGTTGGGGAACCCATTGCTGGAAATTAGAGTTCTGTTTCCAACCCAAATCGCTTAAGTTAAGGAATCAGTTTGTCTCCCGATTTCATCAGCCGATAAAACGGCAGAGAACATAATTCGAGGCGAGAACAAATTTGGCGGGACCATAGGTGAATTAATAGCAAAGTTTGATTCTCCATGTCAGGATCATTCTTGGCGTATGCGCCTAAGGTCTGGTAAGAAAATGAACCCCGAGTCTAGTCAACATCTTAAACAAAATCCTCCTAGAAGGAACAACAAACTAGCATCCTCATCGGGTATGCCTACATCGGTTGATACCCCTCCACTTCCTCCATCAACCCAAGTTGTGGAAGAATCTAGCCAATATGAAGGTCCAACCATAATGACCACGTATTTTATTAGACAACAGATCGACTTGGGCATCCACGATATTATGTACCAAGTTTTTAAATAATTGGCTGACATTGTGAAGCCGATGGTGCATAATGAGGTTCAGCAAGCGAAGGAGATGGAAACCAACCAAATGCACCCAGGAAAATGTTTAGTTAGTTCTGTCATCCCTTTGACGAGCGGTGCTGTTAAGCATGAGACCGTGACTCCCAGTGTTGTTCCTCAGTCGCATGTGCATCAGCTAGTGCCTACTCAGGTGCAGCCGGTAGCGCACCTAGGAACACAAGCCCAATCGTCTGGCAACCAGCACACTGCATAGTCGTCGCCAAACCTTGGGGGGGCAAAATGTGTCACTTGACCAAGCGAGTCTGCAGTATGGGCAGATTTATAAGGCTCGGAGACCAGTTCAAGCTCCAGGACACTTTGGATTGCCGCTCGTTATGCCGTACGTTTCTACGAACGGCCATACAATGCAAGCGAACAATGTTGGTCAGCCGAATTGGCAGCTGATGGCCCTGGCTATGACTTAGCTCGGTTCTCTGGTGACGTTGTTTTAAGTGGAATACCATTCCAACAGTTATTGCCAGTACCCAGTCCATACCTTCCAGGAAGCGTAAATTTTCTAAGAACGGCCGATGTTCGAGGAGAGCAGCCATAGAATACTGTTCCACTTTATCCTCAGGCTCTGTTAGCCGTTCCAGGAGCTCAGGTTGTAGGCTTTGGTGGCCATACCCAACAACAACAATGATGCATTACCCCACCTATTGGTAATGGCCAGCAGACCACCTACAACCTTCAAAACCTTGGCCAACAAAGTGCAGAATGAAGGTCGCCAGTGCAGAACGCCTACCAGTCGAGAATCGGCAGGGGACGTCACAACTGATAAACTCGGAAATTATTGCAAATACCAGGCGGGGGTACTTCGGCATCTAACTGAAACCTTTGGACAAGCCTGTTTATAAGAAGTCTTACCCCGATTGGGTAGATCGGATAGCACATTTGCCGAGGGGCTTCCAAACGCCGGAGTTTGCCATCTTCTCTGGTGATGACGACAAATCCACTATCGAGCATATCGATAAATTTACTGTCCAATGCGGCGAGGCTAGCCAGAATGAGTATCACAAGTTTCATTTATTCCCTATCTCTCTCTAACGGGAACAACCTTCGCATGGTATTCCTCTTTGGCTCCTGATTTCATACAGAGCTGGGCTGACATGGAGGGTTGCTTCCATAATAGGTTCTATTGGCCCCAACCTCAAGTTACCGTGACTGATCTAACGAATCTCAAGTAGTAGGTCGATGAATCGGCTGCCGATTTTATCAAGAGATTCAGAAGGAATGTTGGGAAATGCATCGTACACTTCCCCGAGTCTGAGTGTGCTCACATGATAATCAACAACATGCACCCTCAGTTAAAGGAAAGATTGGTGGGACAATCCTGCTCTGACATGAGCCAGTTAACCGAAAAGGCTAGCCAAATAGAGCAGTACATCCATGAGAAGGAGCGGAGAAGAGCCAGCCGAAATCGAGGCTCCCACTTGGTATCCATCACTGAAGCGAATGAGTCCGACTCAGAGTCAGCCGATTGTGCAGCAGACGCAATGGTGGCCGAGATTGTTAGGGGTAAGGTTTACTCTTGCCCAACCTTGAAAGTCGAAAAAGGAAAGGAGACGAGTTCATCCGATGACAGGGTCGGTTACTTGTTTGACATCACGAAGGCAGATCAGATCTTTGATCATCTGCTCAAAGATAAGCAAATTTGGTTGCTTGATGGTCATAGGATTCCGCTTGCCGAGGAACTCAAAGATAAGAAGTACTACAAGTGGCATAATTCATACAATCACTCTACTTCTAATTGTGTGATCTTCAGAAAGGTGATCCAAAAGGGCATCAAAGAGGGAAGGTTCAAGCTAGCCGACAAGAGTATGGCTGAAATGTCCATTGATACCGACCCCTTTCCCACTGTAACAATATCTATGGTATCTTTTGTTAAGCTCGATGTGTTAAGGGACACCAAAGGGAGACAACCGATGAAAAGGGTGTGGGTCCCAAAGAAACCTACCGAAGGGGAAAAGGCCACAAGGACCTCTGTGTTCAACCGGTTAGGTAGACTACATGACATTCGTGATGACAGGCAGCCAACTAGGAGCAGCTTTCATGGCCGCCCTAAATACTCGAGGGACGTTGAACGAGAACTTCAGGAACAAACCATAAGGTTCAGAAGGGTCCATATCGGCACCAGGCATAGGCTTGGGGGGCAAGTATGGATGCCAACCAACCGGTAGCCGAGCATGCCTCGAATAGATGAATAACCGCTCTCTAAAACCAAATAGAGGGTGGTAGAGTTTAACATAAATGAGGGTGTTTCGTCCTTGCGTATCACGGTGAGAAATGAGGACCAGACGAGACCCCGGAGAATGATTAAACCAGCAGCCAACACAAAACATGGGAAGTGGTTTGTCAATCAGGCTCCCGAAAAGAAAGAGGCATAACCGAGAGTCGCATCCAGGACCCAGAAAAGAAGGATGCAACGTGCCAAGGCCTTGCGTAAGATGCAACATACATTGCATCTAATTTCCAACACCAAGACGGTTGATGGGTAGAAAATTCCTGAGTCTGCCGTGGCTGAAGCCATAGAGCGGGCATTCGACTCAACCTCCTCAAAGACAGAGCCGCATGAAGGAGAAACTTTGGGCCAGCCAGAGCTGAGCATACAACCGGGTGAGGGGCCGACATAAGGATTTCAGTAGGAGACTCCAGTCCTGAAGGAATCTCTAGCCAAGACGGCTCCACAAATCCTGCAAAGAATCCAAGCATTGGAACCTCAGATGGCCCCTATATGTCTCCAGAAGATGGAATGTATTGATTTCTCTTCAACCGAATTCGACGAGGTGAGAGACTCCATCCTTGATTTATTTCAACAGGATTCAGTCGATGAGATCTGGGCAACTATTGAAATGGTTAGCCCGATTCCATGAGAGTTCTAGGCTAGCTGCTCTACGTTGTATAGCCTAGAAGGTGATGTATGCGTGGGAGACACTGAATGGGCGACTATAGCCGATACCACGGCTAGGGACGCAGAACACTGTGTTTGGTGCACCTACGGAAGAGATAGTTAAACACTTCAAGCCCATCTATGTGAAGGCTTACATCAACGGCAAAACCATTAGCTAAGTGTTCGTCGACAATGGGGCTGTGCTGAATGTGTTGCCGCTGCTTTCTTTGAAAATCTTCAACAAAACCAGAGAAGATCTCATCCCAACTAACATGAAAATGGCTAGTTTTATGGGAGAGGCTTATGAAGCTTTGGGGATTTTAGTGGCAGAAATCACCGTGGGTCCCAAGACGGTCAGATCTGCATTCTTTGTGATAGATAGCAAGCCGTCCTACGCCATCCTGTTGGGCAGAGACTGGATTCACACCAGTCGATGCCTTCCTTCCACCATGAATCAAAAACTCATTTTCTGGGAAGGAGACAAGATTGAAATCATCCTAGCCGACGATAACCCATTTCAAGCAAGGGTGAAAAACTTGGAGGCTGTTTTATTTTCACCCTATGTTGCTCTCATAACTGTTGCAGAGCAGTACAAAGAAGGATCTTGGGAATACTGCATTCTAACCACACGAGGTTTTGAAATAAAGCAATTAGTCGAACCACGACTTAACTTAGAAGAGTTAGATGATTGAGGAGACCCAAATCGTACGTAATCTGTGGCATCGACTGACTGCTCTCAGTTCTGAAGCAAGGATAGTCGAGGCATCACAAGTAGAGGACTGCAACAGAGAACCAACACTGGCAGCCGAGGACATCGAGTTGCCGATGGAACTTGAATCGCCCATAAGAAGGGCTATGCCTAGTTTTGAGTCTCAGGATCCTTTGGAAGATATCAACTTAGGAACTGAAGAAATCCCTCGGCTAACACATATTAGTGGTTTGCTGAAGGAAGAAGACAAATAAGGCATAACGGCCCTTCTACTACAGTATAAAGACTGTTTCGCATGAGATTATCATGAGATGTCTGGGCTGGTACGTACTTTGGTAGAACATAGATTGCCAATCAAGGAGGGTTTCAAACCCTAAAAACAGCCGCCCAAAAGGTATCACCCTCGGTTGATACCTTAAGAAATGATCATCATTGCATGCACTAGAGACGAGACGATTGAAGTGATATGCGTGGCTGTCAGACTGAAACGACGGCTACTTTCGGATACATCAACTCAACATTCACACTCGAGTTAATGTAGGGGGCATTGTTAACACTCAAAAGTAATTTTAGTGTTTAGTCGAATTCAGTGACAAACGCACTATTCCAGAGCCGAATTTACTCCTAGCCTTCGACTACAAGAACTTCATCAGCTACTAAGGCATTTTAGCCGAGTTGTTAGTTAGAGGTACGACTGGGACCCGCTCAGATACAGACGCCTCAACGACCAATCAAAAGGATTTCCGGACCCATAGAAGTGGTAACGACCAACAACAACTAAAAGAAAGGGCCATTATCCGAGCAAGAGGAGTAGATAGCGAGAAAATCGCCCCCCCTCCCCATAGTCGGCCATTGAACTTAGTGGGTTACTTGATGGCTGACATGGGGTGACCATATTGTACAGTCCCCCCCCTTTGTACTATAAATATGATCATTCTTTGTAAACATAACACACAATCAATCAAACAACTCAATTTTTATCTATCTTTATCCTTTACTTTATCTATTTATCCTTTACTTTACTGTACTCAGTTGCATTCATGTTTCTTACCTCTTAGTTTACTCATACCACCGTCCTAACGCTTTCTGGAGTAGTTGGGGAACCTATTGCTGAAAATTAGAGTTCCGTTTCCAGCCCAAATCGCTTAAGTTAAGGAATCAATTTGTCTCTCAATTTCATCAGCCGATAAAACGACAGAGAACATAATTCGGGACGAGAACAAAATTGCATGACAATATTATTAACTTTGCTTTCACAATCTAAAGGTATTGAAAATAGAAAAGACATAAATCATTTTCAATCAAGAAAATGAGCAGTTTAACTATTTGAATAATAGTAGTAATAAAAAGTATACTCCCTCAACACATGTTTATGTCATGCAATTTGATTGGAAATAAAGTTATAAAAATAATGATCTATTTCAAATCTTAAATATTTGTATAGTTAAATCATCTTATTAAAGGTAAATAAACAATATAAAGTAAAATAATTTTCATATATAAAAAATATCATTATGAATAAAAAATTAAAATTAAATTATTTTTAAATATAAATATCATTATATTTAAGACAGACTAAAAAGAAAGTATGTCACGTAAATTCTAACAAAATTAGTAAATAATAAGATAAAGCTATTTTTAACATCTTTTTTTCACACCCAAATGTTCGAAAAACCCCAGTTCAATTTTTTTCAAAAATAATGTAATAGTACTAACTCCATAAAATAATTATGTAATTTTTTAACCCTTTTCATGCTAACCTAAAGGCTAAAAATGATAATCGTTAAATCAAAGACCAATTTTATTTAAAAGCTTTTTCTGGTATATATGAGACATTTCCTCCAATAAAACCTTTTCGCTCTTATGCTCCTTAGCTACCATTTTTTCTTTTCATTTTTATATTGATATGAACAAATTGTTACTCCTCTCCAACTGTCATCCTTAACAAACTTTATTATTGGTTTAGTTAAATAACTCCACTACTTTTGATGATTTTTATTAGTTAAATAAAATCTATTGCATTATTTTTTATAGTGAACGGCCCCATCACAACAAACTGACAAGAAAGTGCAAAATTAGCACAATGTTTAAGTTTGGGTTTGCATACAAATTAGTTGAAAAAGTGATAAAAATGTCCGTTAGACCTTAACCCTTATGATTGGGGCAAATGTAAAACATCCTTTTAACTATACACCCTAACAATTTTGATTCCTTAAGTTTGTCTTGTCAAAGGTCAAATATTGAACATAATCTAGTTAGTAAATTAACATTGGTCGTAAAAAATATATTTAACCAAAAAAATCAAGAAACAATAACCACAACAACATATCTAGTGAAATCTCACAATGTGAGTCTGAGGAGGATAGAGTGTACGCGGTACATCTACCTTGCTAGGTAGAGCGGCTGTTTCCGATAGACACTCGGCTCAAGACAGAGCATGAGCACAAGCAAAGCAAAAGTAAAAGCAAAAGCAAAAGCAAAGAAAGAGCAAGAGAAACGGCCAGATCCGGTAAAAAAAAAAACGAATGCAGGTATCAAAAGCGAATAAGTCATGATAGCGCTTTATGAAAAAGTAAGCAGTAACTTGCGCATGTAAATAAGCTAAAGAAAGCACACTAAATGACACATAACAGCCGGAATCAAACTACATGGACTATAAAGCAATACTGCACCTATTAATATGATAGGCTAAGCGGGCCTACAACAATAACACTACAACTACCAGTTTGCAAGCGTAAGTAGGACTACGCTCGACTACCTACTACCCTTCTACCATAATATGTGTCATCCACAACCCCATATCTAAGATCATGTCCTCAGTAAGTTGCACCTGCGTCATATCCCGTCTAATCACCTATCCCCAATACTTATTTAGCCTACCTCTACCCCTCCTAAACCCGTCCATAGCCAACCCCTCGCACATCCACACTGGGACATTTGTGTCTCACATCTGCACATGTCCAAACCATCTCAACCTCGCTTCCCACATCTCATCATCCACCGAGGCCACTCCCACTTTGTCCCGGATGTCATCATTTTTAATTATATTCCTCATTGTATACCCGCACATCCATCTTCGTAACTTTCATCTTTTGGATGTGCGAAGTCTTGACTGGCCAACACTCCGCCCCATAGAACATAGTTGGTCTAACCATCGCCCCTATAGAGCTTGTCTTTAAGTTTTGGTGGCACCTTTTTGTTGCATAAGACTCTAGATGCGAGCCTCCATTTCATCCACTCTGCCCCAATACGATGTGTGACATCGTCATCAATCTCTCCACCCCCTTGGATAATAGACCTGAGGTACTTGAAGCTTTCTTTCTTTGGAATGACCTGAGTACCAAGCCTCACCATGACGCCTATCTCAGGGTCGCTCCCGTTACTGAACTTGTACTCCAAGTATTCTGTCTTGGTCCTACTCAGCCTGAACTCTTTAGATTTCAGAGTTTGTCTCCAAACCTCCAGCTTAACGCTCACTCCACTGCGAGTCTCATCAATCATGACTATGTCGTCTGTGAATCATACACCATGGCACCTCCCCTTGGATTTGTCGCTTCAGTCCATTCATCACCAAGGCAAATAAGAATGGGCTAAGAGTTGATCCCTGGTGCAACCCCATTATCACTGGAAAGTGCTCCGAGTCTCCTCCTACTGTATGTACCCTAGTCTTGGCTCCATCATACATATCCTTGATCGCCCTAGTGTACGCCACAGGTACACCTCTAATCTCCAAACATCTCCATAGAACCTCCATTGGAACTGTATCGTACGCCTTCTCGAGGTCGATGAAAAACATATAAGTCTCTCTTCCTCTCCCTATACTGCTCCACCAACCTCCTAATAAGATGAATGACTTCTGTGGTCGAACGCCCCGACATAAATCTAAACTGATTCTCGAAAATAGGCACGCTTCTTCTCACCCTCATCTCCATGATCCTTTCCCAAACGTTCATAGTGTGGCTTAGCAGCTTGATACTTCTATAGTTGTTGCAACTCTTGATATCACATTTGTTCTTGTACAAATGGATCATTGTATTATAAAAAAAAATCAAGTAAGTCTTATCAAATTATAAAAAGTTTCATATTAAAAGTTGCATCAAGCATCATAAATAGCAAAAAATGTAATATCAAAAACTACATCAAATATCATAAATAGGTAAATAGTAGCAGAATTAGACATTAGAAATAGATCAATAATTGTAGAAATTGCAAAAATTGAAACTCCAAATCTGAATTCTCGTAAACAAATTCACGATTACTGTTGAATCTAATGATAAGAATTTACTAAATTTTGATGAAAGTAAAAAATACTGTAGTAACTTTTGATAACTTAAAAGATCAAACTGCTCAAAATTATATTTGTCTATTTTTGTCAATTTCACCAAATTAGTGAGGAAATTAGTCATGGCATTTGGGCCAAGTCAGCCAAGGCCCAGTACGATCAGTAGCACCCGTGGAAGGGCATTTGGGTCATTTCTAGGAACTACTCACTCAGTCCGGTAGGCTACGATCCGATGGCGGCGTGGACGGCAGCGTCGCGGCAAGCAGCGAACCTATCTCGACTCTCCGCTTCCAAATCAGTTAACACAACGAATCAAGGCGCCTTACTTATCCACCGGCGCGGACTTGCCGGTGGTGGAGGTAATTAACTAATTCTCCTGTAATTTCTGAAACTTTAAATGTGTTCGCAAATTGTATTATACTACTGGAAAATTAAGTGGTAATGGATCCTTATTCCTCTTGGTTAATAATATACTAATTTTAAAAAAAATATGTAAATAAAATATTTAATTTTGCGGAGAGACTATGTGTTTACGTGTCCCTTAATGTCCTATATAAAGTCGCCCCTGGTTATTTATGGACATATGGTAATAGAAGTTGATATAGATAATGCATTTGTCTTACTTTTTTCTTTCTTAAAATTTGGCTTTGGAATTGAAAACTTTTTACACAGATTCTTATTTTTTGCTGAGCTATGACGTTAGACGAATGTATGATCGCCTGCAAAAGTCATGTGATCTTCTGTTAAATCTCACAAAGGATAAATGTCGAAAGTTTCTGCGCTGACAGAGATAATAGTTACTTATACGTGATCAACAGAAATAATTGTATTGCACTAGTTGCTTGGAGTTTTTCACATTGTTTTTGCTATTGTACCATTGTCCTTTTTTGTAGAACTGTTTGAACTCTGCCTGAGCAAGCTGAACTTATTCTACTGCTGGGCTGAGCCGCTGAGCTTGTAAAATTGGTACAGGAGGATCCGTGTTCTCTAGTAAATGGAGTTTGCGAGGTTCCATAGCATTTGTTACTTTGCTCAAAATTCCTTTTTCTTTGTTTCTTAATCCAGTTTTGTGGCCAATCTAGCCAGATAGAAGACTGCACTTTTTATAGAATATGCAAATTTGATTTTTTATATTTTTTTCTTTGTCTTAATTGGCTACCTCCATCCTATGTTTCAAATGCTTTCAAGATTAACTGGTACTCCGAAAGCGGAGAAGGGGCAATCTAATTCCTGGCTTTTGTTGTGTTCTACCACAAGAAAACAGTGCAAGCATGTGAATGCACTTATAATTGGATTTCAAATGAAGTTGTACCATGGAATGAGATGATAACTAATATTTATTGTTTTCGAGCAGACCACCATGGACCTCCGAAGGTGAACTTTTGGCAGGACCCGATGAGTCCATCAAAATGGAAAGAAGAACATGTGAGTCTTTCAGACCTTTGTGATGTTTTCTCTACTTGGTTAAACTGTTTTCTTGGTTGTTGGCTTTGACATTATCAGCTTGCTTGACTTATGAAACTTCTGCAATTTGTTGTGACCTTTTTGTTGAAGCATCCCTTAACTTTTACCTAAGAAGTACTTTTTTTTATCAGGTAAAAGTATTTCATTCATAAACAAGACCAAAATTGTCCGTATACAAGTGGTATACCAAAAGGTAAAGCATCTACAAAAACATATGATTCTCTACAAAATCCACCCAATCGTCTATACAACAAGGGACTTTCTGGGTGCACCAAAAAGCAATAAGGGAGCGAAGACTAGTCAACTGGGGAAAGCTCGTCTCCACTCCTTCAAAAGCCCTCCTATTTCTCTCTTTCCAAACTACCCACATCAACGCAAGTGGAACAACTTTCCACGCCATTCGTCTTCTTCTCCTCCTCCCGCTCTTCCAACTGGCCATCAACTCCTTCACAGTATTTGGCATCACCCAAGGAGTACCAAACCACCTAAACATGTCCCACCATAACTTCATTGTCAATCCACAATGTATAAGAAGATGATCCATGTCCTCACCCGTCTCCTTGCACATACCTGAGGAGTACTTTATAATAGTAGGAACTTTGAACGCAACATGTCAGATAGAGAACTATTACCAGTACTTTTGATGGTCACTTATCCATGGTTGACAACAAGTTTAAGTGGGATTGAGTTCCATTTTTGAATTGGGGATCCTGAAGAGTATATGGTGTATTCAGTCACTTGTGACTGGGGGAAATGATTTTCTTTCCCCACTACTTATTTACTTATTGAGAATGATGTTTTGCCTTGTCGAAAGTTATCTTTTAGACCACTCAAAATCTTATATTTTATGCACCACTGTATGTATCCCCTCAATATCTAGAAAGTTTTACTCAATTTTGATAGGTTCCTTTTCAATATCTGTACCAAGGTCAGGCCTGTTTTAGATAGGCTCATCAAGGTAAATATTAGGGTAGATCAGATTGACGAAATCCATATTTTTGTGGAAACTTTTTCCAATTGTGATTGTAGATTACCAATGTTTGGATTCGCATCTTCAATAGTCCGATGACTAGAAGTCTTTTGAATTGGATGCAATCATATATGTGGATATAACAGCCTGTTACCATCTCAAAAAAAATATATGTAGATATTAAATGAGAGGATTTGCTAAATTGCTAAAAAAATCGCGCTAGTGGACGTGTTGTTAGTGTATTTTGATTACTCTTTATTGTTTTGGTTTGTAACTTGGAATTAGCATTTGTAGCATCCTGTTAATCACATCTCTGGTCCTTGGTAGTTTGTGATCGTCTCTCTTACCGGTTGGGGGTTGACCTTCTATGGAGGTTATAAGCTCTTCACAAAGGGAAAGAAGAAGGAGAAGAAGGAAGAGGTACATTTCTTTTCACGGTGAACAACTTCATTCAAATACTTTGTTGTCACTGGTGATGTTAAAGCATATATTTTAACTTTCTATTTCTGCTATATCTCTATGTATTATCATTTGTCCATGTTATGAATGGCTATGAAATACTTTATAAAACAATGCCTATGAAATATTTTATGTATCTTTGCCATCTATTAGCTGATTGAGATTTGAATAAGAATTGACATAATAATAAAAGACCAAATGATTTCCCATGTGGTCTTACTTAAACCTTACCTTATGAACAAAAAAGTATTATGCGAGTCAAACAGAACCTAGCAAACATTTCGTCATGTCTATGGTGTATAGGGACATTTCACCTCGAACAAACTGCTACTCTCAAACTGCTTTTAATATGATGTTTTCTCTTTCTATTATCTGATCTGATTTGCTTCATCTCATGGCAGAAAGTTGGTGAAGGATCACACTAACATTGGACATGCCTAATCGCCTTGAATAAAGCAGTTATTACGGTCATCTGGTCTTAAATTTTGCCATGAGAGCGTTAAATGAGTTTGCTCCTATTTCCTCCTCCTCTTATAGGGACAGAATTGCACATGAAATGTTGGACAATCACTATGTATTTTTTTCGCTTTAATGTTCGTTCATTTAGGAACATTGCCTACTAATGATGTGGTGTTTCTTTCTTTTGAAACAATTGTTGTTATTCATTTGTATAACAACCATGAGTATGTTGAGGAATTGAGCCACAATTTTCTTCTCATTCCATTTCTGTCATTTTACAATGTTGAATGCCGAAACCCGGTTTGATGGAGCTTAATGAACCAAGTATACACGAAGTATGATGGTCCTTTTTGGCAGAATAGTAGCTCAAACAGCTGGGAATAAATAATGTTGGATTCATAGATCCAGCAAGCTCATTTGATTCATCAAGATGTTTCCTTCCGTTGTGCTTTTGGTCATTTGGACCTACTTTCATGTGTGTTTGACTGAGGGAGATGGTGAACAAAGAGTTATCCATTCATACAATTCTAGCTATTGAAGGAGGAAACCAATGACCGAGAAAACTGAACATGAGGCCCAGTTATTATGTGATATGTTGGCAGAGATGGAATACTTTTAGTTATTGCACAACGTAAAGCTTTACAACGTTTAGAAATGAACTAATAATTCAAGTTCAGTTTTTCCTGAGAGATGAGCATCGGAATTTTTGGCCATGAACATTGTGCGACTCAGATAAAAGCACGGACGACTAGAGCACGATTCGGCTAGTCATCCACAAAAAAAAACAAGGAATGGGAATCTCAAGAGTATATTTTGTGGAGACATTACATCATAATATAATCAACACCGTGCAACTTGGGTCGGAGAATTTAAGTAATAAAAACCGTTTGTAAGAAAATACGATCCTATGATGTACAATTGAGTTACATTAAACTTCACCTGATGAGAAGCAAGAACGTACTTTTACAAATGTCAGTCCAGTTTTTTAAATGACCAGGGAATCACGAATACAGGCTATTGTATGATATGGTATACTATGGGGCAACCACAATCAAGTATAATGGTATCACATAACCAGCAGCATTCTATAATATGTTTGACTCTCTGTTCACGACTGTACTTCATCTTCGTGTGTACAAATACAACCATGCATGACAAGCTATGCTTCTTCAGCATTTCAAGACAAGGAACAGTGCTTCCCTTCATACCAATGTGGGATTCTCATAACTTCTCCATTCAGTGCTGCTGCTGCAGCTTCCCCAATGCTAACAATGATTCTATGAAAGAAGAAAAAGAAGCAGCCTCACACATGACAGGACAAGACCCCAAAAAGACTGCTAAAATATAAATCTCCAAGTACGGAACCCAATTTATATATGTTATAGCAAATTATGGCCTTGGAGTAACTGGTAAAGTTGATGTCATGTGACCAGGAGGTCATAGGATCGAGCTGTGGAAACAGCCTCTTGCAGAAATGTGAGGTAAGGCTGCGTACAATAGACCCTTGTGGTCCGGCTCTTCCTCGGACTCCGCGCATAGCAGGAGCTTAGTGCACCGGGCTGCCCTTTTTTATAGCAAATTATGGCGTACACAGCACCCAACTATACATAGTAAACGACTACACGATGATAACAACAATAAAAGGATCAGTACCGAAACATATCCCTCCCAAGAGCGGAATGGTAAGATGGCCGGAAAGAAGGTTTCATCCAGCAGATATAGATGGATAGAATATGACGATTTTGAAATGACTTCACATAATCACAGTTAGTACACTCTGTCCAAACAGTTCTGGACATTGCTTCTAATTGGCAGTAATGGACAAACAGAGAAACAATTGTGTGGGATTTCTTTCAAGGATTTTCTTTTCAAATAAAAAAGACAGGTTTGAAGGGAGACAAGGTGGAGACACAAACAGAGAAATAATGTTCACAAATAGCTACAGTTTTCCTTTAAGTGTGCTGCGGATCACATGCATAAGCAAGCAAAATAAGTTTGAGTGCTTTACCATATGCTACTGTATAACTGGAGACCACTACCTACTCCACGTCCTTAACTTCTGCTTCGATATCAACAATTCCGATAGAGGAATCCTTACCTGTAAAGTAAATAATGAGGTTAAGTAGTCTCTAATCATCGAGACAGTGCTCAGACCACAATTTAAAACCCTAATTATCAAAAGTTGTAGAAATTTTGGCAGTATTCCAGAGTCTAGAAGTTAGATCAATTATTATGAGGATTTTTTTTATAAGGATTATTTCAACCTTATATAGGATATATGTTTGGAAGATTCATCTCAGAGAAGCATATTCTTTAAAAGTTCTCAGACAGAAACTTATGATAAGAAGAAACATCAAAACCGCATTCATGGAATTAGATGAATGATATCCCAAAAAAGAAAAATTACGTATGAATTGAATAGACTGTTATTATGTTATATACCAAGTTTAGATAAATGGATTATACACTTGATAAAAACATCCTGACCAGTAAATGTTTTAGAAAAAGAAGGGTAAGAAAGATGAACCTTTCTTTGAACGAGTACGGAAATCACTGAATGCTTCACCAAATGTAGTTGACTGGTTGGAAAACCTTACTGGGTCTCTCACGAACTTATCACCAACAACTGCAGATACAAACTTATTTTAGCCCAATAACAAGCTTAGCTTGCATCAGTTAACATGATATGACTCAAACCAATATCTGAACAAAGACTTGAAATGGAAAAAAAATCCACATTTACATCAAGAAAGTTCAAGATAACAGAAAGAAAAGTCAAACATATCCAAAACTTTTAAGTTATTAATTATCGCTATCAACATCTGATGGCATTGCTGTATTCAAGTGCACTTTTAATCATCATTAAAAATATCAAACATGTATATAGCCTACCTCGCATATATGCATCAAGACAAAGGAATAAGATTATGAGGTGGAGAGCAGCGAGGTAAAAAGGGTGCGTAAATTCTATTTAGGGCCATATTTGAAACAAATTATTTGATTCCTAAATTTCTTGATAAAGTTCTTTTCAGGTTCATTCAGAAAATAATTAACTAATTGGATGAAATTTGATATTCCATAGCTAATTGAGCTCAGGCTCAAACTCCCTTGACAAACCAACTTAGATGTATTCAACGTGTTGAAAAGCCGCGCTAGAGAACTGCTTCACGTGGTAACAGCCAATATACCAAGTTTTAATACAACGTTGAGATTTATTATGAAATTTCTCCCAATCTTGAATAAATTATCAATCAGAATTGGCTTGTCATGTTTACCTCCTCACTTTGCATTCCACCTACTAAAACAATACCCCCATCTGCTTTATAAGATGCTTATATGATGAGAATAAATACTAGTAATGCAAAAATTTAGTCAAGAGGCCCAACTGCACAAGATTTTGACAACACTCACTTCAGATAGCTAATAACATAAGGTTGCAGAATAAAATACAACACCACAAATGCAATTTCCCATCAGCTCTCTTGAAAACCAACCTGAGAAGAATAGTGTAACTAAATGAAACAAGACTATCATCAATCGATAAGCTACGAGAAAGTTGTCAAAAGAAGGGAGACAAGAAAACTCAAGTGTCAATTTTAACCTGAGAATGGCTGAGTACAGAAAGGACAAAGCTGAACCTCGTTGTTGATACCCAATTTTGTCCCGTCTTTTCCGATTTATTTTGCAGTTTTAATTATTTTTAGCACCTCAAAACAATTTTAATCTATATACATACATGCGTATATATATATATATATATATATATATATATATATATATATATGTGTGTGTGTGTGTGTGTGTATATATCTCATTATTATTATTATTCGCATATTTTATATCGTTTGCATTTTTATAATAATCATAAGTTATCCGAAAATTATATGTTATTTTATTCTCGCAAAATTGCACCGCATTCCCCTTTTATTAAGCATTAAACATTTCGCAAATATTATATTTTATTTTTTTCACATCGTTACGTTATTTTAAATAATTCACATCTTTTACAAAACAAAAAAATATATATACATATATATATATATATATATATATATATATATATATATATATATATATATATATATATATATATATAAACACATATTTTTTTTAATATTAAACCCCTCTTATATATTTTTAAATCCATAACCCATTTTTATTTTCTAACCCAAAACTAATTTCTACCCAAAATATTCTATCCAACCTCCAAAGTCCATCTCCAAATTAATTCTTATTTTCGGCCCAGATCCGCAACAGCCCAAAACATAACCCACAAATATTTCCTTTTAAACCCCAACCCAACACATTAACTCCCCAAAACAATTAAACCTAATCCCGGCCCACTCACCCGACCCAAACCCGCCCATCACCATCTTCCCCCCATTTAAACCCCTTTAACCTAAAAACAAAAATCTCAAAACCCCCAAATCAAAAACCCTTCAAATTGCCGCCCCATACCCCATCCAGGTCCACCTCGCCCCCTGCCACCACCCACTCCCTGCCACCAACCCTGACACCACCACACCCCTCCCGTCACTTCGCCCACGCCCATACCCCTAAAATCCGCTTCCAAAAATCAGAAATCTTCACCTTTAATTCGAATTTCAAACTCGTTCTTGGGGGGAAATCCACCTATAAATACCCCATGTTGTTCTTCATTTGAAGGGGGGATTTTCGGAGAAGAAAAAAGAGATTTTGGAAGGATTTTCGGAATATACATAAAATACTTTGTTGTGTTCTTGAGTTTAAAGCATTTTGGCTTCTTTGTTGTTCAAGAATCAAGTCCGAAAAGGTTTGTCATCCCCTTTGATTCTCTGATTTTTTTTACTGATTTCGGGTCGGGTCGACCCGACCGGTTGGGTAACATTTCCAGAATTCTTGCATTTCATATTCTTGTTATTGGTTATCTGAATTTGGTGTTGAAATCTGATTCGAGTTTGGATTCTTTGATCCGGTCGGTCAACGACTCAGTCGTCGACGGTCGGATCGACGGTTGGGTAACATTTTGAAATTCTTGCATTACATATTCTTGTTATTGGTTATCTGAATTTGGTGTTAAAATTTGATTGAGGTTGGATCACGATTCGGTCAGTCATCGACGGTCGGTCGACGATTCCGTAATATTTTAATTCTTGCATTACATGTTCTTGTTATTGGTTATCTGAATTTGGTGTTAAAATCTGATTTGGGTTTGGATCATTTGATTTGGATTCGGATCATCGATTCGGTCAGTCATCGACGGATCGGTCGATCCGATTTGGATATTTTCGAAATTCTTGCATTTCATATTTTTGTATGTTGGTTATCCGGAATTGATGGAATTATTTGATGACGGGTTGAATCTCCTATTCGGTCAGATTCTTGACGGTCGGGTCGACGGTTTGAATTTCCAAATCTCTTGCATTATTCTTTGTGGTTATTATTGGTTATCTGAAAAATTGAAAAAGTCCGATTCGGGTTGGCATCCGATTCGGTGGTCATCGACGGATCGGTCGATCCGATTTTTGGCGATTTCAGTTATGGCATTTTTCATACTGTTTGCTAGTTATCTAAAAATCGAATTTACGATTTTCATTGGTCATTGTTCATGATCCGGTCGGATTTTTCCATAAATACCTCTTAATCCTGTTCCGGTTCAACATTTGTAATTTGGTTCGGATAATTTAATTGCTCCTTTGCTCGTTTCTTTGGCAATCGCTTTTATTGTTTTATTAATATCGCATCTAGGCCGATGAAATTGAAATCGAGACCGCACTTTTCATTTTCTGTTCTAGCATTAATTCTCTATTTTTTTTCAGTTTAATTGTTTTAATCATCCATGCAGCGGATATCTTACCGTTTTATTAGTTTACTGTTTTAAATATCCTTGCAACGGGTATCACTGTTTTACTGTTTTACTGTTTTGAATAAATACCGCGTCTGTTCGGTGTTCGCCATCGCTCGGATTCAGATTATTGTTTTTACTGTTTTTACGTTTTTACTGTTTTAAAATAAACACCGCACCTTTCAGATATTGCTTTCCTGTTTCAGTCCACTGTTTCAGCATTAAAATATCCGATTTACTGTTTTACTGTTTTAAACTAAACACCGCGTCTTTTTCGGAAACTGTTTTTCTGCTACTGCTACTGCTACTGCTGCTGTTTCTGTTCCGATTTAAAATTTTACTGATTTTGAACACGATACTACACTGGCCGATGAAAAATATCCGTCGATTTTGAGGCCTACACAGTTGCAAAGACGGAAATATAACTTCTGGGCAAGGATGAAGACTTAAACCTTTTATCCGAGATCAACATGTTTAGTAGGCGAGGTGACTAAAATAACCAACAAGTTATATATTCGCAGCCACGACGTGATTATAGTGATCTTTTCTATTTCACCCGAGAGACCGACACGTTTAGTAGGCGAGGCAATCAAAATAAACTACATTAGTCATATGCTTGCAGCCACGACGTGATTGGAATGTTCTTTCCAAAATTTAAGTTCGAGCCTCGCGATCAAAACATTCACTGCTTTTGAATACGGATATGAAGTTATTTGTATTTATATGTTTCTAACCGTTTGTTCTTGATACTTATAGGATTAAAGCAAATAACGACAAATATTCCTCGGAGTTTATTTATTGTTATTTCTTTCTTTAATTCAGCTTTTATCTCGCTTTGTATTGTAATATTATTTATCGCACTTATGTAATTATTGAAATGCTTAGAATAGGCAAACTTAGGATTTATTCATAGGTTAGTTTAAGATTTAAAACCCGTCGCTAGCTTATTTATTTGTAGGCTCGCAAACTTAGAAATCCTTCGCTAGTTTATTTATTTTTGGGCTCGTCACGCTTATTCAAGATTTTTAAAACAACTCTTGTCATCTTTATTTGCTTCAAATTAATTGTACAAATAAGTTTATCTTTTTATTATTATTTTTTGCAACTTGTTGATTTTCGAAAGATTCGCTTCTTTGGCATTATAAAGAATTTATTGTCACAAATGCATGTTTTCTAAAAACTTTACATGTATCTTTCTTTTATGTCATCGAATACGCATTGTATAAAATGCATCATATTTACTTGTATAAAATACATCATATTTGCAAACATCTTTTACCTATTATACTTGTAAAAACATGTATTTTTCCTAGTAAAAATTAACTGAATTTGACGGATAACGCAAGTTAGCGGATCTTAAAGGATGCCTAACCCCTTTCCTTTAGGATAATAAAGAACCCTTACCTAGAATCTCGCTAGTTTATGGACCTTAAAATTGGAGTTACATTGCAGCACTTAGTTTAATATTTAGGTGTCCTAATTCACCGTAAAAATAATTAGGTGGCGACTCCTCAACCCTTTTACCCAGAATCACTCCGGACACGTCCAAGGCCCGCTTTGACCCGAGCGAGGTCAAAATAGGGCGCGACAAAGATGGCGACTCATGGGAGCATCAGTTCTTAAACCATAGCAAGTTCGGATTAATTATTGCTTTACTTTTTGTTCTTTATTTGATTTAGTGCTTTGATGTGTTTCATTTATGAGATTTTTGCATAAATCAATTGCTATATTGTCTTATGCTTCTTAAATTGGCATTCCGCTCATATTTCTTCCACTCGAAAATTGACACTATCACAATACACGCGAGGTGTGTTTCGCACCCGCAAATTTCTTTCAATCTACCAAATTTTAGGAGAGTTGGCGATGTGGAGTGACCGGACCATCCGGTGGCCACGTAGCCTTCTCACTCGAGTAGTCCGCTCGAACCTTGTGTCTAGTCGACCAAATCTTAGAAAATTTAAGATAGAGCTATACCACCCTTTATTTTAAGTCATGCATACATACACCTTAGGTGGGTCGATCCTTGGTATCGACTCCACAATTAAGAAATCCGCCAAAGATGTCTACGGGTCTCACAACCCAACGATCAATCATCATATTATGTGTAGCGTGATAAGGATAGATTAATCCAAGACTAATTGTGACATGCTGAAATTGGAAAATGTACATTCATTTTGTCTCGTTTTTCGACAAAGCATTGCGGTTTAGCGACTTGGATCAAATCTGTCCGTAATCCGATATCTGGCGTTTAGGCCTACCTCGGCATAAGGGAGGCCCCATGCATATTAGGATGCGATTTAATGGCCATACAATTTGCTTGCTATTTTCTTGCTTTCCACTATGTGTATATTATTTGAATCAATAATTACTCACCTTATACTAATTTGGTTTTCTTCATTTTTCAGAGATTCATTTTGCCTTATTTATTTCCCAAAAGTTGATTCGTGTTGACTAAATGGAGCACCCCATCTGTTATTTCCCAATCATGCCTATCCAAATTGTATTAGTACTTAATGAAAAATGCGATTTAAATTGAGGCCTGAACCACATTTTATGCAGTTTAATGTATTTTGCCTCCACCTTTTGAAAGCTTAAAATGACAAATCTTCATTGCTTTTGCTATTTTAAAATCTGCTTTGTTTAATAATTTTCCTTTCTTTTTTCATCATGCAAACTAATTTGTCGGCAATATGTGACATGTAATGAAACAAACAAACAAAATCCAAACAATGAACAGGACTTCGAAGAGTATGAGGAAGACTCGCAACCAGAAGAATTGACAGAGGAATTGGAACATTTTGAGAATAAACCAAAGCCAAATTTAGAAGAAACTGAGGCAATAAATTTGGGGGATGCAGAAAATGTGAAAGAAACAAGAATCGGCCCATCCGAACGCACAAAGGAAAGAACTGACGGATCTTTTGAGGCAATATATCGACGTATTTGCTTGGTCTTATGACGAGATGCCAGGATTGAGCACGGATATTGTTTCGCATAGATGCTATCGATCCATCTTACCCTCCGGTGAAACAAAAACCAAGGAAAATCAAGCTGATTTGAGTTTAAGGGTCAAGGAAGAGGTGTCCAAGCAATTCGACGCAAAGGTCATTCGGTCACAAGATACCCGACTTGGTTGGCCAACATTGTACTTGTGCCAAAGAAAGATGGAAAGATACGAGTGTGCGTGGATTATCGGGATCTCAACAAGGCCACCGAAGGATGACTTCCTCTTCCAAATATTCACATACTCATTGACAACTGTGCAAAGCATGAATTACAATCATTTGTTGATTGCTTTCTGGTTACCACCAAATCTTGATGGATGAGGAAGATGCAGAGAAGACAAGATTCACTACACCTTGGGGGTATATCGTTATCGAGTAATGCCGTTCGGACTCAAGAATGCAGTGCCACCTACATGAGGGCCATGACTACCATTTTTCATGATATGATCCACAAAGAGATAGAGGTCTACGTAGATGACGTTATTATCAAGTCGCGAAGGACTTGAGATCACTTGGATGATTTAGAGAAGTTTTTGACCGACCGAGGCGGTATAACCTGGTTAAATCCCGCAGTGCGCATTTGGTGTCCTGTTTGGGAAGTCTGTTAGGTTTCATTGTAAGTAGAAGGGTATTGAATTGGACCCTCGAAGGTAAAAGCTATTCAAGACTTGCCTCCTCCAAAGAGTCGAAAGGGCGTAATGAGTTTCCTTGGTCGCCTCAACTACATCAAGAGTTCATAGCACAATCAGCAGTGATGTGAGCCAATATTCAAGCCATCTTGAAGAAAGACGCTACCAAGTGGACATCGGATTGCCAAAGAAGCTTCGATAGAATCAAAGAATACTTGTCTAACCCCACTGCTTTGGTGCCTCCGTAACCCGGAAGGCCGTATTATATCCGTCTGTTAGAAAATGCATTTGGGTGCGTCTTTGGGACAACATGACGAAACAGAAAGAAGGAGCAGGCCATATACTACTTAAGCAAGAAGTTCACACCGTATGAAGCTCGGTATACTTTGGAACGCACTTGTTGCGCTTGACATGGATTGCAAAAGTTTAGGCATTATCTGTCTGCATATACCACTTATCTCATCTCAAGGATGGACCCGCTCAAATATATTTTTCAGAAGCCCATGCCCACTGGAAAGCTAGCAAAGTGGCAAATCTTGCTAAGTGAGTTCGATATCATATATGTCACCCAAAAGGCTATCAAAGGACAAGCACTAGCCGACCATCTTGCTGAAAACCCTGTGGATGAAGAATACATGCCTCCTGACTTATTTTCCGGACGGAGTCTTGTTTGTTGGAGAAGACATCTCGGAAGAGTACCCGGGTTGGAGAATGTTCTTCGATGGAGCCGCAAACTTCAAAGGGGTTGGTATTGGAGCGCTTTGATTTCGTAATCAGGTCAACACTACCCAATTCGGCAAAACTCCGATTTCCATGCACCAACAATATGGCGGAATATGAAGCTTGTGTACTCGGACTTAGAATGGCCGTTGACATGAACATTCAAGAAGCTGGTTATAGGTGATTCGGACTTATTGATTCATCGGTGCAAGGCTTAATGGGCGACCAAGAACGGGAAGATACTTCCTTACTGCATTGCGTGAAAGAATTATGCAAAAATTCAAAGAAGATAGAATTCAAGCATATCCCACGAACTCAAAACGAGTTCGGCCGATGCTCGACAACACCGCCCTCCATGATTCAACATCCAGATAAGAACTACATTGATCCCATCAAGGTGAGCTTATCGGATCACCGGCATATTGTTTCAATATAGATGAAGAGTCGGATGGAAAGCCTTGGTACCACGGCGTTAAGAGATATCTCAAGATAGGTGAATATCCGTAAGGCATAACCAAGATACAAAAAGAGGACACTTAGGAGGTTAGCAAACCATTTCTTCCTAAACGGAGAAATCCTTTATCGGAGGACTCAGATCTCGGTTTGTTAAGATGTGTTGATGCTCGAGAGGCAAGCGATTTAGTTGAAGAGATACACGGAGGCACGCGGCGGGCCTCATATGAATGGCTTCACTTTGGCAAAGAAGATTCTAAGAGCAGGATACTTTTGGATGACCATGGAAACAGATTGCATCCACTTCGTGCAAAGATGCCATCGATGTCGATTCATGGCGATCTAATCAAGGTACCCCTAACGAACTCAATGTGACAGCCTCTCGGCCATTCGCACTTGGGGCATGGATGTCATTGGCCCTATTGAACCTGGCCGCATCAAATGGACATGATTTATTCTAGTGGCAATTGACTATTTCACAAAGTGGGTAGAAGCATCGTCCCCACAAGTCAAGAACAAAGAAAGTGGTAGTTGATTTTGTCCGCAATAACATCATTTGTCGATTTGGAATCCCCGAGTCGATTATAACGCATAATGGGGCTAATCTCAACATGTCGATGAATGAGATACGCGAGAAGTTTAAGATCACTCACCGCAATTCCACTCGCATCGACCTCGGATGAACGGAGCGGTGAAGCGACCAACAAAAACATCAAAAGAATACTACGAAAGATGATTGATAATTACAAGCGGCGTACGAGCATCCGCTTTTGCACTTTTGGGCTATCGTGACTACAATCGGGACTTCATCGGGGCAACGCCGTATCTATTGGTCTATGGAACGAAGGCGTGTTACCAGCAGTGGAAATACCATCTTTGAGAATTATCCAAGAAAACGAACGAGCGAAATGGATACGAATCGACGAACAATTGATCGATTGATGAAAGCGATTGAACGCGATGCGCCCGCGGACAACTTTACCAAAACAGAATGGCCAAAGCTTTCAACAGAAAGTAAAACCAAGGACTTTCGAACCGGGCAATTGGTGCTAAAGCGAATATTCCCGCACCAAAATGAAGCTAAAGGAAAATTCGCACATAAGCGTGCAAGGGCCTTATATGGTTCACCGGGTATTGGTGGGGAGCATTAATTCTAGCTGAAATGGACGGTGAAGTATGGCCAAAGCTATCAGCGGATGCAGTGAAAAGATACTACATTTAGGATTTTTCTATGTAATGCATTTCTTATGTTGTAAAAGTTGCGCTCAGTGCGGGATACGCAAAGAACCCATGTCGGGTTCCGCTTTCCTAGATTGCAAATTTCCCGAAACACATTTCTTTGTAACATGAACTACGTTATGACCTGATTCCTCGGCGGGATACGTGGCGCCACACATCGGCCGGTCCCATTTTAGAAAATCCTTACAATCCCCTCTTGCTTGTAATATGAACTACGTTATGACTGATTCCTCGGCGGGATCGAGGCGCCACATCGCTTCGGTCCTATTTTAGAAAATCCTTACAATCCTCTTTTGCTTGTAATGAACTACGTCACGACTGATTCCCTCATGGGGGATCGTGGCGGCCTAAATCGGCTTCGGTCCCACCATTAGGAAATATTTTCTCCTTTATCTCACAAAGACAAAATGCACCCATCCGATCACCCGATAGGCAATAAGCAATCTACACAAGACTCGTTTGTCCGCTCAAAAGATCGTCATTCTCACATATCGAAGCGGGGCATTTTTTAAGGTAACACCTTGCCAGAGGACGCCGATAAACATGGAAAAGCATCGCAAACTAAGTCTTGATCGGAAGAATTTTGGATAAGACGTTTGCTTTGTTTCACCGCATGTCATCGCCGATGCATATATATATATATGTGCAGTAATTTTTATAAGCAAATTATTTTCAACAAACATTTTCATCAAAATTCGATATAATTTTTATGTTTCTATTTTTAAGATGCGTTTCTACAAATTACTTTGAATGTTTTCATTAACGGTGGCCAAGACTGGAAGCAGAGAGGGCTACGGTCCGAAAGTTAGCGTGACATGCAAATACCAAGACCGAAGCTACAAAGTCAGCGAATCAACTCCCCTCCCAAAACTCATAAATTTATTTGAGTACAGTTCTTCAGGTCGAAACAGAGGAAGCCGCAACGCGATGAGCAGATTCGCAAGGGCCTCCGTGATCGCAACTCACTACAAGAATCACTTTCTGTTTGGAGATTGTACAAAGACGCGTCATGCTAAACTACATGTTCCCAACCGTGTTGTGTCCACGGAAAGAACGGTATTTCGACTTACAGGTCGCATTCTCATCTACTCAACTTTTGCATCGCTTATGTCCACACATTAACTATCATGGCATGGCAATAGGGCCCCACTTTGCATTACGTCAACACGGCGACACAAATCAGGCGCCACCTTCTAATGCGGGTATGTTTTAAATCAGCGCCACCTTATAATGCGGGTATGTTTTAAATCGGGCGCCCACCTTCTAACGCGGATATGTTTTAAATCAGGCGCCACCTTCTAACGCGGTATGTTTAAATCAGCGCCCACCTTCTAACGCGGGTATGTTTTAAATCGCGCCCACCTTCTAACGCGGTATGTTTTTAAATCGCGCCCACCTTCTAATGCGGGTATGTTTTAAATCAGCGCCGCTTCTTAACGCTTGGTATGTTTTAAATCGGGCCGTCTTCTAACGCGGTATGTTTTAAATCAGCGCCCGCTTCTAACGCGGTATGTTTTAAATCGCGCCCGCTTCTAATCTGGTATGTTTTAAATCGCGCCCACCTTCTAACGCGGGTATGTTTTAAATCGGCGCCCACCTTCTAACGGGTATGTTTTAAATCAGCGCCACCTTCTAACGGGTATGTTTTAAATCAGCGCCACCTTCTAACGCGGTATGTTTTAAATCGCGCCCACCTTCTAACGGGTATGTTTTAAATCACCCACCTTCTAACGGGTATGTTTTAAATCAGCGCCCACCTTCTAACGCGGTATGTTTTAAATCAGCGCCACCTTCTAATCTGGGTATGTTTTAAATCAGCGCCCACCTCCTAACGGGTATTTAAATTTCAGCGCCCACCTCTAACGGGTATTTAAATTTCAGCGCCCACCTAACGCGGTATTTAAATTTCAGTGCCCACCTCGCGGGTATTTAAATTTCCAGGCGCCCACCTCATATGCGGGTATTTTATTTTAAACCGGCGCCCACCTCCTAACGCGGTATTTTATTTTAAATCAGCGCCACCTTCTAACGCGGGTACTTTATTTTAAAGTGTAAACAGCGCCAACGCCATTATCTGCACAACATTAAGCAACGACATCATTTCAACTTACCAAAGTCATATTCTCACATACATATCTTATGCGTTATACACTAACTTTTATCTTAGTCCACAGAATTGAATCGTGGAGCTTTCAAAGATAACGTGGAACTATATCTCACGGCGAACCAAGGCAATTTGGTCTAACAACCTACTGAACTTCGATCCGCTCTTTCCCAATAGTTTTGTTATATCTGCGACCAGTGTCATCATAACTTCGACACCGGGCAACATTTCTTGAATCTACACCAACTTTTCCATAATTTCTCTCCCCTGGGATCTTATTTCTACCCATGATCTTCCTTCAAGTCCCGTTGATCAGGACAAAATTGGCTACTCAGTCAACTTTCTTTGGCCGAAAACTCTTTCATCGTCTCCATCCAAAGAGGGGCATCTGTTGACACCCAATTTTGTCCCGTCTTTTCCGATTTATTTTGCAGTTTTAATTATTTTTAGCACCTCAAAACAATTTTAATCTATATACATACATGCGTGTATATATATATATATATATATATATATATATATATATATGTGTGTGTGTGTGTGTGTATATATCTCATTATTATTATTATTCGCATATTTTATATCGTTTGCATTTTTATAATAATCATAAGTTATCCGAAAATTCTATGTTATTTTATTCTCGCAAAATTGCACCGCATTCCCCTTTTATTAAGCATTAAACATTTACTTAAATATTATATTTTATTTTTTTCACATCGTTACGTTATTTTAAATAATTCACATCTTTTACAAAACAAAAAATATATATACATATATATATATATATATATAAACACATATTTTTTTTATATTAAACCCCTCTTATATATTTTTAAATCCATAACCCATTTTTATTTTCTTACCCAAAACTAATTTCTACCCAAAATATTCTATCCAACCTCCAAAGTCCATCTCCAAATTAATTCTTATTTTCGGCCCAGATCCGCAACAGCCAAAACATAACCCACAAATATTTCCCCCCATTTAAACCCCAACCCAACACACCAACTCCCCAAAACAATTAAACCCAATCCCTGGCCCACTCACCCACCCAAACCCGCTGGCCCATCACCATCTTCCCCATTTAAACCCCTTTAACCTAAAAACAAAAAATCTCAAAACCCCAAATCAAAAACCCTTCACCGCTGCCCCATACCCCCATCCGACCGGTCCACCTCGCCGCCACCACCCACTCGCCACCAACCCCGACACCACCACACCCTCCTCCGTCACTTCGCCACGCCCATACCCCTAAAATCCGCTTCCAAAAATCGTAAATCTTCACCTTTAATTCAATTTCAAACTCGTTCTTGGGAAATCCACCTATAAATACCCCATGTTGTTCTTCATTTGAAGGGGGATTTTCGGAGAAGAAAAAGAGATTTTGGAAGGATTTTCTAATATACATAAAATACTTTGTTGTGTTCTTGAGTTTAAAGCATTTTGGCTTCTTTGTTGTTCAAGAATCAAGTCCAAAAGGTTTGTCATCCCTTTGATTCTCTGATTTTTCTTGATTTGGTCGTCGACGACTGAGATCGACCGACTCGGTCGACTGGTTAAATAACATTTCGAATTCTTGCATTTCATATTCTTGTTATTGGTTATCCGAATTTGGTGTTGAAATCGATTCGAGTTTGGATTCTTGATCCGGTCGGATCATCGACGGTCGGGTCGACCGATTGGGTAACATTTTAATTCTTGCATTACATATTCTTGTTATTGGTTATCCGAATTTGGTGTTAAAATTTGATTGAGGTTGGATCATGATTCGGTCGGGTAATATTTTGAATTCTTGCATTACATGTTCTTGTTATTGGTTATCTCAATTTGGTGTTAAAATCGATTTGGGTTTGGATCATTTGATTTCTGATTCGGATCATCGATTCGGTCGGTCATGACGGATCGGGTCGATCCGATTTGGATATTTTAATTCTTGCATTTCATATTTTTGTATGTTGGTTATCCGGAATTGATGGAATTATTTGATGTGGGTTGAATCTCCTATTCGAAAGATTCTTGACGGGTCGGTCGACGGTTTGAATTTCAAATCTCTTGCATTATTCTTTGTGGTTATTATTGGTTATCCCGAAAAATTGAAAAGTCCGATTCGGGTTGGCGTCCGATTCGGGTCGGTCATCGACGGATCGGTCGATCCGATTTTTGGCGATTTCAGTTATGGCATTTTTCATACTGTTTGCTAGTTATCTAAAAATCTGAATTCGATTTTCATTCGGTCATTGCTCATGATCCGGGTCGGATTTTTCCATAAATACCTCTTAATCTGTTAGGTTCCAACATTTGTAATTTGGTTCGGATAATTTAATTGCTCACTGCTCGTTTCTTTGGCACTGTTTTATTGTTTTATTAATATCGCATCTAGGCCGATGAAATTGAAATCGAGACCGCACTTTTCATTTTCTGTTCTAGCATTAATTCTCTATTTTTTTTCAGTTTAATTGTTTTAATCATCCATGCAGCGGATATCTTACCGTTTTATTAGTTTACTGTTTTAAATATCCTTGCAACGGGTATCACTGTTTTACTGTTTACTGTTTTACTGTTTTGAATAAATACCGCGTCTGTTCGGGCGCTGTTTTCTGTTTCAGTTTACTGCTCGGATTCAGATTATTGTTTTTACTGTTTTTACGTTTTTACTGTTTTAAAATAAACACCGCACCTTTCAGATATTGCTTTCCTGTTTCAGTCCACTGTTTCAGCATTAAAATATCCGATTTACTGTTTTACTGTTTTAAACTAAACACCGCGTCTTTTGGAGCTGTTTCCGCTATCTGCATCGCTATCAAGCTTGTTCCGATTTAAAATTTTACTGATTTTGAACACGATACTACACTGGCCGATGAAAAATATCCGTCGATTTTGAGGCCTACACAGTTGCAAAGACGGAAATATAACTTCTGGGCAAGGATGAAGACTTAAACCTTTTATCCGAGATCAACATGTCTAGTAGGCGAGGTGACTAAAATAACCAACAAGTTATATATTCGCAGCCACGACGTGATTATAGTGATCTTTTCTATTTCACCCGAGAGACCGACACGTTTAGTAGGCGAGGCAATCAAAATAAACTACATTAGTCATATGTTTACCACGACGTGATTGGAATGTTCTTTCCAAAATTTAAGTCTGAGCCTCTCCGCGATCAAAACATTCAACGCTTTTGAATACGGATATGAAGTTATTTGTATTTATATGTTTCTAACCGCTTTGTTCTTGATACTTAGGATTAAAGCAAATAACGACAAATATTCCTCGGAGTTTATTTATTGTTATTTCTTTCTTTAATTGACTTTTATCTCGCTTTGTATTGTAATATTATTTATCGCACTTATGTAATTATTGAAATGCTTAGAATAGGCAAACTTAGGATTTATTCATAGGTTAGTTTAAGATTTAAAACCCGTCGCTAGCTTATTTATTTGTAGGCTCGCAAACTTAGAAATCCTTCGCTAGTTTATTTATTTTTGGGCTCGTCACGCTTATTCAAGATTTTTAAAACAACTCTTGTCATCTTTATTTGCTTCAAATTAATTGTACAAATAAGTTTATCTTTTTATTATTATTTTTTGCAACTTGTTGATTTTCGAAAGATTCGCTTCTTTGGCATTATAAAGAATTTATTGTCACAAATGCATGTTTTCTAAAAACTTTACATGTATCTTTCTTTTATGTCATCCGAATACGTACTTGTATAAAATGCATCATATTTACTTGTATAAAATACATCATATTTGCAAACATCTTTTTACCTATTATACTTGTAAAAAACATGTATTTTTCCTAGTAAAAATTAACCTGAATTTGACCGGATAACCGCAAGTTAGCGGATCTTAAAGGATGCCTAACCCCTTCCCTTTAGGATAATAAAGAACCCTTACCTAGAATCTCGCTAGTTTCGCAGACCTTAAAATTGGAGTTACATTGCAGCACTTAGTTTAATATTTAGGTGTCCTAATTCACCGTAAAAATAATTAGGTGGCGACTCCTCAACCCTTTTTACCCAGGAATCACCCGGACACGTCCGCGCTCCGCTTTGACCCGAGCGAGGTCAAAATAGGGCGCGACAGTCGTCATTTAAAGTAGACCTGCACTGGGAGAAAATCAATGCTATGAGTAACTAACAAAAATAATCAGCCCCCCCCCTGGCTTCAAACATAGCTCTTAAACAAGGTTCCATTTGATCTTACCTAAAAATTTGAAAATCATTCCCGCAGTTTGGGCACTGCACAATAGAAGAAATCCATTAGCAAACACAGAAGGAAACATGTGCCGGAAGAAGTCTGATAATAGTTGTTAGATGGACCTCGAGAACACTTCACTTGATCTGCTTTAGTTTTGAGAATCTATTTCTCATCACTGTAGCACCTTAAGCAGTGCACGCACAACAGAATAATCCTTACCGCTTGGTAAAAGCATCATGCGCAACAACAACAACAACAACAACATACCCAGAGTAAAAGAATCATGCACACATTTATAAAATATGAGCAAAAGACTAACCAATTGTTTGTCGCAAAATATTACTCCCTCCAGTCCATAATAAGTGACCTTTTGGCCTTTTTATTCTGGTCCAAAATAAGTGGCCTTTGGCCTTTTTATTCCCGTCCAAAATAAGTGTCCTTTTACATAATCACGGAGTTAACTTGATTTTTCCAAATTTCCCCTTATTTACATATCCCTAAGAAGTCTTATAAATTACTTCAATTTT
Organism: Anisodus acutangulus; assembly: GCA_029783415.1. Lineage (NCBI taxonomy): Eukaryota > Viridiplantae > Streptophyta > Magnoliopsida > Solanales > Solanaceae > Anisodus > Anisodus acutangulus. Next base: position 51,420,490 of record CM056491.1, read on the forward strand.
CTACCAAAACACTAATTAAGGGTAATTTAGTCAAAATACCTTTTTTTTCTCTCTCTAGGAGTTAGTATTTTCTTAAGGGTACCAAAGGCCAAAAGGTCACTTATTATGGACCGGAAGGAGTAGTTATCCTCGAAATTCTGTTGTCCAGTTGAAATTTAAGCATTTCATTTGAAGGATATAGTATGCCCGATGATGCCGAAATTTGAGATAACTGAGAAGTGGTAAATCGATTTGTGGTGAGATAGAGCTATGATAGAAATTGCGTTATTTGGATGAAATAGAGATATGATAGAAATTGCATTATTTGGATGAAATTTATGCATTTTGGTCCAAGGCTACAACAATAGAAGTCCTTGACGCAATGTAGTACATGACACATATTGAGATAACCAAATATATGGAGTTTAAATGAAGTGCACATAAAGTTAAAAAGGGAGAAAGTGATCTCATTGGGATCCATACACTAGAGGAGTTTGAATACCGGATCCCTATAACGTAATAAAATTATTCAAACTGCAGTTCAACACTTCAAAATAATGGATGAGATATCCTATCCACATAAATTTATAAGTAGTAAGATGATCAAAGCAGGCATTTGAATAATATATAGGATATATGTGGCAAAGTGAAGAGATGCAAGTTTAGTTCCCTTACAGTGCCTTGAACTATATCTCGTCCAGCCCACCAAATAAAAGCTCCTAAACCTAAGATTGGAAGTAGAACAGCAAGGAGCTGGAAACCAGAAAATGAAGGACAACTGTTAATATTCACAAAGTATGGTGCGACACGATAATCATAGCTAATACATGCAAAGCAGCAATACAAAGATTGACTGCAAAATTGAAAAAAATTGTAATATATACTCATTAGTCCTTCAGATTTAAGCACTTTGCGAGTAGCGATAACTTCAAATAAATTTTAAAATGTAGTGAATACAAGTATACAACCACCCTAAGTATAATCATAGTATAAGCATGTTCCATCCACTGTGTTATCCTATGCATGTTAAGTATCAGAAGCAGCAAATGAGACTTAAAAGAAGTTTCCTAACCAGGCAAGGGCAGCCCGGTGCACTAAGCTCCCGCTATGCGCGGGGTCCGGGGAAGGGCCGGACCACAAAGGTCTATTGTACGCAACCTTACCTAACATTTCTGCAAGAGACTGTTTCCACGGCTTGAACCTATGACCTCCTGGTCACATGGAGGCAACTTCACCAGTTACTCCAAAATTCCCCTTCAAGTTTCCTAACCAGCATTAGTCAATTTTCCTTAAAGGTGACATGTGATGGGTGGTCAGTTTGAACACCCTTCGTCGGAAAGTTATATTACGTATATAGAAAATAATACTACTTATATTGGCCAATCATTACTTTTTATAGACAGATATTAAATCTGGAACACCCTTAGAAAAGTTTCTCGCTTCGCCACTGCATCTGAGATGAAACTAAATTTGGGAAAAAGCAATATTCCTCCTTCCCACCTACATAACACTCTTTCCTTTTTAGTCGGCCAAAAAAAACACACGATACCTTTCTATATTTAGTGACAATTTAACTTTACACTTATCATTATATCCACACAAATATCTAGACTTGTTTTAGATCATAAGTATCAAAAGTCTTCCTTTCATACTTAAAACTCCATGACCAATCAAACACCTTCACATAAATTGGGATGGAGGGACTAAGAGGTATACCCAAGCTATGGCATACCATGCTCACACAAAGCTACTAATTTCTAACAATTCCATGTAAAACTAAATATAGACCTATATCTCTAACAACCAAATGGGACACAAATAGAATCTAAACGCTAATATGCAATGTAAGTGATGCTAGTTTCAAGAATGTGTGTGTGTGTGTGTGAGAGAGAGAGAGAGAGAGAGAGAGAGAGAAATACCCAAACAGAAACAATAGCATCCAAGACCCAACCAAGCTGACCAGTCATAGTGAGATAAGTCAGCCCAATTGCTAAAACAAGATTACTCAACACTCTCACTGTCTCACTATTATCCTTCCCACCACCGCCGCCGCCGCCATCACCAATCCCATTAAACCCAAAACCTTGTTTGAATTTCATAAAAATCATTCTTTTTTCACCACCCCATCTCTCCTCCTTCACCAAAATTCCATTTTTACCCCTCTTAACTTTCAAGAATGAAGATGAGGGTCTCTCCTTAAAAGCTCCTAATTTGTACCAACTATGACAAATTGATGTTTTTCTTGTACTTAAATGAGGATAATAGTAACTGGGTCGCTGTAACTTCAACCCAAGAAAGTTTGGTCTTAAGGGTAATAAATTGATGGAAATTTGAAGTGCTGTCATGGCAAAGTATAATACTACTTTCTAAAGAAAAAGGAACTGAAATGAATTGAAGTTAAGTTTATGTGAAGGGAATTTGAGGGTTTTTTTGTTGTGTAAGTCCGGAAATAAATGGGATAATAAAGACTCCATTTTTGCTAGCTATAGTATTGTTTGCAATTTGAGTTCGTGTTCTCAACAGGATTTTTCAAGTCATACGTGGCTCTCTTTGTAGGAGGTGGGACCAGATTTTATATTTATCTCTTAATTTAAGTTTTATTCCAGTGTAAAAGAATTAGCAAGGTTAGGATTTGACGTTAAATTAAAAATGATATTTAAAAATTGAAATTGTATTGAATATGAAAATATAGCTGAAATTTTGTGAGTGATGTTTTTCAAGCTTCAATTTCCATATTTCAAGTATATTTTTAAAATTTATATATGAACAAACGGATTATTTCTCTAGTGGCATGTATTGTAGTATTTTCTTTGTGTTTTTTTCCTTCAAGAATATTATTTCTTGTGTTTCATTTTATATGGTAATATTTCACTAACACATGTTTAAAAAGAAAATATCTTTTTACGCGTACCAATGTAGAACATGTGATGTCAAATATGTCATAGCAATATCTATAATTATAAGCGTATGTCATCAATGATAAAAAAGAAAATTAAAAGTTAAAGAGTTTTCAATATAAAAATATACTTATTTTTATGTAATATACTAAATACGAAAAAGATAAGAGTGTCATCCCTTATTCTTTCATATTTAGCTCGCTTTTTTGAAATTTTACAAGATAATTTCTTCATTATGACAATTTATGTTGCCATGAAGTTTGAAAGGAAATCTTGAAATAATGATAAAGTCATTTCCATATGATTTATATAGATCATGAAATTAAACCATAAAATCATCTATTAGCACTTACGTTTGGATAAACTGCTTTATATTACACCTTTCCAGAACTACATGAACACGGAATGCTTTTTGCATCTACGTACCTTGACTTAACTATCAAGTTTAAGACAACACATTATAGATCTTTCAGGTGCACATATGCATATGAAGGGAACGGGGGAAGGCGTTCCCCTAAGAACTTTTTATGATACAAATACAATAGGTCAATGGGCTTGTGAAAAGTGTGCTTCTATCTTTTCCCAAAATATTCTAGGAGTAATCAAAAGTTATACAGTAATTATATTCTAGGAAAAAAGAGAAAAGAAAAGAATTAACTGCTCATATGCATTTCTGTTTTATTTTCAAACATGGAAGGATTCAGTTCTAATTGATTCTCACAAAATATTCTAGTTGATCTGTCTAGTTCTAATAAGATCTATTTTCATCTCTACATATCTTGAAACAGGTGCTAAAAGTACAATAATACTGCCTGGTGATAAAACTCTAGCTCTTCTTTGTGAAGGAGAGTCCCGAAGGCGAAATCCCCCGGCCCCTTGGCCAGGTGGGATGTAAATCGAGGGATATGCGCGAGTGGCAGCCCTGCAAGGGAGAGGACCAACGGGACACGAACCAACAACAACCCTTGCAATATTTCAGCAAAGACCGTCACTACACGGATTCGAACCCGCGATGTCGGAGTGGTTGTACCCCAATCACCTTACCACTTATCAACTCGCATGTGCCCCTGGGGCAACTCTAGCTCTTCTTACTCTTATCACTTTCTGCATACTCCATTAAGGATACATTATTTAATAGAAGAATCTAAGTATACATCAACAAGCAAGTCCAAGATAACATACAAGCAATAGGAAGAATTAATGATGTCTGGAGATAGTTTTCACAACAATACATGTTGCATAATCACTCTTTCTTTTTATCTCCTGAACTTGTAACAGCTTCTTGGCGATATGGCGCTGCACTGTATGCATGACGCATAGCGATAGAAAAGAAAACCATCTCCACTATCACTAGTACATTCTGAATACATTCCTGAATGCGATCCACCTCAAGCCAGAAATGGTGAGATCGGATTATACCTAGTGCTACCAGAAAATTAAGCAGAATACCCTGCAGAGTGGTACAAGTTTCTTATTTAGCATAACGAAAATTTAATGTAAAAGCAGACTTCATAAAGAAATTTCGTGCTTATGGTTTGATTTTAATACCATTAATTTAGGGGTCGTTTGTGATAGAATAATTATATGATTGTAGCCTCATCAAATCATATCATTAGCATAATTGTAGGTTGTATTAGTGGTATAATTACCACATTATTGGAAGATGAATATTAGGAAAAATATTCTTACATGGTATCAGAAGATTAGGGAAAACATCCTAACCTAAACAATTTTCTTCCCCACAGTCGGCCACCCCTCCCACCACCGGACGACCACCCACAAATTATTAGTTTTTTAATTTTAATTTTTCTTTTCTTTTTCCGGTCAACAATGTCTGACTCCAAATCCACATTTCATCCCGTTCTTACCGTCTCTAACATCAAAACACATATTTCCATCACTCTTGAGATGGAAAATAGTCATTACGCAACTTGGGCAGATCTCTTTAAAATCTGTTGCCGTTCCCACCAGGTTATGTTGGGATACAATTGTTGTAGGGAACGGAAAGTAAGTAACTATTACAATAGTAGAAAGGATAAACAAACTATTACAATAAAACTGGAAATCAAAACCTTACAAACTGCTTGTGTGATTTGTTGAGTCGAGTGATGACACTCTGTCTTTAAGACAAGATTGCCCCGTATATCTCCTTTTAAGGTACTGAACAATAGTCTCCCAAGATACAACAACAACTTTAACAAGTGAGCAAAGGAAACTCAAGTGTTACTCTTGAAAAACTTTGAGTATAGTGACTTTGCTAGAGAGGAAGAATATGAAATCTGGAGAATTCTCTAAGTGTTGAGTGTAGTTTTTCAATTGAGCCAAAGACCTCAATTTATAGTGTAAGTAGAAGACCCCTCAACTAGCCAACTAATGGCCTTCAATAGCCATGTAATTGCACTTGATTGAGGGGTTACATTCAACCAAATAATGGTTGAATTCATGTGGCAAGTAATGGAGAATCAATGCTCCAAAACCAGCCCAAACGTCAGATTTTTCCAACTTCCCATCGCAGCATTCGGTCTCCGAAGCACCGTGGCTCCAGTAGCTGACCAGCCATTTTGCGTCGCGGCCCTTCACGGCGATTTTCGACTCGTTTCATTTTACACTTTGTACACTTCTTCCTTCATTTACCAACGTGGAATACTTTGTCATTTGGCCAATAACCGTCCATAATTCTATATCTCAAACGTATTACATACGTACCAATATCTCTTTCACTAATGATATTTGCGATACTTGGCACTACGTGTGCACGTGTGTGAAAACGACGTTTCCGACGTGCGGGCCCAATAGTTCGAGTAATAAATTAATGGGATATATTTATTTCCACATTTAGTAAATTTCCAATAGGTTATTCATCACATAATCTCACCGGAAAAACGTAAGGAAAAGGTGTTAAAAACCGATGATGAAAAAGAATTATGGCTCACACTTGATGCGACAGTTCTCTCGTGGATTTATGCAACCATCTCTAGCGATTTGTTGCACACAATAATGGAACACGATTCCACGGCGATGGAGGCTTGGAATCGCTTGCGGGATATTTTTCAAGACAACAAAAATTTCCGAGCTGTCACTTTGGAGCAAGAATTCTCCACCACTGACATGACGGATTTTCTGAATGCGTCGACCTATTGTCAACACCTCAGTTTTATCGGATCAACTCAAGAAAGTTGGTTCGCCGGTTACAAACAATCAGTTGGTTTTACAGTTGGTTGCCGGCCTTAGCAACACATATAGTGGCGTTGGAATGCTCATCCGACAAAGCAATCCTCTACCACTTTTTTACCAAGCTCGTTCTATGCTTATTCTTGAAGAGACGAATTTTGCCAAAAAGGCCGCAACCGTCTCAAATTCCGCCATGGTTTCCCAACCAATGAATCTACTACACATTTTGAACTTATACAACAAAATAGGGGACAAAAATGACGAAATGGTAATAAAAATCGGGGTGGAAATCGCGGCAATGGCAAAGCAAAAGTAGAGGCCACTGGAATTCCGGCGGCGGCGGACACGTCGGCGAAAACGGCGGACATCAGGCGGCTACCGGCCAGCAGTGGCAGCCCCGACCACAGTGGGGCGGCGGACCACCACAGTGTGGGCATGGCAATGGCCTAGGGTTGTGCCACCCTACCCATTCCCGTCGGGTAATTGGGCCAGGCCCAGTCCAAGGCAAACTGGACTAGCAACCTGGATTTGGGCCGACTAATTTTGGGCCAAGAAAAATTGGCATGTCATCCAGTTTTGGGCCACTGCCGAACCAGTGGCAAGAGGCCCATTCGGCAATGGCTAGCCCAACCGATATTGAGTCCGTCATGCACACCCTTGGACTTAATCCGCCCGACGCGATTTGGTATATGGACACTGGAGCGACTAGGGATGACAATTGGGCGGGTGCGGGTACCCCCTCCCCCGCACCCGTACCCGCCAGAAAATTTTATACCCGCCACGGGTGGCGGGTACAATTTTCAACATCCATATCCGCTTAGGCGGGTATATTCCTAAATTCACACCCGCTCCACCATCCAAGTGAATATCCGTCACCCGCCAATACCCGCCTGCCATATTTTGTAATCAATTCATTTGTGATCAATTAGTGATCAACATGATCCCAAAAATTCAAATTCCAAAAATTATCCCAAAATTTTGAGTCAATAATCAATACTGTCACGGTCTCATTTTCTTTGGGAGAGAGGGAGGAGAATTCCGAATTTTTTCACCATCAGAATTCTCCATTTTTTTCACCATCAGAATTCTCCATTTTTTTCACCTCTTTCCCCTTGCACAACAAAGAATCAAGAAAATAAAATTTTTAAGAAAACCCAAAAATTATCCACCCAAATAGCTAAACATATTGAGCTAGATATCCACTTTGTTTGTGAAAAGTTCGCTCGCGGACAAGTGCGTGTCTTGCATATCCCGTCGGGCTATTGGATTGCAAATATTTTTACTAAAGGTCTTCCGCTAATATTATTTGAAGATTTTTGGAACAGTCTCAACATACGCCTACCTCCTGCTTTGACTGCGGGGTAGTGACAAAATAATTATTAATTAATATTGAAATTAATGATTATTGTAATTGATTGTATAATCATTTGTATATGGTAGGTAGATTAGCATTAACTTAGGGAGATTAGATGGCATGATTATAGCCTCATCAAATCATATCATTAGCATAATTGTAGGTTCTATTAGTGGTATAATTACCACATATTGGAAGATGAATATTAGGGAAAGTATTCTTACAATTTGGTTGTTGGTTAGGAAGGGAATCTATGTATTATTTTATGCATGGTAGAAGATGGAATAACTAATACATAATAAGTAAACCCGGCATAACTCTAACCAACAACCAAACGACTTAGGACATATGAAAAATATAGTACATATCTAATCAATAATTCAGGTCCCAAAGCATTAACGATATCCTTGTCAGCAAAGCAAATAGCAGCAAAATTGAACTCCAATACGTAATTTACAAGAAAGCAAGAGATAAGACTGTAAGGAAAGATGAGAAAATTACCTGCCAGAAAACGAAAAAGACAATTCCTTTGACACACAGGAACTTGGCTAGTGGCTTGTGAGGTGCCAACTCTTTTGCAAACACATGGTAGAAAACCACAAGAGAATACAGAGCCAGTGAAACGGATATGTTCAAGATGATGGTAAAGGTCCAGCTAAGCCAACTAGGGTACAATCCAAACATTTGTAAAGCAATCATTAAGATGGATAACACAGGGCGAATCACAACAAACTGCCATGTCCAGTTTTTGAGGAGCTTCAACGTATGATGGTTCAAATGAGCTGTGTGAGGCTGCAGTGACACAACAATTAGCCTGTGACTGGATACCATTGACAACACAAAAACTGTAAATGTAACAAAGTAGAAGCCTCTAGGAGGCATCATGCCTTTTTGGTCACAAACAGGAGCGGGAAGGTGTGTGTGTGTGGGGTGGGGGGGGGGGGGTGGGGGAATCTGAAATAGTTTACCTATATGCCTATCATCTGAGTTTGTAAACTTAGTATACAGTAATATTAATTTGGCTATGTAAAACTAGTGAGCAATTAAATGCAGGAGACTTACCTATCCATCGGTGCAAAAGAGTGGAAATAGTGAACTTTGTGCTTAACAGTATACTCAATAATGCATGCTGAATGGAATGTTATTACTTTTCAGTCCTTGTCACCACAGCATCACAAATTTATTCTCACAAGAATGCAGTGTTAATAATATATAAGAGTGGAATGTACACATAACTAAATACACCAAGATTACATATTGTACTTGGAACAGTGTCATTGGAAATGAGTGGTGAATCTGTCTTCCCCTAATTTCATCAGGGACTATGTTTTTGCTTATGGATATGTTCAAGTAAGTGTACATCAACCCCAGGAACTTAGCCATCACCTGCATCACTTAGACCATAAGTGAGCAAAGAATCTCTGGTTGTCTGAAATGTTAAGTTAGCTATATATTGACTTACAATTGCTTCATAACATTCTTTGACAGATTCCAAGAAAGTGAAAAAGGGTTTGCTTCCCATGAAATCGATCAACCCAATATAGGAGTCAATAGCATATAAGGGTGCCATGAGGACGATGATAATTATGGCCTTTTGCTCTTTAGGCTTCTTCCATGACGTAAAATGTTGTGTCACTAGCTGTATGCTGAAATTCATAGTCAGCATAAGACATATAGTGCATCCTATCAGTGTGACCTGCCCACGATCCAGATCCAAGTCCATATTTTTTGCTAGACAACAAGAATATCAAAATCAAGACCTGCACGGCCGTGTTAAGACTTATCAAGTCTGAACTGGACATTTCGAGTTACGCTTTTATATTTCAAGAGAACTGTCAGGAAATAAAAAGGGCCTCCTCTGTGACTTCTGTTTTTGGTTCACATAAAAAGGAGGTGCTTTTGAATGATGAGCAATATCACCTAATAATAAGGCATTTTCCAGAATCTACAAGAATTTTGTTAATATACAAAAATTCATTTGTGTACAATTAATATGCTGATACCTATAGATCAACCACCATTATTCAATTCAATCTGCCAACTTTCATTTCTAGTCCTCTATCTTCACTCCTCGTTGAAACCATCGGGATATTTCACCATTTGGAACAATTAACAAATCCAAACGACCAATATGTAACAATGACTTCTCATACCATTCAGTTTCCTACCCAATTGTATACACCATTGTCACACCCCTTTTTTTAAATAATATAAACTAATTTATTTATCGGAAAAAGGGGTGTAACAGCCATCATTTATTATCTAAAGGGTTCTAATTACTAGATGAACTTATCATAGAAAGGACACTGGGAATCAATTGAAGGCACAACCCAGCCTTGCTTTCTGCCCTCAATTTAATGATCTAACTAGAAGGGCAGTATTGACTTCATGACCTAAACTAACCCTTCAAAGTACCTCAATGGTCCCAATCCACCCCGTTTTGGAATCACTCTGAACTAGACCACCTGGTGAAACATGATATGCAAATACAACAACACCATACCCAGTGTGATTCCACAAGAGGTGGTCTCGGGAGGGTGAGTGTACACAGACCTTACCCCTACCTTTGTGGGTAGAGAGGTTGTTTCCGATACACAACCATGACAGGCAAATGTATTTGTAGAAAAGGAAGCGCACCAAGGAGCAACATACATGACGAAAAACATAAGTCCCCCAAGAACCAACTTGGTATTGTTGTCTGAAGTGGTACAATCCAACTTCTTTTGTCTTGAAGGTAGACAATTTATCTCACCCGAAATTAGTGTTGTTTGCAGTTCTCAATCATTGATAAATGATCATAAAAAGTCTCTATCTTCACGTGGCAACAGCTATAGAATAAATCTGTTAATTAGCTCAAGCATAAGAGTTAAGGTAAGTGGAAACGGTAAAAGAAAGAGCACTTCTTGATATCAACACCTGATTAGTCCTAACTAAGAAAAGAAAGGGCGGAATCCAAAAATTATAGGATCACTAGTAAGGTTAAGGGTGATATTTTAGGTAACTGTGAGCGGCCCAATGTGCAACTTTTGGCTCTTTTGCTCAAGAACAAGATGAAGTTACAAGCTAATCACTCTGTTAACCTTGTATTTTTATGACCTTAAAATCATCAAAAAGACAAACCCTTTACAAATTACAAGGCCATTTTAGACTGAAAGAAGCTAATATGGAAACTAGGTAGGCTACCACAATCATGAATTTGCTTCTAATATTTCAAGATTCACCCAAGAAAAAACATTAAGGATCCAGCTGCTGCCCTAAAGAACAGAAACAACATTTTCTTTCAAGAAAGGTAAAAATCTAATCTTTCAACAATATTATAATCCAAACAAGTAAACATCACAACATAAGTGACTTTTATGATGTATCCAACAAACTACATAATGATTTCAACATAAAAACTAAAGAAAGAGAGTGACAAGTACTTACAGAGTTTGTAGAAATGGGGTGTCAAATGCAATGAAGAGAGTGTTGGGATTCTTGTGAATAATATTTGTACACCTACCAAATACAAGGCTGTTAACTATAGGATCACAATAATGAATAAACTACTCTCTTTATTATTCGAAGACCAATTGCCACGTTGAGTTAAATGATTTTATGATATGCAAATTAAAGGACTTCTGATATAATATAGAAGTAATTCACTCGCCTCTTGCGCGGTTTTTTTGACAAAGTTGTAAAAAGCGTACCTCAAAATAATATTCAAGGCCTATGTTTTCTCAATTGGGTGCTGCCTGTTACACTTTTGCTTCTAACTTTTACACCTAGCTTCAATTTTTTTTTAAATCTGAATAGCATATCTTTATTATTGAATGATATGAGAGACAGTCTCACTCTCAGCATCAACAAAAGAAAAGGCCTGATCGACCGCCATTCAAGAGAGGTCCCGAAGGCTCAAACTTTTTGCTAGCTTTGAAACATGGGCCGAAGGAAAGAGTAAGACCAAACAAAGTCGCGGTCTAAGCAAAGATTAAAAAAAGCATCTCTTTCTAAATTTAGCAATTTTTTAATTTTAATATTTCACTTGACATATTTAAAATCACAAAATTAATAGATATTTTCATACATTATACATACCTTTAATTTAAGACGACAAGATTCAAATATCATTTTTACTTTTTAAAACTTTATACATAATTAAATTATGACAAACAAATTGAAACGGAGAGAGTAATAGATTTTAGAAAAGATTGAGTCCCATGAAAATAAGATGGAGTTTAGAATAGCAAAATTAACGAATTGAATATTCAATGTGAATTTGAATATATTAGAATTATTAAGTTTACGTATTTAAAAGATTAGTTTAAATGCTTGTCTAAGTTACAATTTTATGTAGTTCACGTGTCATTTTTGAAGTTGAGAGTTTTCAGGTCCCACTTTAATCGAATTTGATTTTCTAGCAATGGAAATAGTGATCACAACACCTAGAAGAACGTTAAACACGCGGCGTCGAAATGCTCACCAAACGTGGTTACGCACGTGCCGATCCGACTTAGTCGGGGGGCCCATAATTGACGGCCCCACATTGTCCGACACACTCGAACGTATTTTTAGTTCACTTTTTTCTGGGGTAGGTTTAGGGATGTCAAACGGGGCGGGGGGGTTGCGGACCAAAACGCGAAGACACATACGCGGGGCAAAAAATTCTGCTTTCAGCCGCCCCGTCTCGCCCGCATAGTTTATTTTAAAAACTGAATTTGATACTAAAAATGAAATTTATAAAATTATTTTTCATTTTCAAGTTAAGTAGTACTCTCTCCGTCTCAATTTATGTGACATCATTTTTTTTAGTGTTTTGAACCACACATTTCAAAAGTCTTTCTTTCTTTCTTAAACTTCATGTCAAGTAAAATGATGTCACATAAATTGAGACGGAAGGAGTATTAATTTAATAGACAAATTTATTTAGTGAGATCGTCACATTTATCCTTTTTAAAGCCTATTTCATCAGGTGAAAATACCCATTTTATGCATATACTTTTATTTCCGTGTTAGCTAATATTAGAAACTTTCGTGCTGAATAATGCATCTCTAAACATTATTCCATGTTAAAACAAGAAAAACTGGTTCACAAACAGTTGTCAAATATTTATCAGATTTTTCATTGTAAGGCCATATCAAACAAAGCGTAAAGGCCTGATTTAGATCAGCTCTCACTGTAGGGCCCTAACCCGCGAACCGCCCCACACTGCACTTGCCCGCTCCGTTGCCATCCCTAGGTAGGTTGGAGTGTGTAAGATTGAATTTTTTTATTGCAACTCAAAAAGAGATTGGGTTTGCTCTTTGTGGTGAATTCTAAACTAGGAATAGATGTTAAATAAGTACATCATTTTAGAACATAAAAAAAAGAGTTGAACATTTTTACAACTCTTGATAAATGCTCTAGAAAGTAGTAAAATGATTGAGAAATTAAAAAAAAAACAATTTAGTAGATTATCTGGACCTTTTCCCGTTAATTTCTGTCAGTTTCCGGCAATTGATCATACTATAGTGAAGGATTGTGTTATGGGAGTATCTTCCACGCATTTATGTAACATCACTAAATATCTAAATTTAGTGTGTGGTGTATCAGAACATGCCTAGCAATCAATAATCGTTGGTCAATGCCCAGTGCTGATTATGATTAATGGCAGAAGGATGGACGTTCGATACAGTGACCATACACAAATTAAATAAACTGAATTAATATTACCACACGGTAGTAAACTGAACCTAGTGATGAAGAAGCAGCTTCAAAACACTTCTCACCAAGGCGGAGCTGGAGGGGCAAACGGAGGTTCATCCGAACACCCTTTACCAAAAAAATCACATTGTATATACAAAGTCAATTTTTTTAGTGATATTACTGTTATATAATAAACCTCTTAATGAAAAATATGCCTTCATCACTACTTTGCACGTTGATTTCACATCCTAGAATAACTTTGGAGATAATTCTAAAATTGACCTGCCGGTCTTGATAATACCGAATCAAAGAAACCAAAATCGTGGGACTAAGCTTTGGATAAAGTAGAGAATCCCTAAGCATTAGTTCGACAACATTAGGGCTCTGCTACAATAAAAAATAAAAAACTTCCAGAATAACTCCGTACAAGAAGAAACATCGCTAAGAATATAGTTCTATCTCCTAACATAAGACAAAAAACACTAGGTGCTCGTTTGCCTAAGTTTGAGGGACATAGTTACTTAAAACTTCTGATGATGAAATAATTGAGTGCACTACAGAAAATTAACAGTCATTCAAAAGCACCACAGATGATGCATAAATTACAACATAGAATACACAAAGCATGAACAAGTTAGACAATATAATTGAGCATTATTCTGTATACAAGTCCAAGTTCGTCCTATTAAGTTTGTAATCATATTTGAGCATACTGATGAGATAGAAAATTTTACATGTGCAATTAGGTGGATAATATGATGCTCTGGACTAAACTTAACCGCATCAAAGGAGGATCTGTTTCCAACCTCCATTTGTGATTTGTTTGCTTCATGCTACTAGCCTAATCCTAGGAAATTGGACAAGAGGAAATAATTAAAAACAGGAAGTAGGGAAGTAGGTGAAATATTCTCAAGTACCAGCCACGTGAAAGTATATTGAGTTATGCATGATGAACAGATTAATCAAATAGAATCAGTATGATAAACAACACTATTGCTCCAGTGCTCCTAGCTCTGATAAGCATTTCTTTTTAGGGTTACACATAAACAATGAATTCATAATCATTTCAAATAGTTAAGCACCTAAGAAAATGAAGTGTGCTTTGACAAGAAGAATTTGATTGAGTGGCATGTCTTTTTACCCTTAGGCATCTTCACAATTTTCTGAACATGAGCAGAAGGTATCCGCTCATGTTCCTTTCCTTGAAAAACATGGATGTGTCTTTGAGTTCCATGGCATTTTTTCCATTCCTTTTCTGATGAAACAATATCTATTGACAAAAGCATTTATACTGACACTAACAAATGCTTACCACTGGATTCTGTTCAAATATTCATGTCCAAGCAACCCTCTTACCTCCTTTGCGTTCTTGTATATGAAAATATAATGTGGACCATCCGATATCATACTCATGGCCTAATGGTTGAGACAAAAATAAGTGATGAGAAATGTTTTAATCAAATAATGTTTAGTCTGACTATCATTAAAAGTAATCTATTTAAAGGAAAAATCAAATCCACAGAAGCCATGACTAAATCATAGTTAAGGGATACCAAAGCTCATTGACCTAATATATTCACAGCACTTTGAAAGACCAAGGCTTTTTTAGTGCAAATCGGGGGGAAATTTGCTATCTTTACCTGTAAAAAAGTGAAAAACTACTCTACAAAATTTGGGCAGTAAATGAAGAATCTTTCTCTTTCGCCACAATTCACATTGACGAGACTCTGATGAACTTGGTAAAAATGAAGCAGCTTTGTGAAGGGTATCACCAGTGCATAATCTTTCCCAGTTTCATAGAGATTTCAAAACCTCCCCTAGAACTAGTCCCCACTGCGTCCAATGAGTGCCACCCTGCAATTGGGAATTCAAGTGAGATAAAATTAAATCTCCCCCACATTTCATTGAAAAGACGAATTCCCTTTTACCCACATGATAAGTTACATAAGCAAACATATAACTAATTACTCCTATAGCAAACTAACTAATAGTTAAAATGGCAGAGTATTACCTGACAGAAGACAGAGAAAGGCTCCCTTAGTGGCCCATCACATGAGAGCTCACTAGTACTTCCATCGATGAAGGTTCCATCAGCAAAAATAACCTACTCCATGAATAACATTCCAAAAATAGGCTGAAGGTAAGTTGCTCAAGATAATAAACTCTAGTTAAAAAAAAAAAGCAATAAAGATGTGCTTCATATATCAATTAGACTACAAGCATCCAAATGCTAAGCATGGGGGGGGGGGGGGACAAAGCAAGCGGGTAGATAAGGTAGAAAGACCAAGATAAAATTGCACACATCAACCGACACCCAAATTTAAACCAACTATCGAAGCTCAAAAAGTCAGGAAAGAGATAGGCTTGCTTCAGATTCAACGCCACAACTCCTTGATCTTCTATGATTCCAACGAACCCAAGCAGATAAAAGAAGACATTAGAGAAATATTTCTCTCTATAAAAAGGACATATTTGCTCATATTAGATTCCTATCTAAAAAAAGGCTAACCCAGCTTTTGTCCAGGAAGCACAACAAAAGAATAGTAATAGGCAGAAGCAGTGGTAAGAAGGCAACCGGAAGGAGATTAGTTGTAAGCCGTTTGGGAGGAGGAAGAGACAACTAATTCTACGTGAGCTTTTGGACATGATAGTTACATAGTGGTTCCTGCGTCATAACATTAGTAGTTTACCATCTTTAATAATTTTGTTGCTAGTACATTGTTAACACAATGCTAACAAGAAACAGAAAAAGTTTCTTCAAGTAGAGCAAAACTTTTATATTCCCAACGAACTGGTCATACCTCAGATGCATAGCCAGCAGTTGCACCTGCAACAGGCCTGATAAATGAACTGACAGGAGCACTTCTCTGAACAGCCTCGCAAAAGGAAAGTAGACGCTCACGGCTTCCAAGTTGTACAACCTGAGAGGAATATCAAAACTTGAAGTGTCCAGTTGCACGTTTAAGCGTGAAGTCCAGCAATGACTGCTTTAAAATATGGGCACATGTGAACGTCTGAAATCACCATGATGTACATGACATTGGGATATACTTTATAGAAAAAACATGACAATTGTTACAATTGCACATTGAATGAAGAAGTGCAATTGAATGGTGGGTGGAACGATAGATCCTTTCTTGCAAACAGGGGGGCTTTCTTCGACAGTTAGCAATACAAGGACTTGTATATGCCTTGATTAATGCAAGATGTGACAAACAAACCTGAACTGTGTCATGACGCTTGACCCGACAGAGTGGCTGCACTTTATATCCTCTAGCTGCCATGACTTCAGCTATCAGGTAGCTTCCCTTGAAACAGGAGTTTGCAAAGATGCATATAACAAGGTGAGGTAGAAGTAACAAAAGATCATGACCACATCGGAACTTGAGCAGAAATGAGATACCTTTATTGCTTCACCAACCATTTGAGGTGAGAGGAATAAACCCTGAAATAAAGTTCTCATTATATCACCAGGGGTAGAGCCACAATCAACTCCAAGTCCTGGAGCCGAGAGTCGGGCAGCTGCTGCTTCCACCCATCTTTTCCTTCCCGCAACATATCCACCGCATGGTGCAATCGTTCCGCCCGGATTTTTTATTAAACTGCCCGCAATTAGGTCAGCTCCCTGCTCAGCAAAAAATGAACTTTCGATATTTCCACATGCAGTAGAACTTTAATGACTAGAATAACTTTATATACCACCATAGGAGGTTCGATGTCATCAACAAATTCACCGTAGCAGTTATCCACCATGACCATGCAGCTTGGGTTCTGCATCTGCGTCAAAGAAAAGAGTTTGAAGGCAGAACTATATTTACTAATAGCAAATGTAAAGACATGTCCTAACACTGATAAGTGAAATAGAAAAATTATTTATCCCAGTGCTAGAAACACAAACCATCAAAGATCAGGGAGACATCAATTATATAGACACATCATCTTACACCTGAGAAAAGGTATACTTCGAATAACTTGTGCTTCTCGGGCACTCTTTCAGTAGACAAATATTTGAGAGTTTGTTTTTTGGAATTAACTATTATCATCAATGTCATGGTTTCAAGAGGTTTACCTTGATTATATTGATGGCCTGACCTATCTCAGTTACACTCAAACTGCGACGCCAGGAATAACCACATGATCTCTGTATGAGTGCACACTTAGTATGAGGTCTTAAAGAGGTTTTAAGTGCATCCCAATCAAGCCCGCCATCCTCTGCAAGCTAAGATATGTTCCAGATAAGTTGATAATTCCCAAATACTGAAAAGTGAAAAATAGACCGTATGGAGCTAATATCAAATATGCAGATGCAACTTACTGGTACTTCCCGGTAATCTACTCCAAAGTCTTTTAAGGACCCCAATCCACCAGAGTCCCTTTTTCCAATAACTTCCTCCAGAGTATCATAAGGTGCACCAGCCACCGCTAACAGCTGAAGCAAGTTGATTCAAGTCATTTTCATAAAAAGAACTTGACAACAGTTGAAACATAAACCAGTATTTTGGACTATAATAATTCATGAAACAGAATTTTGTGATGTTAACAAGTATAGAATAACTGTACCTCATCCCCTGGTCTTAAGAAAGCGAATAATGCACAAGTGATTGCATGAGTACCTGAGAAGAACTGAAGGTGAAGCGGGAAAGTATATTAAGAAAGTATATCCTCTTTCATGGAAATATGAAGGTACCCCAAAAAAAGAAGAAAATGCAAACCTGTGCTCGAACAATTGCAGACTCAGCACCAACAATTTCTGCAAAAGCCTGGTCCAAGGCTTCACGCCCACCAGCTTCTTCATGACCATAGCCAGTGCTACCACCAAAGTGCTGATGCAGGTAAAATTTTACACTTTTTAGTACTAACAAAACAGAATGCCTACTAGTGGCCACTATGACATTTTGGACCTTGTAAATGTCATTCAATTAGCCGAGACCATTCTGGTTACCCGTGTTCAGCAAAAGAATTAAGTATCCACTGAACACTTAGAAATGAAATCCCAAGTAAACTCATAATCTGGATATGTAGGCAGTGTAAATATAATGGAACATATAATGCTGTTCCAGCACACTTAAATGGGGAGATGTAATAATTTAACTAGGATAGAAGAGTGTTGATAACTGTCCTTATTTGTTTCATACGCTGATGGACCTGAGGAACAGTACAAAAAAAATTGTTGACGAATTTTAGTCCCATCTAGCCATGAGCCCATGACTCAACTCCCTCGTCCCACTATCCCCCAAAAGAGAGAAAACTTTGTGCGCTAGACTGCTGGTTAATACATTATGTTTTCTTCACAGAACAGAAGGTATATTGTAAAATTAAGGTAACAAGTCCATTTGTTGACATCTCATTTTCACCACATCATAGACAAAAAATGGATATTGGACGTTGGCAGTTGTACTGACTTTCTATACATTAGCTTCTTTTAACCATGAGAATAAATTATAGTAATTCTTATCGTTTATTATTTTTGATAAACAGTAAATAATAAAATACTAGTCGGAGCACTCATCCAAAGAAACGTTGATCAGTTTTTTACTAATAAGGTATCATTCACAGCATGCGGTAGAAAAAAGGACCATATGGTAACTAACAAACAAATAATCCTCTCACTGACTCTTGTTTATTTCCACCTGACCCTATACAGTGTATCCTAAGGTAAAGGTGGAGTAAGGTCCTAAACCAACAGTACTCCAGACCTAAGCTCCAAATGGTCATTTATCAGGTCGGTATAATTTATAGGACTCGAAGAATCTGCAGAAGTATTGCAATGAAAATTGATATATTTGAAGATCCATTTGCTCTAAAGATGTAAATTCACATGTAAATGATGTGTACAAGCTACATTTAGAAATGATAACTTACATGAGACCCAACCTTGACCCTTTGAAAAGCTCTCAAAACGCGCGCAGTGTTGCGAGCCACTAAATTGTCGACTTCTCTGAACTCTTTTGACAAAGAATCAACTGCCTTGTTAACCTACAAATCGCAGAACCAGACAATCATGTTGCCATTCATTTCTCAAAAGAAATAGACTTTTGTGGTAGTAAGTGTGAACAAAGTATAAACATATACTCCGTCCGTCCAAATTTATGTGGCACTTCTCACTTTCCGAGAGTCAATTTGACTAATCTTCAAAGCTAAATTTGATTAGGTCAACTCAATATTTAAAATTAAATTTTAGATATCCAAAATCTATAAGAAAAGTAGTATAAGTTGCAATTATTCTCATGTCAATATGATGGAAAAAATACATTTTAAAATGTTGATCAAAATTTACATAGTTTGAATCTCAAAAAGTGAAAAGTGCTACGTAATGAGATAAAGTGTGTGTCCCACACAGTGGGGTCTGGAGAGGGTAAGATGTAGGCAGACCTTACCTCTACCTTTGTGGGGTAGAGAGGTTGTTTCCGATAGATCCTCGGCTCAAAAGAACGTAGTCAATGCAGAAATTCAAAGAAAATAAGACAACAAGATATCACAATAACAAAACAAATGAAACAACACGTAGGGATACACACAAAAGAGTCTGGATCAATGCGAAACCTAAATAATACTACAAAGAAAGGAGAAGAGGAGATGGAGAGGCTAGCCCCTATACCTATCACACAGTGCGACAAAAACTCTACCTATTAACCTTCTATTCTAATCCTCGACCACCAAATGTTCCTATCTCCATGTCTTGTATATAATATGTATATATATGTATATATTATTATTATTATTATTATTATTATTATTATTAAAAGAATGAACTCCTAAACTTAAAAGTTAAATTACTAAAATACCCTTCTAAATAAACTAAATGACTTATTTTAATAAAAGATGAACCTATTCTTATTGAAAATGTGTAGTCAATCTTAAAAGGTATTTTCAATATTAAATGGTACATCTATTCTTGAAAAGGTATATTTATGGTTTGTTGAATCTCTATAAATATCTATCCTTCTTCATAGAAAATTTTCACCAAAAATTTTAATCTTGTCATTCCATATCATGCAAACCATAAACATTTGCGATAGCCCGTGCAATGTCACTAAATATATACAATTAGGGAATCTAATTGCAATGCCACTATCGATTTTGAAAGATTGCATCTACTCTTTTCACTGTCTCAAAGAAGTTCCGTGACACCATTTGAATAAATCTTTTCATCACTAGCATTTTATATTAATTCCAACTTCATTTAGTTTTTTGTATAGCAATATTCACTTGACCAATTCATTAGGCAATGGATTCTTGTATAATATTTTCTACTCATAGACTTGGATGTGGCCAAATGTGACTATTATGATTTTTAAATATCATAATTATTTATCCCAAGAGTCTCAAAATCATTGAAATACGCAAGTTCACAACCTCATTTACGTAATTGATTAATTTTTGGAATTTCATAAAATAATTCATACAGATTGTATTCTGACATATTTGTTTATTTTAACTGATCATTTGTGATATATTTATCCTTTTTGCTTTCTTTTCATATAAAATGAGTTTCACATTTGATGTATGATCATAGCGGGTAGATAATTACTATGAGTATCAAGAAAGTTAAAAGAATGAGATTATGTACTCAAATTATTTAATCATTCATAATATGGGTCTTCTTTGAATATAAATCATAGATACTGTTTGCATCCATGTAATGTCAGATCATAGGATACTGATCAATGTTTTTACAACTCAATGCAACAAAGAAATATTTGAACAGTAATAATTCTCATAACATTATGGATAACAAATATTTTTGTTAGGTTTATCTTTTCTTTTTTTTTACGTATTTGTCATGATTTGCTATAATATTTTTACATTAGATGCAACATAATCTTCCATCTTCCAGATACCGTGTATAATTTTTCTCATCCTATATAAACAAAATAGTGTGATCAATAAAGATATTAAAGAAATTTAAAATACAAATAATCATTATTAACATTCGCACCTCAACTTGACTTTTGTTTAATTCAAAAGATATCATATTTCATATTATAGAACTACTGATGACAATAGTTAATATAAAAATATATCAAAACACAAAGGTCAGTGTGATAACAACAAACTGCCCAACAATATGAGAAGTACCATAACTTTTCTTATTATCTTACTCACATCGTGATTAATTTTTATGTACTTAATGTAACGGTTGCAAAGAGAACAAGCTCTGAATGACTTTGTAGCAAATTATGCAGGCTATGTAGACATCTCCTTGAAAAAACGAAAATTGTGTATTACGTAATTTGTAATACACGTGCACGGCACGTGCCGAGATACTAGTATGTGTGTATATATTTACTACATCTGCCACTGCGGCACTGTCCATTTGAAACCAAAATTTTGCCATAGTATTCCAGTAGTCTAAGGTATTTTATGTACATTATTGATAGCTATACATATAACACAAAGATTAAGCATGAAGCAATACTAGATAGTTACGATAGTTTTAAAAAAAAAATTTAAAAAAAGAGATTCCTACACAGAAATTGAAGAAATTTTGCATAGTTTCCCAGTAGTCTAAGGTATTTTATGCATACATTGTTGGTAGCTATACGTAAAAACACACTAGAAAGTTACAATAATTTTAAATGGTTAAAAAAAAATCCTACACAGAAATTGGAGATATTTAATATTTTGTTTACTCAACAAGTACAAAATTGTTTAACGTTAAATTCAATGAGAAATTACCGGAACATTTTATTTGAATGACAGTACTCTAAGGTATTTTCTGTATACATTGTTCGTAGCTATACGTAAATACACAAAGATTAAGCATGAAAATAGTTTTAAAAAGTTTCAGAAAGTAGAAAAACAGATTACTATACAGAAATTGAAACACATATTTGTTTTGTTTATTCACCAAGTCCAAAATTTTACTAACTTAAATTCAATTATTTCTATTCTTCTATGAGAAATCAAACGAGCATTTGGGAAATCAGTTCTACCTCAGGGACAAAAGGGGAATCGGATAAATGAAGCTGAGGAACTGAAACTCGAGAGCTCGAACACACTGGAATTTTAGCGGATGTTACTCTCAGAGTATGCGTAGGATAAGCAGAAGTGGCGCAGCATAAGACCGCCATTTTCGCACTGTACGGAGGAGACTGGAGAGTGATAGAAATGAAACTAATCCATATAGGCTATAGGCTTATTGGGCTTATCCAGATAGGTCTAGGCTTATTGGGCTTAACCAAATAGGATTAGATGAAATGACACAATATAACCACTTTGTAACACTCCTATTTAATAGGGAAAAGGAAATTCTATGCCCCATAGAAATTTTAAATATTCATGTTTGGGCTTAATGTCGCGAATTGGCCTTTCGGCCCTCAAATAATTGATAAAAAGTAGCCAGCAGCCCAATTACTACAAGAGATCAGACACTTTTCGCGGCTAAAGGTCACTACATGTATGGTTGTTGCTAAAGATATTTTGCTACAATCATTATAATATGTGTAAAATAATTATATCATATGTATATAATTAGTAAGTATATGTTGATTATACATTTATTATATATAAATTATACAATAATAATATATTTTCTTAACACATACTGTTGGGATACATATTCTATATAATAATTATACAATTTTGATACGTATAATAATTTTCTATACATATATAACAGTGATACATATTCTATATAATAATGATACAATTTCTATACATATGCTGGAATTAGTTAAAACAATGCTACGAAATGAAATTATTTTTAAAAGGCTAAAAATATTTTAAACTTCTTAGGTCATCATGTTGTCAATAGTTTGGGCCGGATGGCTACTTGTATCCTTTTCACTATTTAAAACACATCCAAATATTTGGAATTTAATCAGTTTTAGAAATTTCAGAAATTGGCTGCTACTCATATGCTTCAACGCTTATTTCTTGTACAATATAGTCTTAGTTAGATAAATATTCTAAGATTTTCACATTTTAATCAAAGTAGCTCAATCCGTTAAATGATTTTTTTGAATAGGTATGAAATTAATCATTATATCTTATAATCTATTATTTTTTAGACTTGCGTACATGGATTAAAAAAATGAAGATTAACTTGCGTATTGTATTCAATATATTTTCTTCACTTCACTTCACTCCAGTGGACTTGGTATTTTCCGGAAAAACTTCTACCTAGAATTAGATCACCATCTCCCGCTAGTCCTATACACAAAACAACATCACGGAAGATCTAACTCGTGCGACCCCACCCCAGAAAACCCACTGCCGGAGACCACCGGACGATCCGTCACGCGCCAATAACAGGTCCGACGCCGGTGACACGTAGATCCGACGCGCCGGCGAGTGGACCATTTTCCGGTGACTTTTTAAAAAAATATTTTTTTTGCGGGAGTCGCAGGCCTTTTCCGAGGCTACTCCAACTTTTTTGTAACTATTTGAGCATCGAAAAATGATTTTTCCGGCGTAACAGATTTGCTCCGGTGAGTTTCCGGCGGTATTTTTCCAGATCTGTTCTTTCTCGGGTATTGCTAGGCCGTTCAGACCATATGTGCTTTTTGCACCTACAATCACTGCTTCAAAGCTCCGGCGATTTTTCTGGCAACTTTTTCGGCAACCCAACAGGTTACAACCATCTAGAATAGTTTCCGATCGGGTCTGCACAGGACTAAAGTTTTCCGACAAGGCGGTGAACAGTAACTCCGGTAGTGAACATGAATTTCGGCAATGAACAATATTTTCAACAGGGAATATTTCTTCCGTTGTTGAACAGTGGATTTCAGCGGCGAACAAGTTCGATTCACCTGGAGTTGGTACCTCCACGTGTCCGTATTCATTCTTTGTCCTTGTCCTTAGAGTTAAATTTTGCTTGCTTCGCTGTATTAAATCTTGAATATATTTGTATCCATTGTTTTATCTATCCAGTCTATAGTAGCCTGACTTACCTCTAGATTTCTGCTAACTTGTGTGTTAGTATTGGTTCCCGTGTGCGTTAGCGTTAACCTTTGATTAGTTTTTTACTCTAATGGATTTGGTAAATGATGGTATACTAAGGTCATGTTCTCGGTCGAAAACGGGGGTGAGGGTTAGGGGGTAGGTGGGGTAAGGGATATGCTAGGCTAAGAATAGGGTCTTGGAACATTGGGACTTTAACGAAAATGTCCATAGAGCTAGTTAAGATTCTTAAGAAGAGGAGGATTAATATATCTTGTGTGCAGGAGACCAAATGGATAGGACCTAAGGCTAAGGATGTGTACGGGTATAAGTTATTGTTCTCGGGTAGGTCGAGGTATAGGAATGTGGTAGACATTTTAGTAGACAGCGAGCTAAGGGATCAGTTGGTAGAGGCGAGGAGGGTCAATGACAAGATGATGGCGATTAAGTTGGTAGTTGGGGGAGCCACTATGAACATTATTAGAGCTTACGCGTCGTGGGAGGGCTTGGACGAGGAGGAGAAGAGGCACTTTTAGAGGATTTAGACGAGATGGTGGAAGGTATACCACATACTTAGAAGTTATTTGTACGAGGGGATTTAAATGGACATATCGGGTCACTTCCGTGGCTATGATGACGTGCATGGAGGCTTTGGCCTCGAGGACATGAACGGGGAAGCGTATCACTTTTGGAGTTCGCTAAAGCTTTTGGACAGCGGCGAAGACGGCGACTTTTGAACGCACATATGTGGAATTAGAGGGAAAATGGGGATAAAAAGTTGTACAGACTAGCCAAGGCGAGGGAGATGAGGACCCTTGACTAGAGATGGCAGTGGATCCCGGTCCGGATCCGGTGGATCCAGATCCGTTTTATAGGATATGGATCTTCAAAATTTGGATCCGACGAATCCGGATCGAACCCGGATCCATTTCTGACGGATCAGATCTGGATCCGGATCTTGTATTTGAGATCCATATCCGATCCAGATCCGACCCGTGGATCCGTTTTTATTAAATATATTCATAACCTAGAATGTAATTTTATAAGTATTTTCTTAAAATTGCTAAACACATCCTTGCAAGTTTAATTCTCAAAACAAGTTTAATTTATCCTCGCGTTAACTCAAAAACCAAAAAATAAAGAGGTAACTTCGATAAAAAAATCAATGTTATATCAGTGAATAACTAACATCTCCATAGACAAGTAGTTAAAATTATATTCACTTCATTTGTGAAGATTCCAAGCACATGCAAGTTCTGCATTGTGGAAATACTAGTCAGCATTTTTCACAACTATTGTCATTGTCCAACATTTTCAATTAATAGCTCAGAATCAAAACGAGACAACGAACAAAATATCTCATATGAACATTTCAAAATTGAAACACAGTAAACTGTTAGTTAAGTAAAAATCGTTTGTCAATTCAAAAAAAAAATTCTTAGCAAGGTTACAATCTTAGCAAGGCAATTTTTTTTACATGTGGATCCAGATCCGATCCGTGGATCATGTGAATCCGATGAATCCGGATTTGGATCTGATTTTTATGGACCCGACAGATCCGGATCTGGATTCAGGTATGAAAAATGGATCTGGATCTGGATCTAGTAGGATCCGGTCCAGATCCGATCCGTTGCCATCCCTACCCATGACTTGGATCACGTGAGGTGCATCAAGGACGAGGACGACAAAGTACTGGTGGAGGATGTGTTTATTAGACGGAGGTGACAGTCTTACTTTCATAAACTCTTGAACGAAAAAGGAGATAAAGATATTGTGCTGTGAGACCTGGAGCAATCCGAAAGGTATCTGGATTTTGGATATTGTAGAAGTATTAAGGTTGAGGAGGTTAAGAGTGTTGTTCGCAGGATGCACAGGGGACGAGCGACCAGGCCTGATGAGATCCTAGTTGAATTTTGAAAGAGCGCATGCACGGGCAGGTTTGAAGTGGCTGACTAAGTTGTTTAATGTCATTTTTAAGACGGCAAGAATGCCCAAATAATGGAGGTGGAGTATGATGATTCATTTTTACAAGAACAAAGGTGACATCCAGAGTTGCAACAATTATAGGGGTATCAAGCTGCTAAGCCACACTATGAAAGTTTGGGAAATGGTCGTGGACATGAGGGTGAGAAGAGACATGTCTATTTGTTAGAACCAGTTTGAATTCATGCCGGGGCGTTCGACTACAGAAGTCATTCATCTTATTAGGAGGGTGGTGGAGCAGTATAAGGAGAGGAAGATGGACCTACATATGGTTTTCATCAACCTCGAGAAGGCATACGCCAAAGTCCCTAGGGAGGTTCTATGGAGATATTTGGAGGTTAGAGGTGTACATGTGGCATACACTAAGGCGATCAAGGATATGTATGATGGAGCCAAGACCAAGGTACGGACAGTAGGAGAAGACTCGAAGCACTTTCCAGTGATGATGGGGTTATACCAGGGATCAGCTCTAAGCACATTCCTATTTGCTTTGGTGATAGATGGACTAATGCGACAAATTCAATGGGAGGGTCCATGGTGTATGTTATTCGTAGATGACATAGTCCTGATTGATGAGACCCGCATCGAAGTGAACGCTAAGCTAGAGGTTTGGAGATAGACTCTTGAGTCTATAGGGTTCAGGTTGAGTAGGACCAAGATAGAATACTTGGAGTGCAAGTTCAGTAACGGGAGCGACCTTGAGACAAGCGTGGGGTGAGGCTTTGTACTCAGGTCATTCAAAAGAAAGGAAGTTTCAACTATCTCGGGTCCATTATCCAGGGGAATGGAGATATTGATGATGATGTCACACATCATATTGGGGTAGGGTGGATGAAATGTAGGCTTGCTTCTGGAGTTTTGTGCGATAAAAAGGTGTCACCAAAATTTAAAGGCAAGTTCTATAGGGTGGTGGTTAGACCGACTATGCTGTATGGGGCGGAGTGTTGGCCAATCAAGACTTCGCACATCTAAAAAATGAAAGTTGCGAAGATGAGGATGTTGAGATGGATGTGTGGGCATACAAGGAGGGATATGATTAGAAATAATGATATTCGGGATAGAGTGAGAGTGGTCTCGGTGGAGGATAAGACGCAAGAAGCAAGGTTGAGATAATTCGGACATATGCAGAGGAGAGACATAAATGCCCAGTGCGAAGGTGTGAGAGATTGGATATGGATGGGTTCATGAGGGGTAGAAGTAGGCCGAAGAAGTATTGGGGAGAGGTGATTAGACAGGATATGGCGCAGATGCAACTTACTGAGGACATGACCTTAGGTATGAGATTGTGGTGAACACACATTAGGGTAGAAGGGTAGTAGGTAGTTGAGTGTAGTCCTACTTACGTTTACATACTGGCAGTTGTAGTGGTATTATTGTAGACCTTCTTAGCTTATCGTACTAGTAGACACATTATTGCTTTATAGTCTCATGTCGTTTGATTTCTGCTGCTGTGTGTTCTTTCGTGTACTTTATTTATCTTATCTACATGCGTTAGTTATCCAGAAACCAACTTATTTATATAAGTACTCATACCAAGGCCGACAAAGCCATACAAGACTACCACACAAGACACCATCTACAAACCTCTAAAGAGTACATGACATCATAAGGACGAGACAGGACCCCGCCATACTCATATACGTATGCAAAAATATTGTACCACGACCAGACTGCAACTCTAAAACAAATAGAGTGCTCCAGAAATCCGCTGAGTTAGCAACCTACTAACGTGAATCATCATCCTCTTTAACTGAACATGCGGACATGAAACACAGTGTCCCCCGACAAAAGGGACGTCAGTACGACCGATGTACTGAGTACGTCAAGCATGAATAATAGCATAACAGGAATATACCAATAACTGAAACCGACCAGCAGTAAATACCTCTATGGGCCCTAATACACATGCCTAAATGTTATGCAAAATGCAGTATACATATACATCAGCCTCTTCGAGCATCTTCCTTACCATAATAATCTCTGTGGGCATAATCATCTCATATCGGCCTCTGTGAGCATAATATGCCTAAATGTCATGCATAATGCGATAAATACATATATACTGGCCACACAAGAGCATCTTCCTCCCAATCATACATATATATAGTTTGGCCCTTAATTCGACATCTTCTTTCATTAAACCACACATTCTTTATCATTTATCACATCCCAGCTGATCATGTGGTTTGCGTATCCCGTTTCCCGTCCCCAATATACGATCTCGGGTAAAACATGAATGCAATGCAAATGAAAATGCATGAATAACAATAAAATATCTTGAATGACATAATTTCCTTGTACCTTCGGCTAACACTTAAATATCAACATATTTTCCGTATGCCTCAATAAAGACTTAGGAACATATTTAGATATGCTTTTAACATAGGAATCAATAATGTGAACATTCTTTAACTCACTAAGAGTAGAATAAATTATGGGGCAATATCACGGTTATGTTTCGTACGTAGAACATGCCAAAAGAAAGAAATAATCTGTCTTAACATACATTCGTTAACACTTTGAGGTGCCTAAAATTCATGTAAGCAATTCCGTACAACATTCTATTAAATCACCCATTAACAACGGCTACATGGTTGTCATCTCTACCTTGTATTTTTAAGGTTCAGAAGTCTAAAAAAAAACAGCAACCCTATTGTCATTTCTAACTTGTATTTCAAAAGGACAACAAGTGACTATTTGCGAAAATTAGTGATCGTTAGTAGAAGCAGAAAATGGAAGAATACATATAAGTCAAGGAACAGAAGCTCTTAGGAGCTGCCACTTAATAACTTATGCCCCTTAGTCATTTGGTGGTTTATCCCAATACTTACACGTAATATTCCCCCACACACTAATGTCCCCCACTTAATTAATTCTCCCCCGCAATTAATCAATTACACACATAATTAATTCTCGATCTCAATTCACTTAAATCCTACTAACTTATAAGACATTTATATACTCAATGTCATAATTTGTGTGATATGACACTAGTCCATAACCTCTTTATGTGCATACCAAATTTATTTCTAATTCCCGTCATCCCACTTCTTATGTCTAAAATTATTTCGGGATCGCGTTCCTTTGTATACTAATCTCTTTATTAGTATACGTAAACATAACATAAATTTTCTCAATGCTCGGGTCTATTTACACACACCTAGCGATTTTACATACGCTTAGCGGTTCAAACTGTGACCCGAAAGTACGGGATGTTACATAAGGTCTGCGTACACTCTATCCTCCCCAGACCCCACGTTGTGGGATTTCACTGGATATGTTGTTGTTGTAACATTGTAAAGAAATATGGAGGGGAAAAGGCCATCTAGAGAAGAACTCAATAAAATAGACAAAATGGAAAAAAATTACTCAAATTATCCATATCGATGACTCGATGTAATTGAGATGATTAAGAAAATAACAATAAATTTTTATGTATTTTATAATTGATTTTATAAATCAAAAGATCTTTTCATACGTGTGTGTGGGAGTGTTTGTGCGCGCACACAGTAAAATATTTAATTTAATTTTGATAAAAAAAATATGAGCTACATATGCAACATACATGCCAATATATTAGGACTCTAAATTTTATTGTTGAAGCTCTTCCAAATGACCAATATGACACATTTATTCTGGAGTAAATTGAATCACCAAATTTCAAGTTGGAAACGATGAGAATCTTTTTTTATGTTAGTGACCAATATGACACTCATTTTAGTGACAATTTATTTTGACTAGATTATAGATTTTATGTTGGATATGTAAATCAGTACGAGAAGTAAATAAATATTACATGTGTTTGAAAGAATAAACAAATTGTCAATATTCAGAACTACCGCAAAGTTGTTGAGTCTTGAATCTTGATAACCTGAAATCAAGAAACACTAAATCTGAATTGTTACAACTGTGGCTGAGTCAAGAGATGACTCTCTATCTTTAAGATAAGATTGCCCCGTATATATGCTTTTACGTTAACGGACAATAGTCTCTCAAGATAAAACAACAACTAATCAACACTACAAAGCAAATAGGTTGATTCTGACGAAGAAAACAAATACGAAACGACTTGCTGAAGAATGGAAAAGGAAGGAAGAGTTTCTGTTTTTGACACTGTTTCTGCTCACGTTTTTGGACAGAATCTGTGTTATTTTTTCTCTTCTGTTTGTATATGTTGTTGTCTCGTTTTCTGTCACTCACACTTGAGCCAAAAGGCTCCAATATATAACACAATGGGAGAGACTCCTCAACTGCCAAGTAATGACCATTGAAGAAGGGAGTTAATCAATCAAGTAATGGTTGTTTAATGTGCAATAACGCCCCAAACCCTTAGCCAATTTTGAGACTTATAAAGAGAACAATTCTTCATTTTCCCACCGATGTGGTAGATTTGTCTCACACCACATTTTCATGCCTCAAACACCTTACTTCGTGGATCAATATCTCTTTCATTTCTCAACGAAATTTGACGATCTTTGGCCCTACGGTCATCTACTCACTTAGTAGATTATGCACGTGTGAAGAGACAAAGCTTCCAACATGCGAAACCCTAATATTTAATTCATTAAATATGGGTGGACACACCTCCCACCAAAGACAAATTTCCAACATTTTATTATGCTAAATGAACTATACGTGTAACGCATATGCTTAAGAACGAGATCTTCTTTTTGCCGGAGGCTAGTTAATATGATGGTGGTTTTTTCTCATTATTGGTCAACTTTTAACACTATTTTATTAATTTAATATATTATTTTCTTACATTTTTCAATCAAACGTAGTTCAACGATAATATAATAATTACGTATTAATTCAAAACAAGTTGAATTTGATTATATGAATTATCATTACTATTACTATTACTATTACTATTACTATTACTATTACTATTACTATTACTATTACTATGACTATTCAATTTAATCGTGATCAATAATAGTTCAATCCATTAATAAACATTGAATAGGTGAGAAATTAGGTTAAAGTACACCGTGTAGCATCTCACAAATAAAAAAGACAAAATTTAACTCTACTTTATATAAAATATCCGAATTGAACCATAAGAGCAATTTAATGCCAAACGGTAGCCACTCGATCAGATATGTGGAAGTTTCAGGAGTTTTACTTTTTTTTTCCTGTTATATAGAGGAAACATAGGAGGCCGATAGTATGTAAGGAAGCTTTGAAGCAGCTATCGATGGTGATGCCGTCACCGGAGAAAACGGCGGTGGCGGTGGTGGTAAGGAGAAGGAGAAGGAGAAGAAGATGGGATATAAATAGGTGGGTTCACTATCAGTAGCCAACATCATCTGAATATCAACCTCTTTTGTCAGTTCTTGTTGGAAATTTGCATTTGGCGGGGAGATGCGTCCACCCATCTTTGATGAATTAAACACTAGTGTTCCGCATGTTGGAGGCTTTGTCTCTTCACACATGCATAATCTACTAAGTGAGTAGATGACCGTAGGGCCAAGAATCGTCAAATTTCGTTGAGAAATGAAAGAGATATTGGTCCACGAAGTAAGGTGTTTGAGGCATGAAAATATGGTGTGAGACAAATCTACCACATCGGTGGGAAAATGAAGAATTTCTCTCTTTATAAGTCTCTAAAGTGGTAAAGGGTTTGGGACCCCAAGGGGTATCCCATGTGTTTAAAGGAGGGAGGACCTATTGGAGACTGCAAGGGCTGGATGAAAGGTATTCTTTGTGGTAGACATGATGGAAGAACAATAGGAGAATTAGGGATTCAGAAAAAATTTGTAGGGATGTTGGGGTACGGCCGACGACCGAGAATTAGGTTTTCGAGTAGGGCGGCGGAAGGAGTATTATTTTTGGAGGAGGAAAAGTTTTTCCTAGACTGCTGATACCATGAAAGAGAATAATCCTTTGATTATTTTTATTAATATAAATGGTTTATATACATGATATACAATAGTAAACCTAACCTATAATTACGAAAATAAAATATACATTTTTCTAATACAAGACTACTACCATAATTATAAATGTATAAGATCTCTAATAATATCATAAAAATATACTGTGTCTATTCTATCAAAAACTTTCTAGTTGGTGTTTCAAGTTACTTTAAAATAAGTGGAAATCATATTGGTCATTTGGAAATGGAAAAAAAATATTTTACTAATAACTCTTTTTTTACCTGTTGATATGATGATGACGGTCAACTTTTCAGGTAAGACATAATCTTACTTTTTTAAAATATTTTAATTTTTTTATTTAATGGTTGTAACTTGTAACTAGATCTATCAATAAACTCTGGATAGGAAAGAAATTAATCATATGATACAATATTATCCTTTTAAAATTGCGATTACGTAAATTTCAGAGATGAAGATTGATGCTTTAAAAATGTCAAGGAAGCGCAAAAGTTCATTTATATTCTCATTGACAAAAGTTGAATACTGATTTTCTCATAGAGACCTGACGTTACGAGTAATCAGAAGGTATGCTCCTCCCTAGCAACCTAGATCTGTCTTGTGCTCGTCTTGATGTTATTTCATATGTTCGTTCAAAAAGGGTTAATTGAGCAACTCTATTAATTCTTACTAAGTGTACAAGTACTGTTATTTTTCTACTGTTATTTATTTTTTCCTTTTATTATTTATGCACATAACTAGGCGTATCCTGTTCAATAAATTGTTATACATTCATATGACTTGTGATAATTTAAAGACATTAACTGTATGTTGATTGTTTTTCGATTGATGTTCAATGTTAGAGGTTCAAATATTAATTAATAGATCTGACGATTTATGTCGCATCTATAAAAGTTTTTTTCTTTTTCTTTTAATTTTTTGAACATTTTTTGGCTAGATTTTCAAATGACTTTTTTGTACCAATTTTTTCTTGTTTATAAAGTTGCAGACATGTTTTCAGACAAGGAATTGAATGGTTTTATGGGTGTTTTAAGAAAAGGATCGGACCATATAGAGATCGAATGTGGTCCGACTGTTTCCGAATTTGGTGATTCAAATGGAAAGCTCAGAGTTTTTCGAAAAGTGAAGCTTGAAATTGATTGTCAGTGCGATTGCGCATCCTCTTTATTTCCATTATTAATTTTTCAATAATCTGTTTATATTTTTGTTTCCATCAAGTTAACAAGTAGGTGAATAAATGATAGATCGGCGAACAAATAACCGATGATTTTAATAAAGTAATTTCTGTCTTTAAAGAATTTAATCTTCTAATATTTTGTTACATGAGTTTGAGGTATAATTCAAATCGTTTGGTTGGCAGAATATATATAATAATCTCGAGATAAAATGCGTAACTATTTTATCTTGTATTTAGTTATGAGTATTAGTTACTTCGGATCTGACTGTTTCTCTTGCTTTGCTTGTGCTTATGCTTTGTCTTGAGCCGATGGTCTTTCGGAAACATCCGCTTATCTTACAAGGTAGAAGTAAGGTCTGCGTACACTTTATCATTTTCATATCTCACGTTGTGTGATTTCACTGAGTATATTATTGTTGTTGTACTATCTCATATAGAAGGTGAGATAACAATCTCATGGAATATCCCGACCTATATGATCTCCTTGCCTATCCCATTCCGCTTACCAAACAACTCAATTTTAAAAAGCCAAACGATTTTACAAGAACACGTTTTGAATTGAGAAGAGAAGAAGTTGTTTGTTATTATAAATTTGATTAGGTGTCTGTATGTTTTTTTGGAAGAGAACGTGTATTTATAATACTTTTAGGAGTCGTTTGGTTGGAAACAAGTTATTTCAAAATTATTATGATGAGATTGTAATATGAAGATTAAATAATGGCGAAATTATTTAGTGGACATATTTTTATTGATAAATATTCGTGTTTTACACTAGATAAATTGGGATATATTATTTGTTTCAATTTTAATCTTAGATTTTTTAAAGAATATTAGAGAAGGACATCTTTAGGCCTCATTTGTTTGCACTTAATAGTTGTCTGAATCTAAAAAGTTCAGATCTTAGGTCATTAAGTGCATTTATTTACATTAAGATCTAACCACTTATTTGATGTGAATACGTCTTAATATTAAGATCTTGAACAAAGTCTTAATATCATTAATAGATATTTTTGTATGAATAATTTTTACCACCACTCTGTCTATAATCACCAGCTCCACCCCCCCCCACCCACCCCCACCTCACTCCCACCCTACACCACACTCACACCCCCACCACATCACTCCCACCACACCCCTCCCCGCTATCACTAACCATCTCTGCCATCAGAACCACCACACATCATTGTCAACCATCACCGTTGTCGCTAATCATCAATCACCACCCCTGGCATCACAACCATCACCGACAATCACTATTGTCAATCGCTACTTACCACACCTACCACCTCCATTATTATAATTATATCAACCGCTACCGTCGCAGCCACCAAACGCTC
Organism: Anisodus acutangulus; assembly: GCA_029783415.1. Classification (NCBI taxonomy): domain Eukaryota; kingdom Viridiplantae; phylum Streptophyta; class Magnoliopsida; order Solanales; family Solanaceae; genus Anisodus; species Anisodus acutangulus. The sequence continues at coordinate 51,454,834 of CM056491.1, forward strand.
CCGCCGCCACTACTATCAACAACTATCACCTTTGTGGCTAATTCTTACTACGAGTCACCTCTAGCATCACAACTAATACCATCGCCAACACCATCGCCAACCACCGCATGTTCTTCATCCACCATCACCAAGACCACTAATTACTAACATCAACCAACTCAACCATCACAACCACTACCATTACCAATCGCTACCATTGCGTCAATCACTACAACACCTTCTAGCTCCACCACCATTACTAGCCACTACCATCAACCATCACCACCACCATCATTATAAAACATCTTTACCATCACTAGTAAACATAGATGTTTCATTGTTTTTATTAAATAATTATTTTATTTTATTAAATTTATATTTATTTTCTAATTTTTAGTTACTTTTTTATTTGAATTAAATATTTATTATGTTTAAATAAATAATTATGCACATTTAGGTGTTAAAAAATAAACAATCTTAATCATTTAGTGTTCAGATCTAAAGACAACATCTTACTCATTCAGATGTTCATTCATATTCGGACGTCTTAATCTTAATGAAAACAAATGAGGTAAATAACCTCATCATTAAATTATCCTCATATTATAATCCCGTCATATAACTTGTTCACTAACCAATTTATCCCGTAGGAGTTTGTTAAAATAAATAACTTTATGAACAAACACTTCCAATAATCACATTTTAATTTAAAATTTGCTTCCCTTTTTCAATCACTAACATGATCTGGTCTAGACACGGTCGTATTTGTCACGAACTACATATATGTGTGGAAAAAATCGACACGCTCTTATCTATTGAATTGTCCCCTTGAAAATTTGTTTCTACAATCTAATACTAACCCTGCAGGAATGGACCTAGTGTTCTAATTACAGGAAAGTAATTTTGGTCAAAATTCGTTTGATATGTATAAATAATTTACTCAAAACTCAATAAGCTATAATATTTGGAATTGGAAATTCATAAACTCAAAATATTGAATCCACATCTGTTAAATCCACTAAGGGTGGGTTCGGTAGGAAGGAAAATATTTTCTAACTTTTTCATGCCTGATTGGTAAAAAAATTTGGAAAATATTTTTTCTAGAAAAATAAATTTCTTAAAAATGAGAAATGATTTCCCTAAAGCTTGCAGAGAAAACAAATTCCACAAGTAGCATTTCACATTGATTGTCTTCTCCCCATCCTTGACTGCACCTCATCTTCACCCACCCCCATAGTATTTATTTAGAATTAGGATAGTATTTTTTGCTTACATACCAAACTAAGAAAATAAATAAGTAACCTACTTATTTTTTTAGAAAACATTTTTCTTCATCCCGAACACACTCCAAAAGTTAAAGTTTGATACTTTTGATTGATAAATGAGGAATTACTTGTTTGGCATGCAGCGAGGCTATCTCCAATTGACTTTGCAAAACATGTGGGGAGAAAGATGTTGGAAATTAGCCTTTGGCGGGAAGATGCGTCCACCCATCTTTGATGAATTAAACACTAGTGTTCCGTATGTTGGAGACCTCGTCTCTTTACACATGCATGATCTACGAAGTGAGTAGATGACCGTAGGGCCAAGAATCGTCAAATTTCGTTGAGAAATGAAAGAGATATTGGTCTACGAAGTAAGGTGTTTGAGGCATGGAAATGTGGTGTGGGACAAATCTACCACATCGGTGGGAATAAGAAGAATTGCTCTCTATATAAGTCTCTAATGTGGTAAAGGGTTTGGATCCCCAAGGGGTATACCATGTGTTTAAAGGAGGGAAGGCCTAGATGTGCTTGGGTTCAAGGCTAAGCCCACACGCTGCTGCCGCCTCGCCTGCTCTGGTTCAGTCGAAATGGGTCGTCTAATATTATCTTTTTGGACCAGAGAACTCTGCCAGATGTACAGTTTGATCCTTGAAGTTTCAGATGTACAGTTTGGACCAGAATTCTTTCATATGTACAGTTTGGTCCCTGAAGTTTCAAAATTTACAGTTTGGTCCCCAAAGTTTCTGGGTAGGTGACGGAAGGCAGAAAGCCAAGTAATGGCTGATTAACTCCTCCATTAACAGCCCATTACTTGGGCAGTTGGGCAGCCTTTCAATGGCCATTAACAGCCATTACTTGACTGTTTTAATGCCCTCATAATGGCCATTAACAGCCATGTTTTGGCAGTTAGACAGCCCCTTCTCCTTGCTATATATTGAGCTTCATTTGGCTCAATTCAGTGGCAGAAAAACAGACGAAAAAGCCACTAGAAAACAGACTGAAAAATCACGAAAACAGTGAGCAAAAACTGCTCGAAACAGTGGCTGAAAATCAGTCAAAAACAGTGACCAAACCCTCACGTATACACTATAGAGACACACGATATACACAGAGACAAAAGAGAAGAGTAAAGAGAAACTCTTCCTTCCTATTCCATATCTTCAGCATGTCGAGTCATATTTGTTTTCTTCGACAGGCTCAACCTATTGGCTTTGTAGTGTTGAGATTAAAGTGTTGTTTTATCTTGGGAGACTATTGCCCGCTAACGTAAAAGCATATATACGGGGCAATCTTGTCTTAAGGATAGAGGGCTATCCTCGACTCAACACACAACGTTGTAACCATCCAGATTTAGTTGTTTCTTGATTTCAGGATATCAACATTCAAGACACAACAAACTTGCGGCAGTTCTCAACATTGGCTTTGCAAGGTGATCAAGATTCAAGACACAACACACATGCGGCAGTTTTGAAGATTGACCATGTATTTATCCTTTTGAACATTTGTAATAGTTATTACTTCCCGTACTGCTCTATAAAGTACCATAGAACTACCAACAATTTAAGACAAGTGTCGCGCCCCATTTTTTCGACCCGCTCGCAGGTCAAAGAGCGGAGCACGGACGGGTCCGGTGATTCCTGGGTAAATGAATTAAGGGTTGAGGAGTCGCCACCTAATTATTTTTACGGTGAATTAGGACACCTAAATATTAAACTAAGTGCTGCAATGTAAACTCCAATTTTAAGGTCTGCGAAACTAGTGAGATTCTAGGTAAGGGTTCTTTATTATCCTAAAGGGAAGGGGTTAGGCATCCTTTAAAATCCGCTAACTTGCGGTTATCCGGTCAAACTCAGGTTAATTATTACTAGAAAAAATGCATGTTTGAAGCATGAAGTTAAAAGATGTTTGCAAATAATTAATGAAAAAGATGCATTTTAAAAGATGGATAAATGTAGAGATTTTTTCAAAATATGCATTTGTATGATATTTAAAGAGAAATACATGTAGAGTTGGAAAAATATGTATTTGACAATTGATAGTAAAACAATTTATTTATAATGCCAAAGAAGTAAAATTTTGGGAATCAATGAATTGTAAATTGACAAAAGATAAACTTATTCGGTATGATTAATAAAGCAAATAAAAGATGACAAAAGTTGTTTTTTGAAAATCTTGAATACGCGTGACGAGCCTAAAATAAATAACTAGCGAAGGGTTTCTAAGTTTGAATTTAATCGAGCCTACAAATAAATAAGCTAGCGACGGATTTCAAATCCTAAACTACCCTATGAATTAATCCTAAGTTTTGCCTATTCTAAGCATTTCAATAGTTACATAAGTGCGATAAATAATATTACAATACAAAGCGGGATAAAAGCTGAATTAAAGAAAGAAATAAAATAAATAAACTCCGACGAATATTTGTCTTTATTTGCTTTAATCCCTGCAAGCTGTCAAGAACAAACGGTTAGAAACAGTTAAATACTTATAACTTCATATCCGTATTCAAAACAGTGAATATTTTTTATCACGGAGGGCTCAGACTTAAATTTTGAAAAGAACATTCCAATCACGTCGTGGCTGCAAACATATGACTAATGTGGTTTATTTGATTGCCTCGCCTACTAAACGTGTTGGTCTCTCGGGTGAAATAGAAAAGATCACTATAATCACGTCGTGGCTGCGAATATATAACTTGTTGGTTATTTTAGTCACCTCGCCTACTAAACATGTTGATCTTGGAAAAAGGTTTAAGCCTCATCATTGCCCAGAAGTTATATTTCCGTCTTTACAACTGTGGAGGCCTCAAAATCGACGGATATTTTTCATCGGCCAGTGTAGTATCGTGTTTAAATCAGTAGAATTAAAATTGAAACAGTAAACAGCGGGCAGCAAACAGGAAAATAGAGGCAGAAAATAATTTCCGGAAAAGACGTGGTATTTAGTTTAAAACAGTAAAAAACAGTAAAACAGATATTTGAATGCTGAAACAGTGGACTGGAACAGGAAAGCAATGTTTGAAAGGTGCGGTATTCAGTTTAAAACAGTAAAAAATGATAAAAACAAGAAACAAGATGTCAAAAGCGGGAGCAAATCAAACAGAAAAACAACGCCAACAGACGCGGTATTTATTCAAAACAAGAAACAATGATATCCGTCGCAAGAAATTTAAAACAAGAAACTTAATAAAAACAATAATATATTCGTTGCGGATGTCTAAAACAGCTTAAACAAAAACAGAGAAGCTTAAACGAAAGAAAAGCGCGGCCTCAATTCAATTTAAATCGGCCTTAATGCGATATTAATAAAACAAGAAAACAAAGGCCAAAGAAACGAGCGTGGCGCTTTAAAATATCCGACCGAGTTACGAAATTCGAAATATTCAAATCGGGTCGCCCGACCCGGTCGTTGATTCAAACCCGAAATCGATTTCAAAGACCAATTTCAGATAACCAAGAACAAGAAATGAAATGCAAGAATTCTAAAAATCCGAATCGGTCGATCTGACCCGGTCGATGACCCGACCGAATCAATGATCCAAAATCCAAATCAAATATTCACCAAATTCGGATAACCAACATACGTAAATATGAAATGCAAGAATTCGAAATAACGCCTAAATCGGTCGATCTGATTCGGTCGATGATCCAAAATTCGAAATCAAATATTCACCAAATTCGGATAACCAACATACGTAAATATGAAATGCAAGAATTTCGAAATAATACTAACCGGTCGATTCGACCGAATCGATGATGCAACCCGAATCGAATAATTTCACCAATTTCAGATAACCAACATACTGAAATATGAAATGCAAGAATTCGAAATAATACCGAACCGTCAATGACCGACCCGAATCGGTAGGCAACCCGAAATCGAATAATTTCACCAATTTCGGATAACCAACATATAGAAATAGGAAATGCAAGAATTCTGGAATATAATACCCGAATCGGGTCGACCCGACCCGGGTTAGTGTCGCCACCCGAATCAGGTGGCAAAAATCCGAGGATCAAAAGTGGAGAACAAACCTTTTCGGACTCGATTCTTGAACAACAAGGGAGAAAAAAATGTTTGAAATCAAGAACACAACCAAAAATATTTTGTATCCAATCGGACTTCCGAAAATCTTTCGATTTTCTCTTCTTTTTTTCTCTTTTCCTCTCCCAAGAACACAAGGGGTTTTTATAGCCCCCATTCTCCCAAAAACCGAGTTCAAATTCGAAATAAAGGGCCCAAAACAATGATTTTGGAACGAGTTTTTAGGGGTATGGGTTGGTGGTGTCAGGCGGCGGTGTTGGCGAGTGGTAGTGTCAGGTGTAGGGTGCGGCGACGTAGGGGGTTAGGGGGTCTTGGCGATGTAGGGGATAGGGGCGTGGGGTGCGGCTGAGGGTTGGGGTGTTAGGGTTTTTTTGATTTTGGGTTTTGGTTTGGGGAATAAAAGGGAGGCCGACCGGGGGGGGAGAGGGGACTGGGTCGGGTTGGCCGACTTGGACCGACGGGTGTGGTGGTTTTAAAGGGGAATTTGGGCTCGGGTGGTTTGGGCTTTGGTTTAAGGGTGTTGGGTTTTTGTTTTGTGGGTTTTGGTTTAAATTTTTGGGTTTGGGGGTTGGTTTTAAGAAAAGGGAATGGGGTCGGGTTGCGGGCTTGAGCTTTGGGCGGCGGGTGTTGTTAGGGGATGGCCGATTGGGCCTCGGATGTGGGCTATGGGAATTGGGAAATAAATGGGAAGGGAATAAGGGGAATGGGTTTGGGCTTGTGAATTTTGTTTGGGTAGAATTTGTATTGGGTTGGAAAATGAAATGGGTTGGAAATAAAAATGGGTTATGGATTTAAAAAATATAAAAGGGTTTTAACATTAAAAATATTATTTTTTATTTTTTGTAAAAGATGTGAATTATTTAAAATAACATAACGATGTGATAAAAATATAATATTTGTGAAATGTTTAATGCTTAATAAAAAATGGAAATGCGATGCAATTTTGCGAGAATAAAATAACATAGAATTTTCGGATAAAACTTATAATTATGATAAAGATGCAAATGATAGTAAAAAATGCGAATAATAATAATAATAAGATATATATATATATATATATATATATATATATATATATATATATATATATATATATACACGCATGTATGTATATAGATTAAAATTATTTTTGAGGTGTTAAAAAAATATTTAAAATTGCAAATAGATTAGAAAAGACGGGACAAAATTGGGTGTCAACAACAAGATCGTATTGTAATACTATTAGTGTTCGAAAGATGTCGGTCAAAAGTTGTGTGACCAAATCTGGATATGGCAATGGTTTTCTGGTAGAAGAGAGTGATGATGATGAACGTGTTCATGGTGTCACCGCTACCAAGACTGGTTGGAACAAGCGCTCACGAGAGCCTGAGGATGTCAACTGGGACAAGAGGAGAAGACTGAAGATGTACTTCTATCTTGCAGCAGAAGGCCTGTATCTATCCCAGACAAAAGATCCGAATAATGGTAAGAAGGAAATGGACACTCAGTCTGATGAAGTGACTGAAGTGAGCCAGAATCCGAAATTGGGATAAGTAGTTTTTCTTACTTGTCAAGAATAAAGATTAAATGAGGTCTGATTAAAAATTGATTAAAGTAAGGAGGAATATGAAAATAATTTATATTCCTTACGCTTTAAAAATCAGAAGTTTAATCTCATCTTCTTTTTCGTTTAAAGATTGGATTGTAAAGCAACTTAAAAAGATCCGTTCTTTTAAGTGTAATTATTAAAAGTGAGTAAAGTATGTTCGCACATACGAGGGAGTAAGATCCACTGACTGTGCGAAAACAGTTATCACTCTTAAGTAAGCGCCAAGAATTATCTGGGCACCAATCATAACGGAAGAGGTCTAAAAGTTAAAGACGCTGAGCCTGTCATACTATTTGGCAGAAGATCCTTCATAGGATGATATTGGACACTCAGTCATATAAAGCCTCCGGGTGACTGGAGTGGGCCAAAATTCCTTTGATATGATGATATTGGACACTCAGTCATATAAAGCCTCCGGGTGACTGGAGTGGGGCCAGAATTCATTTCATAGGAAAAGTAATGGACACCTAGTAAGGTGGGTCAGAGTTTCCAGGTCTGAAATGATCTGAAGGCCTAGAGAAAGACAGAAAAGAAGTTGGACACTCAGTCTGCAAAGCAACTGCAGTGGCCAGAGTATCCAGATCACATATGATCCGGTTACGCCCTAACCACGGGCAAGAGGTTGTTCATGTGAAGCAACGCCACCTCTAAAGTAGAAGGGGTTGAAGAGGTTGTCCTCAATAGGACTTCAAGGAATGGGATCACTCTAAGCTGAGGTGATACATGTTCCTAACTTGGTTTAAGGGACGCTGTTGGTCAAGCTGGTTTGAGACTAGTCCAACAGGTCTGTAATAACTAAGAATAGCAAAGACGTCTGTAGCCAAATGAATGATATATTTGTAATCCGTGCATCTATGCCATCATAGATTAAGACACGTTAAATAACAAGTCATTCAAAAGCTAACGATGTTGAGATTGTTGCCTTCTGTCGACATAAACCCTCAAAATGAATGTGAGGTAGACGAATAGGCAAAATCACCTTTCTAAATTCCGTCAAAGGGAATAGCGAAAGAAGCATCGCTCCTCTAGAACTTAGTCACACTTACTTGGGTGATTTGAAGTTTATACAAAATAGAGGGGGGAGACAAGTACGTTGTGATCTTCATTGATGATGGTACAACGTATGGAATCCTTTGTTTGTTAAAAAGCAAAGATGAAGTTGTTGAAGCGGATAAGCGCTACAAAGCAGAAGTTGAAACTCAACTAAGCCTACAGATTGAGAAATTCGTAGTGATAGAGGGGGAGAATGTGAAGCATCGTTCATTAAACGACTGTTCATTTCTCACCTCAGTCCAACGGTGTTAGCCAAGCATAAAGTCGTACGCCCAAATTATGTGAGGTGGCTTGGTAAAAGTTGGAACATCAAACAGTCCATTGTACCTAAGGCTGTAGATTGCATATCCACCGGATCTCGCAAATAACAAGAGTCTTGATCGCCTCTTGGCGTAAAAGAATACTGAATTCTTTGAAGATAGCTTTCCTTGAAAAAGGAAAAAGGAGTAATTGCTCAAGGTTAACAAGAACCCGCGAGGGCCTGACTGTCCGAAACTAGACGTTCCGTATCTACAGGACTCGAAAGTTGCTGGCTATCCGGAACTTAATATTTCAGATCTGCAGAACTCAGGGATTCTAGATGTAGAACCGAGAAGGAGCAAAAAGGGGACGAAGACTTGTTCCGTATGGCAGTTGATCATCACGGGTGTCACATCCTTGTTTACTAACAAAGGGACTACCCGGAGATCAAGTGTTCTGCCTGTCTAGGGGAATTGGCTTAAAACCCAAACAATACGAACCTTTGCGGTGGAAACCCAACCATACTGATTGGAGATCCCAAAAATTTGGTTCAATGGGAAAACTAAGCGGCAAAAGGTTCAGTTGAGCGCTTCGGTGGAAGCAAGAGCACCTCGGATGATGATTTCTGTAGAGAAACATGAATCCAAAGCTGTTCCCGCGATAGACATTAAAGTGCTACCTGCATGGTGGGTAAAGGTTAAGCTTCCAAACCTTTAAAAGATCCTCAAACGGTTGAGGTTAAGGTTGGGGAAATTTTTAATGATTCCTAACACTTGAGAAGTGGGGTATAGCAGGATACCTTGTAGGAGATCACCTATTTAAGTGCGAGGATGGCCGCCTCAAATGAACGCACTTAAGAATCCAAGTGTGTCCATGACCACAACGGATGTAAACGTAAGAAGGAAAATGAATAAGAAGAGTTATTGTGTTGATATCGTTGTCTTGGCTTACACTAAACACCGACGGTTCAAGACATCATGTTCACCGCTTGATAAGTAAGTCCGATGGTATTCAACTAGGGAAGGTTCAAAGCGTAAGCTACCTCTCCCGATGCAATATCTTTTATTTGAAAGATTGCTGAAATGTAGGCACCTTGTGTGCGCCACAATCTCTCTTTCATAGAGGGGATTGTTCGAAATTAGCCTTTGGCGGGGAGATGCGTCCACCCATCTTTGATGAATTAAACACTAGTGTTCCGTATGTTGGAGACCTCGTCTCTTTACACATGCATGATCTACGAAGTGAGTAGATGACCGTAGGGCCAAGAATCGTCAAATTTTGTTGAGAAATGAAAGAGATATTGGTCTACGAAGTAAGGTGTTTGAGGCATGGAAATGTGGTGTGGGACAAATCTACCACATCGGTGGGAATAGGAAGAATTGCTCTCTATATAAGTCTCTAATGTGGTAAAGGGTTTGGATCCCCAAGGGGTATCCCATGTGTTTAAAGGAGGGAAGACCTAGATGTGCTTGGGTTCAAGGCTAAGCCCACACGCTGGCCGCTGCCGCCGCCTTGCCGTCCCGTCCGGCTCGGGTTCACGGCCGGGGCTATCTAATATTATCTTTTGGACCAGAGAACTCGCCGGATGTACGATTTGATCCTTGAAGTTTCGGATGTACAGTTTAGACCAGAATTCTTTCATATGTACAGTTTGGTCCCTGGTTTCAAAATTTACGCTTTGGTCCCCAAAGTTTACGGGTAGGTGACGGAAGGCGAAAGCCTACCGTTGGGACTGTTTTGAGGCATTAATCAGCCATTACTTGGCTGATTAACTCATCCATTAACAGCCCATTACTTGGGCGATTAGGCGATCTTTCAATGGATTAACGGCCATTACTTGGTTGTTTTAATGCCCTCCTAATGGCCATTAACAACCATGTTTTGGCAGTTAGACAGCCCCTTCTCCTTGCTATATATTGAGGTTCATTTGGCTCAATTCAAGGCGAAAAAGCAGGCGAAAAAGCCACTAGAAAACGGTGAAAAATCATTTAAAACAAAGGAGCAAAATCGCTCAAACAAATGGCTGAAAATCACCAAAAACGGTGACCAAACCCTCACGTATACACTAGATATACACTACAGAGACACACTATATACACAGAGACAAAAGAGAAGAGTAAAGAAAAACTCTTCCTTCCTATTCCATATCTTCAGCAAGTCGAGTCATATTTGTTTTCTTCGACAGGCTCAACCTATTGGCTTTGTAGTGTTGAGATTAAAGTGTTGTTTTATCTTGGGAGACTATTGCCCGCTAACGTAAAAGCATATATACGGGGCAATCTTGTCTTAAGGATAGAGGGCTATCCTCGACTCAACACACAACGTTGTAACCATCCAGATTTAGTTGTTTCTTGATTTCAGGATATCAACATTCAAGACACAACAAACTTGCGGCAGTTCTCAACATTGGCTTTGCAAGGTGATCAAGATTCAAGACACAACACACATGCGGCAGTTTTGAAGATTGACCATGTATTTATCATTTCGAACATTTGTAATAGTTATTACTTCCCGTACTGCTCTATAAAGTACCATAGAACTACCAACAAAAGATGGCAATGAAAAACAGGAAGAGCCAAATTTGGGTGTATAATATGGAAGGGCGAAGAGAAAAATTGTGGAGGACATGTCTGTTGAAGATTATTGTTTTACTTCATAATAGCAAACGAGAACCGTGGACATGAAACTCAAGAAAATAGAAGTCTTAATGAGCAGTTTGGACATGATTTGAAATTATGAGATGAAATCATGATAATTTGAAGTTGAAGTTTTGGTTAAACATGTAATTTGAATTTCTTAAGTTATATTTTTTCTTATAGACATAAAAATCCCACAAGTTGAGAAAACCATCAAAATTTTCCCAATTCTTATACAATCTTACCAAATAAGCAAGTCATAGTATAATAAAATTAATACGCTACTAGAAGACTTTTTAAAAAAAACACAAGATCAATTGATCGAACTTTAGTTCAATAAAATGAAAAATTGAACAACTCAACTACTCTTTAATATAATCGTCTCACATGGTTGGTAATACTAAATTTATTGTAAATATACTACCAGCTTGTAGATTTTTTAATATTTGATATAAATGGTTGGTAAACATGATTGATAAATATATCTATCAACTTATGGTTCAATTTTTATAAAATATAAACTTATGGGTCAACTGTTACATTTAAAAAGATTGAAATAGGCAATTCACATGATTGCCCATGTTTTAAGGTGTCTTTAATTTTTGCCCTTCGCCTAAAAAATGACCGAAAATACCCTTGAAGTTGTGGGTTCGAATCTCAGCAGAGTAAAAAATAAAAAAAATCACAAGTCAAGATCTCATTAGAAAATATGCCTATTCAGCCAAAGTTGTATATGTAATTATGCCGCCGAAAATACCTCTGAGGTTGTGGGTTCGAACCCCAACAGAGTCAAAAAGAAAAAAATCCCAAGGCAAGATTTCATAGAAATTATGTCTATTCGGCCAAAGTTGTATAGAGACTATGCCTTAAGGGACATAGTTTCTATGTAACTATGCCTGAAAGCAAAATTTCGTTGAAAGATTAAGATTATGCCTTGTCCGGCTAGTTATATAGAAATGCCCTTTGGTATGTCTCTATATAACTTCGGTCGAATAAGCATGATTTCTATAAAAATATTGTCTTGCGATTTTTTTTTTTTTTTTACCTCTGCTAGGATTCGAACCCAGAATCTCTCTAATTTAGTAGACCCGCGAATAAAAGGTACTTTGACCCATAAATTTTCATTAAATGAGAAGTATGGGCAAAAATTAAAGACCAACGAATTGAGGGGCAAAAATTAAAGACCAACGAATTGAGGGGCAAAAATTAAAGACCAGCCCGTATGAAGGGAAATTCACGCAATTTTTTTAATTCGAAATCATGATCTGGAATTCCAAATCATTCCTTTTTGGATGATTTGAGATTTCATCTCATGAGACGAAATCGCATGTCTAAACACCTACTTAAATATACATCACGGAAGGAGCTACAATTCAGGTTACAGATTCAACAAAACCTAACATCTTTAATCCAGATAAAATCCTAACTCCGCCTCTACACGTAAAGACACTCTTAGTGGTGTAGTATTTGTTATGAGTTGTTTCATAGTTTTGAGTACAACTTACAAAATTAGTTCATTAGATATTCTTATTTAAACGAAAAGAGAGTAAGAAAACTGATATAACTAGGATAAATAGCTAATAAACGGCGGTATATAACAAAGAGATATCTCGGAGCTTATAATTAATGAAGAAATAAATAAATTGACACATAGCTGACATGCATCAACTGGTTTCTTTTTTCATTTTCAGCTCTTTGCTGGTACAAGTCTACAACAAGTCTAGCCCCATCCTAATTTCTCTCCTTTCTTTCAAAATTTATACAGTTGTGAAAACAAAAGGGAGCAAACAATTCTTTAGCCTACACAAAAGTTTGCATTATCCAGGAGTACTAAAACAAGCATACAAAAGAATATCCACAACAAAACCAACAGATACAAGCAGGAAGGCTTGAAACTCCAAAACCAGATGCAAACTGAGTAATCCTCGATCCTTTTTCACAACATCTGTTGCCAGTTGCACAATATTTACCAGCGAGCAACATGAATGCAATTGCTATGACTCTAACATACCAATATTTGTTCTGGTCAGTGAACCGTCAATATAAGACGTAAAAGAGTGCCATCCTTACTGCATTCCTCTACAAATTTGAAGATATATTGAGGATGCCAGGCTTATACTTAAGGTAGCTGAATACTACTGTTGCCTGCATTCTGTTGGGCAATACAACTTCGATTCCGGCCTCTGCCTCTTCGAGCATTAGCAATGTTAGCAGCCAAGGAATTGGCTAGAACTCCTAATCCGTTAGCTCCCATTAACTTCAAGCCAAGACTTTTAAACAAAAATGACAATTTATGAACACTTCCCTCCTTCACCAACTGCAAGTCAAGTGCCTGTTCACGAGACACAACTGTATAAAGCTGCAGTGATGGATTTAATAACTGTTGAGGCATATTGTCTGCCTCCTTGCCACAAGACAGTTCTGTATTAATTTCATCATTGGATTTTGCAAAAGTAACTCTCATGAGTCCTAAAGATTTAGAATCATAAGTAAAGGGATCAAATACAAATAAGAATTCCCCGAATGCAAGATCTGGCCTCTTAAACAACTCTTCCAATACATCATTGCTTGGTCCGATATTCTTTAGTACAGTTTTCCTTGGATTGTTTTGCCTCACTTTCATGGATTGGGAAATGCGAGAAGCTTCTCTTAAGCCACTCAAATAGGCGCCATGCATGGTGGCTGGATGTTGTCGAATCGTAGCCTCTCCAGCAAAAAACAGCCGACCTCCAAGATTTTCTGCGAGTATGTCGTAATCACTGCCAGAAGACTGAACACGAACATGTGAATATGAGCCAAACGAAAAGGGATCACTTCCCCACCTTGTACATATGGATTGTATAGGATCAGGAACAGTTATGCCCTTTGGCTCATATATGCCTGTCGAAGCAGCCAGATGAAAATGAAACCAGATTTAACGTTCTTCCTCAAAGAACAAAAGCAACAACACCCAGTGAAAATCCCACAACGTGAGAACAAAAACGGGGGGGGGGGGGGGAGGGGGGGGGATTAAGTCTATCTAGTCCCCCAGGCCGTATGGTGGATTACTAGAGGTGCGCGTAAGTTGATCTGGACTCACTGATATATAAAATATAAAAAATAAAGCTGGATGATACCTTTGAGAATGCTCATAACTCGATGAATTAAAGTGTACGGATCTGTGCATTCAAACAATTGAGCCGCGTCACCAGCAACAAGTGCAATAAGTACTGGACCCCCAGACACAGTATGGTAACTGTAAAATAAGAAGAACTCTCCTCGTCTATGGCTATAATGGTTGAGGCAACCAAAGGTATCCAAGTCTTCCCCCCAAAAAACATGAGGGAATACCATGGCAACCTTATTCAGCAGTCCAAATCCTAGCCTATCAATAGCTTCAAGCTTCTTCGCAGGTAACTCCGGTTCAAATCTAATTGACCTTCTTTTTAGTACCCCAAGAGGAACAGTACAAAGGACCATGTCTGCCTGAAAAAGTTGGTCCCCAGCGATGACCTCAACCCCTTCATCACCATACTTTATTGCCTGAACAGTCTTGCCATAGAATATAGGAACTCCTTTACAGAGTGCTCTGATTATACCCCAATTTCCACCAGCAAGAAAACAATGATCACCACCCATTTCGTAAGGATCGTCCTGATCCCAATAGGCAGCAGAGAGTTCTGAAAGGCATCCAGCATTTGCATATTCCAAATTTGCAAAATGCCAATCCAGAAGTTGCTTCTCCTCTGTAGTTTTAGCCACAGCATACAATTGTATGAGTATCCCCAAAACGGAGCCCAGCGAGATATCATTAGCCAATCCACTTACTATTTTTCTTAGCTCAGTAACTTTGTCTAGTAGCTTATTGAAAATGAGTTCAACATTGGAATCAATTTCTGCGTTAACGGGAGCTCCATCAGGATTGTATAAAGGACACTTATCTCTAACTTTGTGAAGCGGAATGGAAAGTTGTCTAGCCAAAACTCCCAAAGGATTTGCATGGATACCAGTTATGACACTGCCACCAAGATCCACAGCAGCAAACTTGCCCTTCCGTCCCATTTTCTGAGTATAAACTCTCCCTCCAGGTCGGTTCCTACCTTCAAGGATAATCACCTTGAATCCAAATGACATTAGTTGCCTTGCTGCAGCCAAACCAGCGAGTCCAGCACCAACAATAATTACAGACCCTTCACTAGGTTCCTCAGGGATATTAGATACAAATGACGGTGAAACCCCAAAATTTATATACCCATTATGCAAAAGAAAGTCATATGCTACGGCCACCAGATGCTCATACTCACCACTTACAGTTTCCCTTATCTTTCCTTTGGACAGCCAAATTTGCACATTCTCCCTCCATTTTGCAAGAATATGGTTTCTCACAACGATGTAATCATTTTGCTCTTTCCCATCCAGTTCACTTACAACTCCAGCCTTTCTTTCTTCATCAAGAAGGTCATCAATGGGGAAGCCCAAAGAAATAGCTATCATGGCCTCTGTTTCAGTTTCTTTCTCCAAATCTTGCTTCGTTCTATTCCTCTTCCTCACGTTACCACCCAAATGCTCTTCTATGAACTCATCCATCAAATTCTCGTCATAATTCCTTGAAGCTACCCTCTTTCTGACAGGTCTCTTTGAGATTGAACCCCGTGAATCCGGGGTCTCCATTTCCTTTCCTTTTTTTCTTTATTAGCTCCCAATTCAATTATGGACCCAATTCGAATATACTTGGTCTTTTAGTCTATTACGAAGCCAGTTTCACATTTCTTAGGCAGAAACTCTACGTGAAATTGGTATTTTTTACATCGATATTAAGCTGAACTCCCCCTAATTATAGTCTGTATTTACTGCAAAATTCAACTGTCTCCGCAATCTGGTACCGATATATCAATTTAGTTCAGTCTTGGCAATCTACATATAAAAGTAAAATAAAATTATTTTGCAGGGCAAGCTTGAAGCCAAGGAATCTACCAATGCTACAAATGCTAAATTGTTATCCTTAATTTGAGCTGTTGTAGGTGTTAGAGTAGTAGTATGGTGATCACCAGGACTATGGGCATGTCCAGTCCTGATTTTTTTGTTTTTTTGAGCTGTAAATGATGCACTTTGGTAAATAAAATAACTTTAATTACCAAAAAAAAAAAATCCAGAAAAACAAAATGATAACAACAACAACAACATACACAGTATAATCCCACAAAGTGGGGTTTGGGGAGGGTAGGATGTACACAGACCTTACACCTACCTTAGGAGTAATAAAATTGATCAGTACTACTAAAAATGTAAGATGACTCATAACAATCAGAAGAACTATCTAACAAACTTGGAATTTTGGATTTCTTTATGTGTAAGGAGTCACAAAGTACTGCATATCAATTCTCAATTCGAATTATATCATGGGAAATAGGAATTAGGGTTTTTGTTTCTATGAGGAAATTCAGATAGAGAGAAAGAGCGGGAACTTACAACTTGAATTCGGTGGAGAGAGAAGATCGTGGAGGTGTTCAGGTGGAGAGAAACAAAGTATTCACGGCGGAGAGGTCTACTCCGGCTACATTTGAAATTGGCGGGGCAAAATCATTCATTGATATTAGGGTCCGAATTTCAAATCCTATTCGTTTGTTATTTGGGCTTCAAATCAATTGGGCCAAGGTCGGCTAAAGCAAGGTCTCAAGAAACAATTCCGAATGTAAAGGCCCACATCCTTTGATTTGTACAAAAAGGATTATTTAAGAATGCTATTTAACTTTTCTCTGTCTAAAGGATTTGTACAAAAGTAGCCTCGACGCTGCACATTGGAAAGAATGAAAAATTACGTTCTCACAAGTTATGCTGATGGATATCAACTCAATACAATCTTCTTTCTACCTATTTTGAAATTGTTCACAAGTCTTACTATATTAGTAAGATTTGCATATAATTAAACTATTTTCCTTTTTAATCCTGTGATTCATCTCACTCAACAGACAACCTTAACATTTAATTACTTTGTAAAGCTCAAATTAGTGAAGGACAAGGAAAAGAAAAAACAGAAGAAATTGGATATAAAAGCGATCATATGCTCCATAACTATAAAATCATATTTGAAAATGCTACCTATAAATCATATTTTTGAAAAGAGATTTAAATTTTTTGAAACGCTTATTATAAGTTGTATTTCTAAATGCTACTTCATGAGTATTTATAAGTAGCATTTCTGAAACACAAATAATAAATTTCACCAGCTTATAAATTGTGTGTTTAAAAGGCGACTTACAAATCACATTTGTGAAGCGCGACTTATAAATACGTCAAACGTGACTATATTTGAATCATTGCATGTGCATACTCTATGTGCTTTTCACTTTTGGTGTTTTTGACTCGAAGCTAAAATGAATGCGTTTGATTTGTAAAAGAAACATGCATTTGATTTATGAATCACAAAATCGGTAAAGTTTAAGCCAACTGAAAAAACACTCAATAATGATAACACATGAGAATCTAATTTGAACCTTGTTCAAAAATTAACTTTGTCAGGCACTTGATGAAAGAGAGCATGGATTTTGTTCTCCCCAAGCATAACTAGGGGTTGAGCTACTGCTTCAGTTATGAATTCGGTCGAATTCGACAAAATCATGTACTTTTATTAATAAATTTATTGAACATGAGATACTTTCATTTAAAAAATAAGGGAAATAAAGGAAAAAGAAACTCGTTATGCTGCAAAAATTTTGAGGACTCGTTTTGCAAAAAATAGTATTCCATTGCCTGGATGAACCCGGGTCTCTCGGTGAGAGCCGAGTATCCTAACCAACTAGACTACAACGGAGGTTTTTTTATGAATATAAGCAACAGCAATATCTAAGCACGACATTTCACAACCAATATTATCAAATAGTATTAATTTCTCCAGAATTAGAGGTTTTCTATTGTTTCCACTGGCCTATAAATCTTTGACAATTAAAATACGCCTAGTAAGTATTCAATAAACGTACTATTTAACATGACAAATTCCATTTGTTTTCTTTTATATGTCACCCTTTCTTTTTTAGTTTTCTATTTTTATTTTTAAAATGATATTTTTATATATATTTGAATAGTCTTTATTTCTAGACTTCTCATTTTACTCTTAATTACGTTCTCTAATAGCCATAAAAATATCATGACTATGTTCAAACCGCAAGTTCAATGATACTTTTGATATGCGATAAAAGTCAACCTTTCCTTCTTAAATTTTGTTCTCGACCAAAACTGCCATATAAAATGAAATAAAGGAAGTAATTGGTATCAATCGCCTATTTACATTTTGTTATCTTCCATTGTACCATAATATTTTTGACATGCTTAGTCTTTCAACACAATTTCCATCTATGCTATTTTATGTATATTTTATTCTTCTTTTAACATATTCAGTGATGCATATGAAGGTCAACATGAGACATCATTAATACATTTATGAAACTTTAAAATAAATCATAGCTTAAATCCATTGCAAGAACCTTCCACAAGGAAATTAATTCCTACTTTAAGATTTGCTTCTCTTTTCCAATACTTTCTCCATTCGTTCAAGCACATGTTAACTGATAAAGTTGTTGTGCCATGTGATCAGGAAGTCACGGGGCACGAGTTCAAGTCGTAAAAACAACCTCTTAAAAAAATGCAGGATAAGATTGTGTACAATAGACCCTTGTAGTTCGGTCATTCCTTGAATCCCGCGCAAGCGGGAGCTTAGTGCACCGGGCTGTCTTATTGGAAATGTAATGCATGGGGATGGGGTAACCAGTGGCGTAGTACGATATCGACATTTAGAAAAGTTATAAAATATACAAGTGACATTTATGTATCAAACCAATTCGTTGACGCAGAGTAAATGCTGTTACAGACACTGCATCGTAAAGCTAAGTCAATTTTATGTACAAGGTCGGTGCGGTCGACAATGTTGTTCATGTCCAAAGATCTGTGTTAACGGAGGAAACATAGGGAAGAATCCAGGTTCTTAAACAACATGTTAATAACGTTCTTAGTTCTTATACGTTAATGTTATAAAGCTCCTTTCACATGTACTACCGTTAAACAAGGCCCCATCTTGTTACAAACATCTTTTTGCTCATCCCTTTATAACTCCTACTTGTAAAACCCAAATTGTTAAACAAAATCTTGAACATAAAATCTCACATTCAGTACTGTGTTATAGACGAGGGTCTTCCGGAATCAGCCTCTCTACCTCACGAGGTAAGGGTAAGGACTGCGTACACTCTACCCTTCCCAGACTCCACTTGTGGGTGAAAGAAATAATCCCTTGATTATTTTCATTAATTAAAGAGTATATATACAATTTATAATTTTTTCCATAATAGGAAAATCATATTCCTATTCTACTCTCAAAATCCTATTCTATTTCTACAATAATTCTACAATAATGGTAAGTGTACAATGCTAAGTAATTATAATTAAATACAATTTATGGTAACTCAAAACAACTCCAAAACCGTGATATACACAACTGTATAAGCCGTGTATACCACTGTCCAAAGTCACTGGAATACCGAAGATATACCGTGATTTACACTGCTGTATATCACGTGTATAATACGGTATAACTAACACACCTCCGCAGTCATAGCGGGCGGTCTTCGTACTATGAGACTGTCCCTAAAATCTTCAAATAGAACGGACGGAAGACCTTTTGTAAAGATGTCTGCAACTTGATACCTGGAAGGGACATGTAAGACGCGAACTTGCCCACGAGCTACCTTTTCGCGAACAAAATGGATCTCCATCTCAATATGTTTAGTGCGCTGATGTTGAACTGGATTTCCAGAAAGATATACTGCACTAACATTATCACAATAAATCAAGGTAGCTTTTTGAATGGGAAAGTGAAGCTCCAAAAGAAGATTACGTAACCAACACGATTTAGAGACCACATTGGCCACCCCTCGATACTCGGCCTCTGCACTGGAGCGGGATAAGGTAGCCTGCCGTTTGGCAGACCATGAGACAGTCACCCCAATCAGCATCTGTATATGAGACAAGTGTAGAGACCGACGACGGATATAGATGCAACCCATACTCAAGTGTGCCATGTAAATATCTGATGATGCATTTGAGCGCATTCATGTGCTCAACTCTAGGATCATGCATAAACAAACACATCTGCTGGACAACATAGGTAATATCAGGTCTCGTGAAGGTAAGATACTGAAGTGCTCGTGCAAGACTGCGATAGTGGGTCGGATCCTCATACGGTGAGCCAGCCGCAGCACCCAACTTGGGTTTAGTATCAACTGGAGTGGAAGTAGACTTGCATGAGGACATACCAGCTTGCTCAATGATCTCAGCTGCATACTTTCGTTGTGATAAGAATAATCCACCTGGATGACGAGTGACAGCAATCCCCAAGAAGTAACTCAAGTACCCCAAGTCTTTCATAGCAAACTCAGAACTGAGCATGATCATGATAGACTTGCGCAAAGCATCAGTAGAGGCAGTCAAGGTAATATCATGCATATATAATAGAATATAAGCCAGGGAAGAACCACGATAATATATGAACAATAAATTATCAGACATGTTGTGCGAAAACTCAATAGACGAAACATAGTCTGCAAATCTCTTATACCAAGCTCGTGGGGGCCTGCTTAAGCCCATACAAGGACTTCTTTAATAAACAGACATGATGAGGATATTTGGGGTCTCAAAAATCTAAGGGATGACGCATGTAAACGGTCTCCTTAAGATCACCGTGTAAGAAAGCATTCTTCACATCTAACTGATGGATGAGCCAAGCTGTCGAAAGAGACAAACTGAGAACAATGCGAATGGTAGCCGGTTTGACCACCGAACTAAATATCTCACCACAATCCACGTCAATCTGTTGAGTTTTACCATCACCTACAAGTCGAGCCTTATGTCTCGCAAAAGAACCATCAGAATTATCCTTGTGAGTAAAAATCCACATAGACCGAATAATATTAACACTAAAAGGACGGATGACCAACTCCCACGTCTTATTCGCAATAAGAGCATCATATTCGTCGGTCATAGCTAATTTCCAATTTTGGTCATTTAAGGTAGACACTGGTTACGTGGTAGAGGGGATTTTGAGACATTAGAATTGAAATTAAAATGCCTTTTTGGTTTAAAAATGCCCCGTTAACTACGAGTAACTGGACCTTGACTCGAAGAGAAAATGGGTGGTTGTTGGGCTGACGATGGACTGGCCAGCAGGCAGTGGGCCTGCTACCCCAATAACGGAAACGGGATCTGGACCGATAGCACGAGCAAGGGCAGAACTGGGCTGAGTAATCGGCCTAGTTGGTGGATCCGAAAAAGTGTCAGGAGGTCCAGCGGGTAGTGGGCCCGCTGGCGAAGTTTGGGTGCGGGATAGGTCCGAAAAATGGTGGATAATATGCGGAGAGACGACATCGTCCAAAAAATATACGAACTAGGCTCGGGACTACGCACGATAGCAAACAGAAATTGGGTTTAATAAAAAATAACATGGCGACTAATGAAGATTTTATTAGAGGATACATTAAAACATTTGTAACCATGATGATTAGACGAATAACCCAAAAACTATAGTTGTCCAGTGGGCGGGGCTCGGTATGGCGGGCCGGGTTTGGCGAAGCGGGGTCAGATGCAGCGGTCGAGTTTGGCGGGACTTGCTCGGTCCGTCGATCCCATCGGAATAGGGTCGGGGCGGGGTCGGGATCGGGGCGGGTTCCGGCGGGTTTTCCTTTTTTTTAATAACATATGTATAAAAAAAACTCAATAAACAAGACAAGATAGTGTAATAAAAATATCCCAATACTGTTTTTGTGCCTCTTATATTATTTAATAGACATATGATTTTTTTGTAATACAAATACAATTGTCTAAATTACAACTTTGTGGTGTTGTTCAAAAGTTACAAATTACATAATAAAATTGCAATTAAAAAAATTACATTCTCAAAAAACCTGTTCTAATTGCTTGATAATTTCATGTGGTTCTTCAGTTGAAATTGGTATTTGTTGGTCAAATTGATCCATGTCACTTCCACTACCTTCGGATAAGATTTCGTTGTAGTTTTCGTCTTCTTCTTCGTTGATCTCCGGTTGACCGCACCTTCTCCACTCCGCTCGTATCCAATCTCTGAATAATACTGCAATTTCCAAGCTGTCTCATGCTAATGAGTGTCTGTGGTCTCCTATTTGATATCTGCCGGCAGAAAAAGCGCTTTCAGACGCAGTTGATGACGCTTGAATGTTCAAAACATCTCGGGCCATCATTGAAAGTGTCGGAAAGGTCTTCTCATTCCCCCTCCAGTATTTCAGCATGTCTTCATGTCAATCTTCATTGATAACTTCTTGGTACGGTACAAAACCCTGCAAAACAAAAATATCCAACTCGTTAATTTGGTTAGTAGCGGTACGGCCGCACATTCTATTTCTGAGGCTTTCAATACTAACCACAGAAACATCATGTCTTTTGTGAGGTTGTGTTGAAGATGGAGAAGATGGTATGGAAGCCGATAAGTTACTAGCATTTTCTTGTTGGTAAAACCTATATATATTTTTGCATTGGTCTTCTACGCTAGACAACATTTCTTCTTTAGTTTGTTCAATAGGTGGTGGGTGATTTAGATTTTTTGGACTTGGAGGTGGTAGTACTTCTATACAATCGTAAATAGTTTCAATAAGTGATTTAGTACCGTCTATTTTAATAGTCGGATTTAATACAGTACCAATAATATAAATAGTGGGAATAGGAATAAAATATTTTTTATTTTGATAAACATTTTTTTAATAGCTGCCATATAAGCTGGTTTTTCCATATATTCACTAAGTAATAAAAATATTAGAGTTATATAAAACAACATAGTTGAAATAGTAGGATAATATATACCGGAAAATTCTTTTGTTGCTTGAAAAAATTTCTCTAAAAATACAATAAGTTCGGAAATTTTTACCCAATCACTATCTACAATAATATCAGCTGGATTTTGATTATGAGAGTTAAAAAATAAAGTTATAGGTTTTCTATAGTCATAAGCAACAAGTAGTTGCTCGTATAAAGAATTCCACCTAGTGGATACTTCTTCTGGAATTTTTCTATAAGGTAGTCCACAATTGTGACAAGTTTTTTTATATTCTCTTCTTCGTTGTACTCTAATACTTTTAAAAATAAAGTTTATAGCAAATTGTATTTTATTAAGAATGTCTTCAAAAAGTGATAGACCATCCTTTACAATTAAGTTATATATATGGCACGCGCATTTTATATGAAAATGATCGGGAAAAGATGGAGTTAAACTATTTTTTAAAATTGTAATAGCGTAATTGTTAGAAGAATCGTTATCTAATGTAATAGTCATAATTTTATCGGTTATTCCATAATAATGACACACTTGATAAATATTTTCTGTAATAAAAGTACCAGTGTGCATATCATCTATATATCTATACGCTAAGATACGTTTTTGCATAGACCATTTATAATTTATCCAATGACAAGTTACCGTTAAATAATCATGGCCGTTAGTACTACGACCTATATCAGACGTGATAGATACTTTGCCATTAAAATGATATAATGAATAACGTAAATATTGTTGATATTCATGTGCGAATTTAAATACATCTCTCTTAACAGTTGATCTAGGAAAACCGTTAAAAGCAGGATTATATATATCTCTAATGTAATGAATAAAACCGGGAGATGAAGGAAATGAAAAAGGCAAATCCTCCACAACAACTAATTTTGATATTGCTTCCCTATCTCTATGTTTATTGTATTTAGGGCCTACAATTTCCCCCGTCGTGGGGTTAATTTAACCATGTACTTGGTCCGGGACAATATGTGAACCTTGTTCCGATGGAGTGGACGTTTGCGCACCCGGTTTTGAAGCCTGATATTGGGCATACCTAGCTGGATGAGCACTTACTACGTGTCTAATTAAACCCCCCGTCCCACCGTGACCTTTTCCAATTTTAAATTTTAAAACATTTTTACAAATTTTACATCTAGCTACTTGATTCTCTACGTCCCTATCAAAAAAATATCCATGCATCTGATTTTAATGGTCGTTTTGCTGGACCTCATCTCATACTAGGGGGAATAAGAGGCATTTCAGTTGAAGATGCACTAGTGGGTGTGTTGTCATCAACATTAGTGGGTGTATCATCTAGATCATCGTCTAAATTAAAGTCTTCTTGAGTTCCAGAAAATAGCTCATCGTCTAAATCTAATGGTATTGTAGGAAAATGTTGAGTATCAACAAAATCATCCTGTGTAGGAATAGGATGACTATAAGAAGTACCCTTGCCCTGGTTGCCCCTACTAGAAGAAGCACCCTTACCCTTACCCTTAAACATACCTCTTAATCCTTCCATTTTAATTATGATAATAAATAATTAAAGATAATAAAATTAAGCGCGCTAAATAAAATAAACATACAATAATAATTTAATGAAGGAACGAATGTACCAAACGTCGACGTAACGTCGACGTGTAATCGAGAGGTTGAAAATTGAAACTTTGCTCGATGGAAGATCCTCAAGCTAGTTGCCAACTTCACTCCCAATTCCCAAATGAATAAATAAAATTGAATATTTAGTAAACAATGTGGACTTGTAGAGAGATATATTGGGAGATTAGATAGATTGTAGGAAGATTTGTGAGAAAGATAAAGAGAAGAGTTATTTATAGTTGGAAAATTGGGTTAAAGTGTAAATATAATAACTTATGGGTTAAAAATAAATATTAAGGGGGTAGGGGGGTTGGGGAAGGGGGGAGGCCAAAAATGGCCGTTGCCCAACGGCCAAAATCTAAAATGGCCATTGGTGCAATGACTATATTTGCAAAGGGGGAGCTTTCGGGCGGGATTGGGGCGGGCTTGGGATTGGCGGGCCTGGGACGGGCTCGGGACGGGTCGGGACGAGTCGGGACGAGACATTGTCCTGTCCCGGTTCGATTCCCGCTATCGATTTTTTGTTTTTATACTAATCGGGGTCGGGGTCGGGGCGGGCTCGGGTCGGGGTCGAGGTGGGGTCGGGTCGGGGTCGGGCCGTCCTGGCCCACTGGCCAACTTGGGTTTAGTATCAACTGGAGTGGAAATAGACTTGCATGAGGACATACCAGCTTGCTCAATGATCTCAGCTGCATACTTTTGTTGTGATAAGAATAATCCACCTGGATGACGAGTGACAACAATCCCCAAGAAGTAACTCAAGTACCCCAAGTCTTTCATAGCAAACTCAAAACTGAGCATGGTCATGATAGACTTGCGCAAAGCATCAGTAGAGGCAGTCAAGGTAATATCATGCATATATAATAGAATATAAGCCAGGGAAGAACCACGACAATATATGAACAATGAATTATCAGACATGCTGTGCGAAAACCCAATAGACGAAACATAGTCTGCAAATCTCTTATACCAAGCTCGTGGGGGCCTGCTTAAGCCCATACAAGGACTTCTTTAATAAACAGACATGATGAGGATATTTGGGGTCTCGAAAATCTAAGGGCTGATGCATGTAAACAGTCTCCTTAAGATCACCGTGTAAGAAAGCATTCTTCACATCTAACTGATGGATGGGCCAAGCTGTCGAAAGAGCCAAACTGAGAATAATGCGAATGGTAGCCGGTTTGACCACCGAACTAAATATCTCTCCACAATCCACGTCAATCTGTTGAGTTTTACCATCACCTACAAGTCGAGCCTTATGTCTCGCAAAAGAACCATCAGAATTATCCTTATGAGTAAAAATTCACATAGACCGAATAATATTAACACTAAAAGGACGGAGGACCAACTCCCACGTCTTATTCGCAATAAGAGCATCATATTCGTCGGTCATAGCTAATTTTCAATTCGGGTCATTTAAGGTAGACACTGGGTTACGTGGTAGAGGGGATTTTGAGACATTAGAATTGAAATTAAAATGCATTTTTAGTTTAAAAATGCCCCGTTGACTACGAGTAACTAGACCTTGACTCGAAGGAGGGACGGAAGAATGGACCAATAAAGTTCGGACAATATTATTAATGGTACGAATTTTGCGTTCAGCTTTTCCATTTTGTGAGGACGTATGAGGACAACAAAAATGAAAATTGATTCCATTATTAGCACAAAACTCCCCGCCCTGAGAGCTACTATTGTAAAGTCCGCTCTTGACTTCTGACCAATATTCCCCCCTTGAGAAATAACCCATTATCATATTCTTTGCCATTATCACATTGAATATTTTTTATTTTTCGTTCAAATTGGGTACAGATAAATGCTCAAAATTTTTAAAAAGTGGAAAAACGTGAGATTTTTTCGCTAATGGAAAAGTCCATAAAAATTAGAATAATCATCCAAAAATAGAACATAATAACGATGGCCCAAAGAACTGAAAATAGGAGATGTCCATAAATCGCTATGAATAATATCAAATGACATTAAAGTACGAGAATTAGAGTCTACAAACAGCAATCTAACAAATTTTCCTAGAGAGCAAAATTGACAAATCGGAGTACTACGCGTACCCTTACACGAAATAAAATTGTTTTTATGTAAGGAATAAATAATAGACAACTCAGGATGACCCAAACGTGCATGTCATAAGGAAGGAGCGAGAGCTGCAAAAGTAGATGGTAAGGCTTGACTCGAGAGATCGGATGTGGGCGTGATAGGATAAAGATCTCCCCTACTATCAAATCTCATGAGAGGAATCCTCATCTGGAAATCCTTCACAGAAAACCCAAAAGGATAAAAAACAACAGAAAGGAAATTACCATTGGTAAATGTACAGACATACACCAAATTTTTAATTAATTTAGGAGTATGAAGGGTATTTTTCAAGACAATAGGTGGATGGGGGGGGAGACAAAGTTTTATGACCGAAACCACAAATTGGAATTGAATTTCCATTACCAACAATTATACCACGATTATTGCTCAAATTGAAATAAGACGAGAGAGTACCTTGGTAGACATCATGTGGGTAGTGGCTCTGGTGTCCATGTACCAATTCGCGTCCGGAGGATTTAATCCAAGTGTGTGCATCGCGGCTTCAATGTCGGTAGGGGTGGGTCCCGCTGTATGGTGGGCCTTGTGGGGCCGAGGCCCAAGCATGCCTAGTGACTACCCCGGCCCAAAACTGCCCATCGGGTTCCACTGTGGGCCTGAATAACTTGGCCTGCTTGGTGGCTGAAACTGGGCCCAATTCGGGTGGGCATTATACGATGAAAAATATGGGTTGTTGGGCCCAGGCCCACGGGCCCAGTTCCACAGCCATGGGCCCCAGGGCTGTGGCCAGTTGGCTTGCGGCCCACTACCTAGAGGCCCTTTGCCACCCCTGTTATTGCCACCTAAGGTTTTAGCCGCAGTCTTTGCCATTATTTTTGCGATTCTAACCCTTTTTGCCACCACCGTTGTTGCAAATTTGGCAGGAATTGTTGGAGACGGATGGAGAAAAATTAGACTCGGTCACCATGACGACAGATAGGGCCCAGTGGCCACTTTCTTATCCAAGCCTGCTTCTTCGAGCGTGAGCATGGAACGGGCCTGATAAAACTGCGGAAGAGGACTGCTCTGACAAAGAAGCGTACCAACGCCACAATAGGCCTCAGAGAGGCCTACAACCATCTGAAGGACAAGACGATCGTGGGTAATGGGCGCACCAACATTGCAGAGTTTGTCCGCCAATTCTTTCAACCTTTTTCAGTAAGCTGAAACATTAGGGAAGTCTTCCATATTGACGTGGGAGAATTCCTGCTCAAGTGTAATAACTCGAGAATTCTGATTATCTTGGAATATGTCACGTACTCTATCCCAAACAGCCATCGCCGTAATGTCTGGCTCGATAATCGTTTGCAGTAGGTCGGTAGAGATAGTGGAGTAAATCCACTGAAGAACTGTAGCAGCAAAAGTCGTCCATAATTGAGGATCATCCTCGGGTTTACGAACCCCCATAGCCGTAGGAGCTGGGGGGATAATGTGATGGAGGACTTGATGCGAGCGTGTGTGAACTTTGAACAGTTCGGTTCACGTCGCGTATTGGACGTTTTCTATTTCAAGCATGATAGGGATGTGATCCTTGATATTAGAAACAGTAAGGGCAGGGTTACACGTGTTCTTAGCCATAACATTAACGAACGACGTGAGGAAGGGATTTGAAAGAAAATTTGGGAAGAGAAAAGGCAATTCAGGGCACGGAAACTGAGAAAAAAGGACTCGGAAATTGAGGTTGATCGGACGGAATATTGGAGAGAAAATATGAAACCTAGACTTCTGATACCATAAAAGAAATAATCCCTTGATTATTTTCATTAATAAAAGAGTATATATACAATTTATAATTTTACATAATAGGAAAATCTTATTCCTATTCTACTCCCAAAACCCTATTCTATTTGTACAATAATTCTACAATAATGGTAAGTGTACAATGCTAAGTAATTACAATTAAATACAATTTATAATAACTCAAAACAACTCCAAAACCGTGATAAACACAACTGTATAAGCCGTGTATATCACGGTCCAAAGTCAATGGAATACCGAAGATATACCGTGATATACACTGCTTTATATCACGTGTATAATACGGTATAACTTGTTGGAAATTAGCCTTTGGCGGGGAGATGCGTCCACCCATCTTTGATGAATTAAACACTAGTGTTCCGCATGTTGGAGACCTTGTCTCTTCGCACATGCATGATCTACGAAGTGAGTAGATGATCGTAGGGCCAAGAATCGTCTAATTTCTTGCTGAGAGAAATGAAAGAGATATTGTCCACAAGTAAGGTGTTTGAGACACGGAAATGTGGTGCTGGGACAAATCTACCACATCCGGGAATAGGAAGAATTGCTCTCATATAAGTTCCCTAATTGGTAGTGGTTTGGATCCCAAGGGGTATCCTATGTTTAAAGCGAGGGAAGACCTAGATGTGCTTGGGTTCAAGGCTAAGCCCTGCTGGCTACGCCACGCCCGCCCTGGCCCGACCGTCCGTTCTCGGTTCTCGCTGGCCGTGGTCATGGGCCTTTCTGATATTATCTTTTGACCAGAGAACTCTGCCAGATGTACGCTTTGATCTCTTGAAGTTTCAGATGTACGCTTTGGACCGTAATTCTTTCATATGTACGCTTTGGTCCCCGGTTTCAAAATTTACGCTTTGGTCCCCAAAGTTTCGAAGGTGACTAAGGCGTAAAGCTCACTGCTGGGATGTTTTTTGAGGGCATTAATCACCATTACTTGGCTGATTAACCCTCTCCATTAACAACCATTACTTGGGCGCTGGACAAATTTTTCAATGGCCATTAACAGCCATTACTGTCGTTTTTAATGCTCCTCCTAATGGCCATTAAGCCATGTTTTGGCAGTTAGACAACCCTCTCCTTGCTATATATTGAGCTTCATTTGCTCAAAACAGTAGTAAGAAACAGATCGAAAACAAGATTTAAAAATAGGAAGAAACAGCAAGAAACAGAGACGTACAAGCAAGTAAAAACAAAATGCACAAAATAGCACAAAACAAAGGAGTGATATTCAGCAAAAATTAGTGCAATTTTCGACTGAAAAACAGTTGACTAAACCCTACGTGATACACAAGATATACACTACAGAGACACACTATATACACAGAGACAAAAGAGAAGAGAGAGAAATTCTTCCTTCCTATTCCATATCTTCAAATAAGTCGAGTCATATTTGTTTTCTTCGATGTGTGCTCAACCTATTGGCTTTGTAAAGTGTTGAGATTAAAGTGTTGTTTTATCTTGGGAGACTATTGCCCGCTAACGTAAAAGCATATATACGGGCAATCTTGTCTTAAGGATAGAGGGCTATCCTCGACTCAACACACAACGCCAGAACCATCCGATTTAGTTGTTTCTTGATTTCAGTTATCAAGATTCAAGACACAACACACATGCGCTTTGAAGATTGACCATTTATTTATCCTTTCAACATTTGTAATAGTTATTACTTCCTCGCATCGCTTCTATAAAGTACCATAGAATCCCAACAACTTAAGACAAGATTATATTGTAATACTATTAGTGTTCCAAAGATGTCGATCAAAAGTTGTGTGACCAAATCGATATGGCAATGGTTTTCCGTAGAAGAGAGTGATGATGATGAACATGTTCATGGTGTCACCGCTACCAAAATCAAGGGAACAAGCGCCTCGAGCCTGAGGATGTCAATCTGGGACAAGAGGAGAAGATCAAGATGTGCTTTATCTTGCCAGAAGGCTCAGACCGCCCTGCATAAAAAGATCCGAATAATAGTAAGAAGGAACTGGACACTCAGTTTGATGAAGTGAGCCAGAATCCGAAATTAGGATAAGTAGTTTTTCTTACTTGTCAAGAATAAAGATTAAATGAGGTCTGATTAAAAATTGATTAAAGTAAGGAGGAATATGAAAATAATTTATATTTCTTACGTTTTAAAAATCAGAAGTTTAATCTCATCTTCTTTTCCGTTTAAAGATTGGATTGTAAAGCAACTTAGGAAGATCCGTTCCTTTAAGTGTAATTATTAAAGTGTGTAAAGTATGTTCGCACATACGAGGGAGAAAGATCCACTGACTGTGCGAAAACTGTTACCACACTTAAGTAAGCGCCAAGAATTATCTGGGCACCAATCTTAACGGAAGGAGTCTAAAAGCTAAAGACGTTGAACCTGTCATACTATTTGGCAGAAGATCCTTCATAGGATGATATTGACACTCACCATATAAAGCCTTCGGGCGACTGAGGGGCCAAAATTCCTTTGATATGATGATATTGGACACTCAACATACAAAGCCTCTCGGCGACCGTGGAGGGGGCCAGAATTCATTTCATAGGAAAAGTAATGGACACCTAGCAAGTGCCGTAGTTTCCTGTGTCTTAATGATCTCAAGGCCCAAAGAAAGGCAAGAAAGAAATTGACACTCATCTCAAGCAAAGCAACCAGAGTGGGCTGCAGTATCGAGATCACATATGATCCGACACGCTCTAACCACGCGGCAAAGAGGTTGTTCATGCCAAGCAACGCCACCTCTAAAATCAAAAGGGGTTGGAGAGGTTGTCCTCAATAGGACTTCAGAGAATAGGATCACTTAAGATGAGGTGATACATGTCCCAAACTTGTTTAAGGGACGCCGTTATTCTAGCTGGTTTGAGACTAGTCTAACAGTCTATAATAACTAAGAATGGTACAATATGTCTCTAGAGTCCAAATGAATGATATATTTGTAATCCGTGTATCTATGCCATCATAGATTAAGACACGTTAAATAGCAAGTCATTCAAAAGTGTTAACGATGTTGAGAGATTGTTGCTTCGTCGACATAAAACCCTCAAAATGAATGCATGAGGTGACGAAGATGCAAAATCACATTTCCAAATTCTGGCCAAGGGAATAGCGAAAGAAGCACCGCCTCTAGAACTTAGTCACACCTACTTGGGTGATTTGAAGTTTATACAAAATAGAGGGGGAGACAAGCACCATGTTGTGATCTTCATTGATGACGGTACAACGTATGGAATCCTTTGTTTGTTAAAAAGCAAAGATGAAGTTGCTGTCGAAGGATAAGCGCTACAAAGCGTAAGTTGAAACTCAACTAAGTTTCACGGATTGAGAAATTGTAGTGATAGAGGGGAGAATGTGAAGCATCATTCATTAAACGATCGCTCATTTCTCACCTCACCCAACGGTGCAGCTAAGCGCAAAGTCGACGCCCAAATTATTGGGGTGACTTGGTAAAAGTTGGAACACTCAAACAGTCCAGCTAGGCCTTTAAGATCGTAGATTGCATATCCACCGGATCTGCAAATAATAAGAGGCTGATCGCCATGGCGTAAAAGAATACTTTCAAGATAGCTTTCTGAAAAAGGAAAAAGGAGTAATTGCTCAAGGTTAACAAGAACCCGCGAGGGTGGACCGTCCAAACTAGACGCTGATCTACAGACTCAAAAGTTGCTGGCTATCCGGAACTTAATATTCCAAATCTGCAGTAACTCTCGGGATTCTAGATGTAGAACCGAGAAGGAGCAAAAAGTGGGACAAAGACTTATTCCATACCTTCTAGCTTGTAAATGGTCGAGAACGAACCATGGACAATTAACAAAGAATTGTCATCTCCAAAAGCACTACTTTGGAAAGAAGCTAAAGAAAGAAATAGATTCTTATCATATAGAACCATACGGCGTAATGGCTGATCTTCCTCCTGAAAAGAACCTTTGGGTTGTAAAATGTGCTCCTCGTGAGTAGCTTCTACATCCAGGGCCATTGTAGTCTTACATGGCATGGATGTTGAAATGCTTTCCAACCTGAGAGTTGGAAGAGGATAATTGGTTTGCTAAACCGTTGCTTTCTTCCTAACTTTCATTTTGGTCCCTAAATGTTTACATTTTGGTCCCGAAAATTTCAGGATAAAACATGTAAAATAATGAATCCACCACGTAAATATTGACTCGAATTAGAAAGCCAATGATTGGAGAATCAGCCTAAAGTAAAGTCATATTGAAACAAAGTCTCGATATGAAAGATATGTGGTATCTGCAGATGACATCTTAGGAATTGATTTCTAAGACATCTAACTGACCGGGTCGATGATGGCCTCTGAAGCTACCAATGGATATGAATCATAGAATCGATTGGAATCATGGTGCACCCATAGACAAGGAGCGATATGCACATATCATGTGTAGTTCAATGTATTGTACACACTACAACCGACCGGGTATCGCCTCATTTAATGCATCAATAACTAAGGTTCACGATAATTTTAATACATGATCGGTAGATATGCTAAATCTGATATGACGATATCCGAGCACGCTTATCTAGTATTATAGTATTCTCGATGTCCAATGTTCGGGAGAACACTGCTGATGCAACTGACATCGATCTCAAGAACACCAAAGCCACAAGTAAACGTGGTACGCGGGTCTTGGAAAATCCTCTAAGCAACTTGCATTGACCGGAATTCATGATGGAATCGAGCTTATCGCTTTATACAAAGCATGAAAGAAGTTGAGTAACTTCACGGCTCCTTAGAGGACGCCCCTTATTAGGAGAAACTCGGCTTCAAGCAGCTATACAACGTGGCTAGCCACGGGCTGTGAAGGACAGACTGACTGCCGTCAACATATCTTTCAGGATCTGTCAAGACATAAGATCAGAGATGGCGTTGATCATCACGGGTGTCACATCCTTGTTTACTAACTAAGACTACTCCGGAGATCAAGTGTTCACTCGTTTAGGGAATTGGCTTAAAACCCAAACAATACTTTAACATTTGCATGCGGAAACCCAACCATACCGATTGGAGATCCCAAGAATTTGGTTCAACGGGAAAACTAAGCGCAAAAGGCCCGTTGAGCGCTGATAGAAGCAAGAAGCACCGGATGATGATTTCAGACGGAAACATGAATCCAAAGTCGTTTCCCGCTGATAGACATTAAAAAGGTCGCCAAAGATGGTGCGGGTAAAGGTTGCTTTCCACTTCCAAACCTTTAAAGATCCTCAAACGGTTGAGGTTAAGGTTGGAGAAACTTTTAATGATTCCTAACACTTGAGAAGTGAGGTATAGCGTGATACCTTCTAGGTGAGATCACCTATTTAAGTGCGAGGATGGCCACCAAATGAACGCAGACTTAAGAATCCAAGTGTGTCCATGGCCACAACCCGACGTAAAACGTAAGGAAAATGAATAAGAAGAGTTATTATGTTGGTATCATTGTCTTGGCACTAAACACCGACGGTTCAAGACATCACGCTCACCGCGCAAGAAGTAAGTCCGATAGTATTCAATCAGGAAGGTTCAAAGCCAAAGTTACCTATCCCGATGCACACATCTTTCAATAAAGATTGCTTAAATGTAGGCACCTCAGGTGCGCCACAATCTCTCTTCATAGAGGGATTGTTGAAATTAGCCTTTGGCGGGGAGAGGCCCACCCATCTTTGATGAATTAAACACTAGTGTTTCTGATGCTGAGACCTTGTCTCTTCGCACGCATGATCTACGCGAGTAGATGATCGTAGGGCCAAGAATCGCCTAATTTCATTGAGAAATGAAAGAGATATTGGTCCACTAAGTAAGGTGTTTGAGACATGGAAATGTGGTGTGGGACAAATCTACCACATCGTGGGAATAGGAAGAATTGCTCTCTATATAAGTCTCTAATCGGTAAAGTGGTTTGTATCCTGGCGGGTATCCATGTGTTTAAAGGAGGGAAGACCTAGATGTGCTTGGTTCAAGGCTAAGCCCACACGCCGCCATGCCCGGGCCAAATTCCGTCTCTGCCCGACCCAGGTTCCGGTTCTTGCTCTCGTTCGGGTCGCAATGGTCGTGGGCCTTTCTGATATTATCTTTGGACCAGAGAACTCTCGCCAGATGTACGCTTTGATCCTCTGAAGTTTCGTATGTACGCTTTGGACCAGAATTCTTTCATATGTACGCTTGGTCCCCTCGAAGTTTCAAAATTTACAGTTTGGTCCCCAAAGTTTCGGGAAGGTGACTCAAGGTAGAAAGCCCACCGCTGGGACTGCTTTGAGGCATTAATCAGTCATTACTGGTCGATTAATCCCTTCCATTAACAGCCCATTACTTGGGCTAAGGCTTTTCAATGGCTATTAACAGCCATTACTTGGTCAAGTTTTAATGCCCTCCTAATGGCCATTAACAGCCATGTTTTGACAAGCAGAGCTCTTCTCCTTGCTATATATTGAGCTTCATTTGGCTCAAAACAAAGAGTAAGAAACAGAGATCAGAAAATAGACTAAAAACAGAAGAAACAAAAGAAACAGGGTAGACTAAAAACAGCAAGTAACAAAGTCTGAAAAACAGCCTACAAAATAGCACAAAACAAACAGTGATATTCAACTAAAATTAGTGCAATTTTTGATCAAAATGGACTAAACCCTCACGTGATACACAAGATATACACTACAGACACACTATATACACAGAGACAAAAGAGAAGAGTAGAGAGAAATTCTTCCTTCCTATTCCATATCTTCAGCAAGTCGAGTCATATTTGTTTTCTTCGACAGGCTCAACCTATTGGCTTTGTAGTGTTGAAATTAAAGTGTTGTTTTATCTTGGGAGACTATTGCCCGCTAACGTAAAAACATATATACGGGGCAATCTTGTCTTAAGGATAGAGGGCTATCCTCGACTCAACACACAACGTTGTAACCATCCAGATTTAGTTGTTTCTTGATTTCAGGTTATCAAGATTCAAGACACAACACACATGCGGCAGTTTTGAAGATTGACCATTTATTTATCCTTTCGAACATTTGTAATAGTTATTACTTTCCGTACTGCTCTATAAAGTACCATAGAATCCCAACAACTCCCAACATAACTAACAATGGGATTACACTGGGTATGTTGTTGTTGTAGTACTGTGTTATAGACCAACTTTTATGTAAATGTATAGTAATAATAGTACTTCATGGCTCTCTAATCACGGATTACTTGTCATGTAATTTGCTTCCACTTCCGGATCTACCAGAAAAATTATCAACTCCCTTTTATTATATATGATGCAATCTCCGAGGCATTGACTAAAGATTACAAACTACTTTTTAAACTGCAAGTTTCTTCATCAAGATTTAGTTAGAATGAATGAACCAGAACCTATAAAACTAGTATTTTACTGGCAACTTGCAGAAAATAAAATATGAACTAAAGGAATAATTGAAAAGAATTTTCCTTGGCTTACACTATAAGAGGCCAAGGGAGAAGACAGACCAGGACATCTAGAGCTTCATCCGACTTGCACACAGGGAAAAATGAGTAACCTAAGAAACAAGTGGTTTTTCGCCATTGTGATACTCTTCGTAGCTGGTCTAACGGAGATCAATGGAGGAGATTATATAACCTGCACCAACAAGAAAAGCAAATGCTTTCTGAAACATTTATATTTCCCTGCGGAATGCCCAACAGCATCTCTAAGTGACCCTTACGCTAAAGTTTGCTATCTCAACTGTAATTCTCCCGTGTGCAAGCCTTGAATGCAGAAGTAAGACATTCTCTATGTTCTTAGTCCTTGATCGGTTTTTAACCATTTTCGATTTTATTTGTTATATTTGTTGGGATACAATGTTGCAGGGAACGAGAAGTAAGTAACTATTACAATAGTAGAAAGGATAAACTAACTATTACAATAAACTGGAAATCAAGAACTTAACAAAATGCTTGGTGATTTGCTGAGACTAGTGATGACACTCTGTCTTTAGGACAAGATTGCCCCGTATATATCCTTTTACGTTGTCGGACAATAGTCTCCCAAGATACTACAACAACTTAACAATTGAGCAAATGAAACTCAAGTGTTACTCTTGAAGAACTTTGAGTATAGTGACTTTGCTAGAGAGGAAGAATATGAACTCTGAAAATTTCGGAGTATTTTCTAAGTGTTGAGTAGTGCTCTTCAATTGAGTCAAATGCCTCAATTTATAAAGCAAGAGAAGATCCCT
This sequence comes from Anisodus acutangulus, assembly GCA_029783415.1. NCBI lineage: Eukaryota > Viridiplantae > Streptophyta > Magnoliopsida > Solanales > Solanaceae > Anisodus > Anisodus acutangulus. The sequence goes on from CM056491.1 coordinate 51,491,057, forward strand.
CAACTAGCCAACTAATGGCCTTCAATAGCCATGTAATGACACTTAATTGAGGGGTTACATTCAACCAAATAATGGCCGAATTCATGTGTCATGTAATGGAGAATCAATGCTCCAAAACCAGTCCAAAGGTCAGAACTTTCCAACTTTCCGTCGCAGTATTTTGCCTCCTTAGCACCGCGGCTCCAGTAACTGGCCAATCACTTAGCGCCGCAGCGCTGCCTGGGAGGCGTCGCGGCTCCGACGGTGTGGCACCGCTGCCCTTCACAGCTCCACGACGATTTCCGACTCGTTTCATCTTACACTTCGTACACTTCTTCCTTCGTTTACCAACATGGAATACTTTGTTAATTGGCCAATAACCGTCCATCATTCTATGTCTCAAACGTATTACATACGTACCAATATATCTTTCACTAATGAAATTTGCGATACTTGGCACTACGCGTGCACGTGTGTGGAAAACGACATTTCCAACGTGCGGGGCCCCAATTATTTGAGTCATAAATAATGGGATATACTTAATTCCACATTTAGTAAATTTTCAACAATCCCCTCTTGAAAGAGATTTTGGCGCACACACTTGGTGCCTTCTCCAGCAATCTTTCAGCGGACACGATGTTGCATCTGGATAAGTAGCATACGCTTTGAACCTTCCATAGTTGAATACCATCGGACTTACTTACTGCGCGGTGAACGTGATTTCCTTAACCGTCAGTGTTTAGTGTAAGCCAAGTCAACGGTACCAACACAACAACTTCCCTTACTCAGTTCTTCGTAATGTTTTGTCCGTTGTGATCGTGGACACTTCTTGGATTCTTAAGTGCGTTCATTTGAGGCGGCCTGTCCTCACAATTAAATAGGTGGTCTCCTACAAAGTATCCTGCTATACCCCACTTTACAAGTGTTAGGAACCATTAAAAGTTTCCCCAAACCTAACCTCAACCGGTGATGATCATTAAATGTTTTGGAAACTTAAGCTTTACTGCAGATAACACTTATAGTCTATCGCGGGAACGACTTTGGATTTGGTGTTTCTTTACAGAAATCACTATCCGAAGTGCTCATGCTTCCACCGAAGCGCTCAACTGAACCTTTACAGCTTAGTTTTCCTATTGAACCTAATTCCTGGGATCTCCAGTCAGAAAGGTTGGGTTACCATCGTATTGGTCCTTATACCTTGGGTTTTAAACCCATTCCCCTAGACAAGCAGAACATCTGATCCTTGGATAAGCCATTTGTCAGTGGGTCTACTATGTTATCCTTTGATTTTATGTAATCAATGGATATTATACCCATGATGATCAGTTGTCTAACAGTCTTATGTCTCCGTCGAATATGACGAGACTTGCCATTGTACATAGAATTTTGTGCCCTTCCTAGAGCCGACTGGCTGTCGCAGTGGATCATTACATAAGGTACGGGTTTGTTCCAACAAGGAACATCCTCTAAGAAGTCGTGAAGCCACTCAACTTCTTCTCCTGCTTTGTCTAAAGCTATAAAATCCGATTCCATCGTGGATCGGGCGATGCAAGTTTGCTTAGAGGATTTCCAAGACACAGCTCCACCACCAATTATAAATACATACCCACTGGTGGACTTGGTATTCTCTATATCAGATATCCAGTTTGCATCATTGTACCCCTCTAGTACAGCTGGATATCTCGAATAATGCAACCCGTAAGTTATCGTGTATTTCAGGTATTGTAGTACCCGATTCAATGCCTTCCAATGATCATTACTCGGATTACAGGTAAACCTAGCCAACTTGTTGACTGCATAAGCAATATCAGGTCGGGTGCAGTTTGTTATGTACATCAAACTACCAATCACCTGTGCATATTGCTCATGGCATACGAGTGCACCATAATTTTTATCAAGCTTTTGATTTCTATCCAGTGGTGCATTTATAGGTGAACTGTCAAACATCCCAAACTTTCTCAACACATTCTCGATGTAGTGAGACTGAGATAAGACCAGTTCGTCAGATTTCTTAGAGATCTTTATCCCTAATATGACATCTGTAATACCCATATCATTCATGTGGAAGCATTGTTTCAACATGTTCTTAGTCTCTAGAATCAAACTAGGACTGCTCCATGTGATCAACATGTCGTCTACATACATGCATATCATGACGAATGAGTAAGAGTTACCTTTCATGTAGACACATTTGTCATACTCATTAATGGCGAAACCCTTCGATAGTAGAGTACTATCAAGTTTTTTGTGTCGTTGCTTCGGGTCTTGTTTCAGCCCGTACAGAGATTTGTCAAGCCAACAGACTTTCTTCTCTTGCCTTGGAACCACATACCCCTCGAGTTATTCCATATAGATTTCTTCTTCCAAATCACCATTTAAGAAGGCTGTCTTGACATCCATTTGATGTATCTCAAGGTCATGCAACGCTGCGATCGCAATGAATACCCGTATGGACGTCATCCGAGACACCGAAGAGTCCGTGTCAAAATAGTCAAGGCCTTCTTTCTGCCGATAGCGCTTGAGTACCAACCTGGCCTTGTAATTATCTATAGACCCATCTGCTTTATACTTCCGTTTGAGTATCCACTTACAACCCAAGTATAGTTATGCAGAATGGAGTCGATTTCACTCTCAATAGATTCTTTCCAGAGCGGTGCCTCTGGAGTTGACATTGCTTCAGCAATTGTCCTTGGTTCATCATCAACCATATAAGCTACAAAGTCATGACCGAAGAATTTATCCTTCCTGGCCCTTTTACTTCGCTTTAGTTCCATCTCTGGAGTCTCCAAGTTCTGAGAATCTGGAACACTAGATTTTGAATATTCAGCCACTTCGAGATTCACTAGATCAGAACCATCTAGATCCGAGCCTTCAACGACTCCCGATTCCCGAGAGCTTTGTTTATAACTTCATTTGCGAGAGGTTATGTCTTTTTCCTTTCTAGGAAAGGTGTCTTCAAAGAATTGAGCATTCCTTGATTCCATGATTGTACCCCCGTGGATATCTGACTTATGCACTAAGAAGCAATAAGCACTATTGTTATTTGCATATCCGATGAATATGCAATCTACAGTCTTAGGCCCAATCTTGACCTGCTTTGGCTTGGGTACTTCAACCTTTGCCAAACAACCCCACATCTTTAAATATTTTAGGTGGGTTTCTTTCCCTTTCATGATTCATATGGAGTTTTGTCCATACCCTTATGTGGGACTCTGTTAAAAATCGTATTAGCGGTAAGGACAACTTCTCCCCACATGTTTTGTGGAAGACCGGAATTGATGAGCAGGCATTCATCATTTCCTTTAATGTGCGATTCTTGCGTTCTCCCACACCGTTCAACTGAGGTGAGTATGGAGCCGTCGTTTAATGAACAATGCCCGATTCAGCATAATATTCCTCAAATGGCGCTACATATTCTCCCCCTCTATCGCTACGAATGGATTTAATCATCATGCTTAGTTGATTCTCAACTTCTGCTTTGTAACGTCGGAATGCTTCAAAGGCTTCATCCTTACTTTTCAATAAGTAAATGTAATAATACTTTGTGCTATCATCAACGAATGTCACAAAGTACTTGTTCCCCCTAGTTTGTGCAAATTTGAAATCACATATATCTGTGTGAATAAGTTCTAGAGGAGCGGTATTCCTTTCGACAGATCGAAAAGGAAGCTTTGTGAGTTTTGCCTCTACGCACACCTCACACTTATGTTGAGGGTTTACATCGATATACGGCAACAACTCCAACTTTACCAACCTTTGGATGGACTTGTAGTTGATATGTCCTAATCTTTGATGTCATAAATTAGAGGACTCAAGCAAGTAAGAAGAAGCTTCAATATTATTGTTTGTACGTAATACAGACATGTCGTTAACTTTGAAGAGGCCTTCACAAACGAATCCACTTCCCACAAATGTTCTATTCTTAGTGATTACAAATATATTAGACTCAAACACTAGCCTAAAACCACCATTAACCAATAAATGACCTGAAATTAAATTTCTTATAATCTCAGGAACATGCATCACCTCCTTCTGAGTGAGCTCCTTTCCAAAAGTCATCTTTAGGACTACCTTTCCTACCCCCAACACGTAAGAGGAAGCGTTGTTGTCCATGAACAACTTCTTGTTTGTAACCGGTGTATAAGTGGAGAAGGCATCTATATTGGAACATATATGTCTTGTAGAACCTGTGTCCATCCACTATTGCATGAGATTCTCAACAAGGTTTGCTTCTAGCACCACCGCTGAGAACTCTTCAATCATGTCATCCAGAAACTTGTCTTTGACGATGTTAACACGTGCCTTGCCCTTAGCCTTGGCCTTCTCTTGTTGCTCAGTCTTGAGCTTGCAGTAGTCCTTGATCATGTGACCAGGTTTCCCACAGTGGTGACAGTTTCCTTTGAACTTCTCCGCTACTTAGGTCTTGCCATCTTTCTGGAACTTGCACTTCTTGCTTGGGTTTTCTTTGGCCTCGGCCAGATTTGCCTTTGCCTCAGCGGGTTGTTTACCCCTAGGTAAGGCCTTCTTATTGTCTTCCTGAATTTGGAGTTTGATAATAAGTTCTTCAAAGGTCATTTCCTTTGTTTTGAGTTTTAAGTAACTCATAAACTCATTCCACGAGAGAGGTAACTTTTCAATCAGTGATGCAACAAAAAACTGCTCATTTGGTTTTATACCTTCCAAATCCAGGTGATGTAGAATCATTTGGAATTCCTGGACTTGGGACATCACTGTTTTACTATCCACCATTTGAAATTTCAAAAATTTCCCAACGATGAATTTCTTAGTACATGCATCATGTGCGTTGTACTTCTTTTGCAGTTTCTCCCACAACTCTTTAGCGGTACCTCGATTGCAATTACAATGTAGAGAGGGTCTGACAAGAAATTCAATATATAATTCTTATACATGAAATCACTATGACTCCATGCATCAAGAACCATCTTCATGCCATTAATGACATGGATACCTAGGCCCCTTTCAGTTGTTTCAGAAGGCGAATGGTCCATTTCATCTCCAGCTTGTGGAGGATCTTCTATTAGGAAATGTGTCATTCCCATAACAGTCAGATAGAATAGCATCTTTTGTTGTCATCTCTTGAAGTTTGAGCCCATGAGCTTTTCAGGGCGTTCATGGTGGAATCCATTGGGTGGAGGAACAACAACGTTCCCTTGAGCGGCAGTAAAGGCGTTGGATGAGCCTTGAGCAATCGAAAAGGCATTAGGTGTGCCTTGAGCAGTGGGGAAGGCAGATGGATTGCCTTGAGTAGTAGCAACAACAAAATCAAAAGCAATGTGTTCTCTTCTAGTCATCTTTCTAGGTACTTACAACAAAATCTTGTCTTAAAAGTGTTGAGATACAACGTTGCAGGAAAAGGGAAGTAAATAACTATTACAATGGTAGAAAGGATAAACTAACTATTACAATAAACTGGAAATCAAGAACTTAACAAAATGCTTGGTGATTTGCTGAGTCGAGTGATGACACTCTGTCTTTAAGACAAGATTGCCCCCTATATCTCCTTTTACATTGTCGGGCAATAGTCTCCCAAGATACAACAACAACTTAACAATTGAGCAAAGGAAACTCAAGTGTTACTCTTGAAGAACTTTGAGTATAGTGACTTTGCTAGAGTAGAAGATAAACTCTGAAAATTCTGGAGTTTTTTCTAAGTGTTGAGTAGTGTTCTTCAATTGAGTCAAATGCCTCAATTTATAGTGCAAGAGAAGACCCCTCAACTAGCCAACTAATAGCCTTCAATAGCCATGTAATGACACTTAATTGAGGGGTTACATTCAACCAAATAATGGCTGAATTCATGTGCCATGTAATGGAGAATCAATGCTCCAAAACCAGCCCAAAGGTCCGAACTTTCCAACTTCCCGTCGCAGCATTCTGCCTCCGAAGCGTCGCGGCTCTGTGAATTAGCCTCGCGGCTCTGCGACTCCAGTGACTGGCCAACCAATTAGCGTCGCGGCACTTCACAGCTCCGCGGTGATTTTTGACTCATTTCATCTTACACTTCGTACACTTCTTCTTTCGTTTACCAACATGGAATATTTTGTTATTTGGCCAATAACAGTCCATCATTCTATGTCTCAAACGTATTACATACGTACCAATATCTCTTTCACTAATGAAATTTGTGATACTTGGCACTACGTGTACACGTGTGTGAAAACGACATTTCTGACGTGCGAGGCCCCAATTGTTTGAGTCATAAATAATGGGACATACTTAATTCCACATTTAGTAAATTTCCAACAATATTTACATAGGTTTGAACTTCGACTTTCTTGTGCTAGAATTTTAGCTCGGACACACATAAGTACTCTTTGCACTTTTTTTCAATGATCCGGCGCATAAAAAAGAATCTTCTTTTTCATGGGTTAAAATAGCACTTTTGGTCTTTCAGTTATTAGTAAATTCTACTTTTAGTCCTTGTGATATTTGATTAAGCACGTCTGATCTTCAATTACTTGAAATGTGAACTTTTGATTCAATTGCTTATGAATATTCACAAATTTTTCAGAATTATTAACTGCTCCGCCGTTTAGTTACCCATGTCATGTTAAACTCATATTTGGTACTTCATATTTTAGGGTAATATACTTGTAAAATAGTCCAAATATGACACTTTCTACATAAAGGTACCAAAAGCATATTTTAATTAATTGAGGATTAAATGTGTTGAGTCATATATCACAAGGACAAAAATGAGAATTTATCGAATATTGAGGGACCAAAGGTGCTAGTTTCCAAATCAAACATGTTCATATGAAAAAATTGAAACCCTTCTTATTGGACGATCATAATACTTCCCAAAAATCTAAATTCTTGATCTATGATACTTACAGACAGGAAAGCGAATTGCAATCAACCCGGAGCAGCATGCTTAGATCCTCGTTTCATTGGCGGAGATGGAATTGTCTTCTATTCCATGGCAAGAGCAATGAGCATTTCAGCTTAGTTTCCGATCTTAATCTCCATACTAATGCCCGTTTCATTGGCCTGCGACCTGTTGGTAGACCCCGAGACTATACATGGATTCAAGCTCTTGGACTCATGTTCAATGTGCATGCTTTCTCGGTGGAGGCTACCAAGGCAGAGTCTTGGGACAACGAAGTTGATCATCTGAAATTCTATTATGATGGAAAGGAGTTAGGCTTACCAGAATGATATCCATCTATATGGGAATCCTCTGAAAATAGCATTAAGGTAGAAAGTGTTGGATATGTAAAGCACGTACGGGATTAGTAAATAACTATTACAGTGATCGAAAGGATAAATAACAAAGATTACAACAAGTTGTCAATATCTTGATCTTGAATTGAAACTTCAAATATGAATCTTGTATTCGAAAATACAAGAACATGAACGGTTACACTTGTGGCTTGTAGAACCGCTGAGAATCCAAATGGTTAGAGTCCTTTGAGAATCAATTTCACACCTGAAATACTTAGCAACCAATTATATAATCACAACACCATCGGCTGAGTAGAGAGATGACTCTCTGTCTTTAAGACAAGATTGCCCCCGTATATAGGCTTTACAGAAGTGTGGACAATAGTCTCCCAAGATGAAACAACAAACTATTAAGTGTGCAAAGCCTACACAAATGATCTCAGCGAAGAACACGAATAATGAAGATTGCTAAAAGAAGGATTGCTATCAGGAAAATCTGATCTCTTTGTGGTGTTGTTAACTTGTGTGTCTCTTTTTCCTTTTCTGTTCATGTTTATCTATAGAATTGAGCCAAAGGCCTCAATTTATAGGTGTGCAAGATGACCTTTCAAATGCCCCATAATGACATTCAATTGCCATGTAATGGATGACATTTAACCCCCAAGTAATGCAACAACATAATGGTCCAAGTAATGACCATTATTGGGTGGATTTAATGCCACTGAAACCACCTCAACAGCCAAACCTTTGGAATTTCGTCGAGCAGTCACTGCCAATGAAGCGTGGCGACGCTAATTCAGCCAGAAACTCACGATGCTCACTGCCAATCAGGCGCCTCGACGCTTCGGCATCGCAGCCAGCCCGGGAGGTGCCGCAGCCCTTCTCGGCTCCGCGACCCTTTTTTTACTCGTACAATCTTACACTTCGCACAATCCTTCATTCGTTTACCAACATGGAGCACTTGTTATTTAGCCAATAACCGTCCATCATTCTATGTTTCAAACATTTCACTTACGTACCAATATCTCTTTCATTAACGAAATTTATGATACTTGACACTAAGATTGCACGTGTGTGGAAACGATCTTTCCGACGTGCGGAGCCTCAATTGTTCGAGTCATAAATAATGGGATAAACTTAATTCCACACTAGTAAATTTTAAACAATCCCCTCTAGAAAGAGATTTTGGGCGCACACGCAAGGTGCCTACTTTCAGCAATCTTTCAGCGAAAAAATATTGCATCAGGAGAGGTAACTTCCGCTTTGAACCTTCCCTAGTTGAATACCATCGGACTTACTTACTTTGCGGTGAACGTGATGTCTTGAACCGTCAGTGTTTAATGTAAGCCAAGACAACGGTACCAACACAATACCTCTCATTTATTCATTTCTTCTTATTGTTCTGCCTGTTGTGGTCGTGGACACACTTGGATTCTTAAGTGCGTTCATTTGAGGTGGCCTGTCCTCGCACTTAAATAGGTGATCTCCTACAAGGTATCCTGTTATACCCTACTTCACAAGTGTTAGGAATCATTAAAAGTTTTCCCAACCTTAACCTCAACCGTTTGAGGATCGTTAAAGGTTTGGAAGCTTAATCTTTACCCACCATGCAGGTAGAACTTTAATGTCTATCGCGGGAACGACTTTGGATTTACGTTTCTTTACAGAAATCATAATCCGAAGTGCTCTTGCTTCCACCAAAACGCTCAACTGAACCTTTTTCAGCTTAGTTTTCCCATTGAACCAAATTCTTGAGATCTCCAGTCAGTATGGTTGGGTTACCACCGCAAAGGTTTGTATTGTTTGGGTTTTAAGCCGATTCCCCTAGACAGGCAAAACTCTTGATCTTTGGATAGTCTCTTACTTAAAGGGTCCACTATATCCTTTGATTAGTAATTAAGGAAGTGACACCCGTGATGATCAACTGCCATACGGTCTTACGTCTCCGACAGATTCGACAGATATGTCCAGACGCCGTCATCCGTGCCCTTCCTGAAGCCGATCGGCTAGCCACAATGTATAACTGCTGAAGGCACGAGTTTCTCCCAATAAGGGACATCCTCTAAGGAGTCGTGAAAATGCTTTGTTTAAAGCGATAAACTCTGATTCCATCATGGATCGGTCGATGCAAGTTTTCTTAGAGGATTTTCCAAGACACACCATACACATCTACTTGTGGCTTTGGTGTTCTTCATATCTCATGTCCAGGTTGAATCACTGTGTTCTCCCAGAACCGCTGGACATCCAGAATATCGTAATCCGTAGATAAGCGAACATTTCAGACATCGTCATATTCGATTTAACGCCTTCTATCGATCATTTTTAGAATCACGAGTGAACCTTAGTTCAACTGATTTACTTTGTAGGCCGATATCAGGTCGGTTGTAGTGTGTAACATACATTGAACTACATGTGACCTGCGCATATCGCCCCTGATATACGGGTGCACCATGATTCTAATCAATTTTATGATTCCTATCCATTAGTGGCTTCAAAGAGACTGTCAACTAACTCACAAATGAGTTTGGACTAAGACCAGTCCGTTAAATGTCTTAGAAATCCCAATTCCTAAGATGTCATATGTGGTACCCATATCTTTCATATCGAAACTTTGTTTTAATATGACTTCCACTTTCAGACTGTTGGTTTTCCAACTGTTGGCTTTCTAACTTTAGAGTCAATGTTTCTGTTGTCAAATTCATTGTTTCTGTTTTAACTGAAACTTCCAGGACCAAAATGTAAACATTTCAGGGACAAGCCCAACAGTCCAACAAACCAACTATGATCCCCCCTTCCAACTCTCCGATTAGGAAGGCGTCATCAACATCCATGTCACGCAAGACTGCAATGGCCATAGATGTTAAGCTATTCACAGGGGAGCACATGTCCAAGTAGCCAAGGCCTTATACTCGTCAGTAGATCCATCTACTTTGTACTCACTTTTGAGTATCCGCTTTTACAACCCAAAAGTTCTTTTTCCGGAGGAAGGTCAACCATTACACAAGTATGGTTCTATATGATGGAATATATTTCTCTTTATAGCTTCTTTCCAAAGCAGCGCTTCTGGAGATGACAATTCTTTGTTAATTGCCCATGGTTCATTCTCAACCATACAAGCTAGAAGGCATGGAACAAATATTTGTCCCCTCTTTGCTCCGTCTCGGTTCAACATCTAGAATCCCTGAGTTCTGTAGATCTGGAACATTAAGTTCCGGATAGTCAGCAACTTTCGAGTCCTGTAGCTCTGGAACGTCTGGTTTCGGACAATCAGTCACTCGCGGGTTCTTGTTAACCTCGAGCAATTACTTCTTTTTCCTTCTCAAGTTAGGTTATCCGCAAAGAATTCAGCATTCTTTGACACCAAGAGGCGATAAGCACTACTGTTATTTGCAGATCCAGTGGATATGCAATTTACAGTCTTAGGTCCAACTTGACCTGTTTCGGTATTCCAACCTCTACCAAGCCACCCCACAACACAACATTTATAGGTGGGATCCTTTCCATATTTCACACGAATGGTTATTCTTATCATTATGCGTAGTTCTGTTGAGAATCACATTAGTGGTAAAGATCGTATTGCCCCACATATTTTGGGCGTACGACTTTGCGTTTGGCTAACACCGTTAGACTGAGGTGAGTAATGAGCAGTTGTTTGATCAATGATGCTTCACATTCTCCCCCTTTATCACTACGAATTCCTCAATTCGTAGGCTTAATTAATTTTCAACTTCTGTTTTGTAGTGCTTATCCGCTTTCAACAACTTCATCTTTGCTTTTCAACAAAAAAAGGATGCAATACGTTGTACCATCATAAATGAAGGTCACAAAGTACTTGTCTCCCCCCTTTATTTTGTACAAACTTCAAATCACCCATGTAGGTATGACTAAGTTCTAGAGGAGCGGTGCTTCTTTCGCTATTTCTTTGACGGAATGGAAAGGTGATTTTGCCTCTTCGCCTACCTCACATTCATTTTGAGGGTTTATGTTGACAGAAGGCAATAATCTCAACTTCGTTAGCTTTTGAATGACTTTCTATTTAACATGTCTTAATCTATGATGGCATAAATGCACAGATTACAAATATATCATTCATTTAGCTACAAACATATTGTACAATTCTTAGTTATTACAGACCTGTTGGATTAGTCTCAAACCAGCTTGACCAACATCGTCCATTAAACCAAGTTTGGGACATGTATCACCTCCTTTTAGAGTGATCACATTCCCTGAAGTCCTATTGAAGACAATCTCTCCAACCCCTTCTACTTTAGAGGTGGCGTTCCTTTACATGAACAACTTCTTGCCCGTGGTTAGGGCATAACCGGATCATATGTGATCTGGATACTCTGGCCCACTCCAGTTGTTTTGGCAGACTAAGTGTCCAATTTTTTTTCTGCCTTTCTTTTGGCCTACCGATCGTTTAAGACCTGGAAACTCTGGCCTACCTCACTAGGTGTCCATTACTTTTCTGCCTTTCTTCTGGCCTTTAGATCATTTAAGACCTGGAAATTCTGGCCCACTCCAGTCGCCCGTAGGATTTGTACGACTGAGTGTCCAATATCATCCTATTAAATGAAGGATCTTCTGTCAGATAGTGTGACAGGTTCAACGTCTTAAGATAAACCATTATCTTTTAGTCTTCTTCCTTTAAGATTGGTGCCCAGACAATTCCTGGCGCTTGCTTAAGAGTGGTAACAGTTTTCGCACAGTCAGTGGATCTCTATCCTTCGTATGTGCGAACATACTTTACACACTTTTAATAATTACACTAAAAAAATGGATCTTTTAAGTTTTGTTTACAATACTCCAATCTTTATACGGGAAGGAAGAAGATTAAATATATAATTTTAGAGTGTAGGGAATATAAGTTTTAATTAAAACACTTTCATATCCTAGCTTTGCTTTACACACTCTTATTCAGATATTATCTCAACACATTATAGATAAGGAAGGATAAATTAACTTAGACCTTTTGGATTCTGGCCCATTTCAGTCAAACTGAGTGTCCACATCCTCCTTACCATAATTCGGATCCTTTGTCTGGGACAGATATAGGCCTTCTGCTACATAATAGAACATCATATTCAACATTCTCCTCTTGTCCCAGTTGACATCCTCAGCCTCTCGTGGGCGCTTGTTTCCACCACCATCGGGAGCGGTGACACCAACTCGTCCTTGATCTTTAGTCGTACTAGCATGACTATCAGCAGTATCTTGAAGCTCAGCATCAGATCCAGAGATCCCACCTTTGGCGGAAACAGATTTCTAACTGTCGTCAAAGAGAGAACCAAAACTAGGACCAGATTTGAAAGCACGGTTGTTGACAGAGACATTGTTTGAACTGTTAACAGAAATGTCAATAGAATTATTTTCAAGAAGAAAACCACAGCCAGATTTGGGACCATATCTGTTGGCAAACATCTTTCGAACACTAATACAATCTTGTCTTAAAATTGTTGGATATGTAAAGCACTTACGGGAATAGTAAATAACTATTACAGTGATCGAAAGGATAAACAACAAAGATTACAATAACAAGTTGTCAATATTTTGATCTTGAATTGAAACTTCAAATATGGATCTTGTATTCGGAAATACAAGAACATGAACTGCTACACTTGTGGCTTGTAGAACCGCTGAAAATCCGAACGGTTAGAGTCCTTCGAGAATCAAGTTCACACCTGAAACACTTAGCAACCAATTAGATAATCACAACACCACCGGTTGAGTTGAGAGATGACTCTATGTCTTTAAGACAAGATTGCCCCTGTATATAGGCTTTACGGAAGTGTGGACAGTAGTCTCCCAAGATGAAACATCAAACTATCAAGTGTGCAAAACCTACACAAATGATCTCAGCGAAGAACACGAATAATGAAGATTGTTAAGAGAAGGATTGCTATCAGGAAAATCTGATCTCTTTGTGGTGTTGTTAACTTGTGTGTCTCTTTTTCCTTTTCTGTCCATGTTCATCTATATAATTGAGCCAAAGGCCTCAATTTATAGGTGTGCAAGATGACATTTCAAATGCCCCATAATGGCATTCAATTGCCATGTAATGGATGACATTTAACCCCCAAGTAATGCAACAACATAATGGTCCAAGTAATGACCATTATTAGGTGAATTCAATGCCATTGAAACCACCTCAACAGCCAAACCTTTGGGATTCCGTCGAGCAGTCACTGCCAATGAAGCGCCGCGGCTCTGCCACATTAGCGTCGCGACGCTAATTCAGCCAAAAACTCACGATGCTCACTGCCAATCAGGCGCTCCGGCATCGCGGCCCTGTCCGGAAGGCGCCGCGGCCCTTCTCGGTTCCGCGACCTTTTCCGACCCGTACCATCTTACACTTAGCACAAACTTTCTTTCATTTATCAACGTGAAAAACTTGTTATTTAGCCAATAACCGTCCATCATTCTATGTCTCAAACATTTCACATACGTACCAATATTTCTTTCATTAACGAAATTTACGATACTTGTCTATAAGATTGCACGTGTGTGGAAACGACATTTCCGACATGCGGGGCCTCAATTGTTCGAGTTATAAATAATGAAATAAACTTAATTACACATTAGTAAATTTCCAATGGAAAGAACTCCAAACAAGAACGGTGCTTTGATCAGACTTCCAAAAGTTGCAGAAATTTCAGTTAATGCCGTACCTGTTACCAAAGAAGATGACAGGATCCACAACTATCAGATGCCTTCTGATGATTGCTTCGCTCACCTGGACGTGCAGTTCAGATTCTATGGCCTATCAACAAAGGTTGAAGGCGTTCTTGGCCGGACTTACCAGCCAGACTTGAAGAATCCAGCAAAACTAGGTGTTGCTATGCCTGTAGTGGGAGGTGAAGACAAATACAGAACTTCAACCCTTTTGTCTTCCAAATGTAGTTCCTGTATCTTCTCTCCAGCTGGAGTTTTGAAAGAATCAGACCCACTAGTCATGGATTTTGGGACTTTGGACTGCACTGGGGGATCAAACAACGGCCGTGGAATAGTTTGCAGAAAATGAGGACCCAATTGGATTATTCAAAGCACGGATTTCCAGTTTTCATTTTGAGTTGTAGTGTGTTTATTTCTTAACCAAGTTTTTTTTCCTCGAGGACAAATGATACTGATATGCCCTAGTTCAGAATTACAAATTTGTAGTCTACAAATATGCATCTAAGACTTCAAACAAACTTTTCAAGAATGACATGAAAAAGAGCTACAATTGGATGCATTAAAAGAGTGGCTAAGAACTTAAGCACAAGAAATGGTAATAATTAAGCCAACAGTGCATCAAAGGAAATGAATCAGATTTTTCACATACTAATAACTAGATGTTTAAGATGTTGACAATTCCGCGGCACAACTTTTATAGAGGATCGGTGTATGCAAAACAGAAAGATAATCCATGTTCAACTGAACTGTTCATAACCACTTAGATGGCAGCTCTGTCTATTATGTCAAAGCATATTACCAACATGGAGTTTATCTCATAACAATGATCAATTTAAGAGAGCATCATTATTGCCTTTAAGGAAACAAAAACAGCATCAAAAACTCAGCCACCATCAGAAGATAATTCAGCTGAAGTGCTGCAATAATTGATTAATATTGTTTCTTTCCAAGTCACTGATTACAATGCTTTGACAATTTATAGTCATGATATCTATGAGTAAAAAGGCAACTTTATCACCTATGTAATAGTTCAAACAAGGTTACAACTCTTAGTATTACAAAGACAAATTTCAATTGATGCCCAGCTCCACCACAATCATTTACAGTACATTTATCACCGGCAGTCTGTTCAGGGTTCCAAACTCGAGAATTTTATTAGGAAAAATTGACTCAAATACTATGAATGAAAAGATTTTTAAATCGCATTAATATTTCGTTGAAGCCACAAAATAAAAATTACTGTTCCTTTTCACCTTCCCCGTGGATTTACCAGCTGAGAGAAAACAGCACTAGTGGCAGCATCCTCTGCATCATCATCAGTTCCAGAGTTAATCCCTTCGATCATACTCGCACTATTGTCAAATGGCGTCAAAGGCATACTGAGTATATGGTTCGTGCTGTTATCATCGGGCTCTGCCAGAGCTGATGAGGTTTCCTCAAGCTGAAGAGCATATTCAAGATTCCACAGAACATCCCCCATGGAAGGTCTATCAACTCCATGGTCAGCCAAACACTTTTCTGCGGTCTCCCCAAACTTCTTGAGGGAGGCTGAATTCACCTTTCCTGCAAGATTTTTGTCCATTATCTGATCCAACATGCCTTTCTTTTGCCAAACCATTGCCCACTCAGCTATATTGACTTGTTCCCGTGGTAGGACCGGATTCAATGCAGGTCTGGTGCAGAGCACTTCCATTAGGACAACACCAAATGAATAAACATCTGATTTCTCTGTAAGCTGCTGTCTTCTAAAGTATTCAGGATCCAGGTATCCAAAGCTACCTTTAACAGCGGTGCTAACGTGGGTCTGATCAAGAGCCGGTCCAGTTTTAGAAAGACCGAAATCAGCAACTTTGGCTAAAAAGTTCTCGTCCAAGAGTATGTTTGTAGTTTTCACATCACGATGAATGATGCCCTGCGATGCACCAGTGTGGAGGTAATGCAGCCCCCGAGCAGCACCTATACAAATCTCGAGACGCTGCTTCCACGAGAGAGATGGAAGATCCGTTCCATAAAGATGACTTCGGAGAGGCCCGTTTGCCATGTATTCATATACCAAAATCATTTCTGATCTCTCATCACAATAGCCAATCAAAGACACGAGATGGCAGTGGCGAAGTTTGGACAACATTTCAATCTCTGTTCGAAATTCAGCTAGACCTTGTTCAGATCTCGGGTTGCCTCTTTTGACAGCAAGCATTGTCCCATCTTCTAGTGTTCCCTTGTAAACTCTACCAAAACCACCAACACCAAGAAGCAAGCTTTCGTCGAATTTATTAGTAGCATCCGTTATTTCTTGGAAACTAAAGAATCGACCAAGATTGGGTGAAACTAACGAGATACAGCTTGCTGTTCCACTCTTTTGAGAAGTTTTCGACACATTTGTCAAAGTTAAAGAGTTTCCATACAGGGGAAGTGGAAGCCATGGGTGCCCCTGGTGAGGAGAGGTCTTCGATTTTCGGGCTACCAAGCAGCAACAACACAACCCAATAATTGCTAATGCAGCTGATGCTGCTACAGCAGAACCAATAATAACACCTTTCTTGTTCTTCTTGTGAGGCCTCACAAGTAGAGTCTCAACAGATGAAACACCACTCAAGCTTCTAGCTCCATTGCTAATCTTCATGATTTCCAATCCATTCATAATTGCATTGATCCAATCAGCTCCTGTATCTGGACCAACACTGATTATTAGAACACCTGAATTTGTTGAGGAGTTGGACACAAAATCCTTGTAATACGGCACGTCCAAATTACCAGCTGAAGCTGACAAATCTAGGTCCAGTAAAGCAATGTCATCATTTATATACAGGTTAAAAAGTAGAGTATTCAAGGACTCGCTCACGATGTCACAAAAATGTACACGGATGAGGTACATGAAGTTCGGATCAATTGGGAACTCCCAAGTGATATTGAAATTCCCATTGGCAGTATTAGCATCTCCCATGGTTTCAGCAGTAGCATAAACCCAATTTGGTGCTATTTCAGGCTTAATGGTAGCTGGATATTTTATGCTTGAAGGGCTAACCGAAGCATTCACCGCAGAGCTGTTGACATGCAGATACTTAACATCATTCTCCCACGTTCTCCCTAACGTATCATTCTGAGCAGTAACTAAAGGACCTCCCATGTTTAGCCGATATACAGTTTCAAGGGCCAGCTCAGAAAGGCCATTGAAAGGGGCTGGTGGAGATGCAGCCACTGCTTGGTCAGGAATCAACTCATCAGGAGCTGATACAACTTCAATCCCATTAATAAATGCGATTGAGTTGTTCGAAGGAATTAAAGCAATAGTCAAGCTATCTGTAGTCACATTGATTGAGTACTCCTTAAACAGGTAATTACCCTTATATCTCTTGAAACTGAAATTGTTCAACAGAACAAAATTTTCCGTAACAACTGTGATTGAGGCAGATGTTAAGTTATGGCCAGGAATAGGATAGAAATAAAGGCGAACCCAATGCCGCCCTTCTTGATGAATATCAAACTTATAAGATGTTGTAGTATGGAAAATCCTAGCAGATTGGTAAATTGAAAATGGGGCAGTGGAATTGAATGTGGTAGCAATAGAATTTTCTTCACTTTCTAAAGCAACTGATTTATGGGGTGTGTCAGGAACAAAAATTTGGCCAAGGAAGGTTGCATTTTTGGAAGATCCACAAGCAATCAAATAGTTATCAGCAGGTGTGAAAGCAGCATTAGCCACATGAATCAAGAAACTAGACAACACAAAAGCTAGAACCAAATGCATCCATCTCACTAATCTACAACCCCACATTTTAACAAACAAATTAAGTACTGATTTTGCAAACCATTAATTGGTTTAATCAAACTAAGTTGGAATATAGATCTATCTGGAGCAATATAAGAGTAAAACAAGCTATAAGCTATGATAAAAGACGATACATAATTTATCTTTTGCACTAAACTTTCTCAAAAAAAAATCAAGATTTGAAATGGGTATGAATTAAAAATGAAAAAGAATGAAAACCCAGAAGGGAATACTTGAATGACACCATGAAAACACAATCAAGTAGAGCTTTTTAGTGCAAAATTCCAACAACTCTTTACAGGCTGTTTGATTAGGCTGTCATTTTTACAGAAGATATAGTAAGGGGGGGACCCACATAAAAGAACTGCATATTAAACACCAGTTGCAATAGCTGTTTTCAATTTTCAAGGGACATTGTGGTTTGATTTTGATACTCTCAGTAGTAGGAGTAGGAGAAAGAGCTATGAAGCTTCTGAAAGTGATACATTAATGAATTTATCTCTGTGCCAGGCTCTTGCTTTGCATGATTTGTAATTTATTTATTTACAAAGGAATAGTAGCTAGAATAATGATTGATAAGGATAAATTATAAAAGAATACGAGTTCTTAAAATTTACTTGATTTTTATTGATAAAAAGTGATAAAGAGTTGTTGAAATAAACGAGGTCGTTAACTCGTGACTTTCTAATCAAATGACATTAATTTTATCGATTACTTCAAAGCTTCCGTTCAAGATTGATATTGAAATAAATTGATAAAAAATAGATTTTTGATTTAAATCAATTTTAAAAGCTAGTTTTTAAAATTAAAATAATCCAAAATTATATAAAAGATCTTATTATTCCTAAATGATCGATATGGAAATTAAATAACATCGCACGTCTAAATAAATCTGTTAATTAGAACGTGAATAATATAATATGAGCCTTGAATAAATAAAGAATTGAAAAAGATTTAACTTTGATAACATTATAAGTAATGGAGTATCAAAGTTTGTTGTTCAATGAATATTTTGTGTAGCTCCTCCGACCAAAACAATTCGGAGTTATAGTTAACTTGTGTTACTGCCTTGCTGGGGGACCAAGGTACCAACCTTCTACGCGGCTTCGAGATACGGAGGAGACAACTAGTAACGTCATAGTTCTGCTACCGTCACCGTCAGCTGGCCGTTTGAGCTTTCGTCTGCTAATGTAATTGTATAGCCGGCATCGAAAATAAAATTGAAGAGAATGAATAACTATTAAATTTGATAAAAGATAACCTTAATACTTCTTATTTTCCTAAAATTAACAAGATTGTTATGATATGTTTAACCTTACAAATAAAAGGTCTTTACCTTCTCCATTCTCAAAAGCGGATTCTATCCCGATTTGTCAAATAGTGATAGTGTTAGTGTCTTCAACTCGTCTCATAAAACCAAGTGTCTTTGCCGGAAGAAAGTATACTAAAGAGAGCCGGTGCAACTCAGTCTATTCAATGCTAGGCATAATGAGTATAAGGACCTCAAAAAAATATATTTTCGTCATATGAACTTTAAGGTGTATGAAATTTTATATTTGATTTTTTAAGTAGAACACAAAAGTTATATTTTTAGAAACGTCATACTCCTCATTCTAATTTATGTGATAATGTTGATTTGACCCTAACTCAAAAAAAGAAAGATTTTTTTTCAAAACTTATGATGTAAAACAAGATTTAGATGTTTGTGCAGTCATGAATTATCTCATTACTAAAAAAATAATAATTTTAAAGTGAAATTATTTTTATATATAGAAAGATGATATATTTTTTACATAAATTAAAAGGTAAAATATGTCACAGAGTCGAATTTAAAGTTTTGAGTTTATGAATTCTGAATTGTAAAAAAAAAAAAGCTTACTGATATTTAGATAATTATTTAATCATATTAAGTGAATATTCAACGTAAATAGACTTTTGATTAAAATTTCTTAGGTTCTACAAAATTCGAAACTAAAACTCTAACTTCACTCTGCACATAAATTAGGATAGATAGGTAGCATATTTAAAATTTTAAAATTTCTTTATTTTTTAAATTCTATAAATAATTAAATAATATCACATAAAATAAAATTGACAAATTTTATCATTCGATGACTGACGTCGTTGATTAGCATGTGAAGAAGGAGGCTAGTTGGTGACGGAATCTTGACTCCGTTGACGTTAGACGTTACAAAACGGTATTCTATTTTTGGGTCAAGCTATCAAATCTTTTTCTAATAACTGCCATACTGGACTGGAGCACATGGCCACGAACACTCGTTCCCATTTGCTACCCTTTTTTATAATAAAATATTATTATTATTCTTTTCGTTTTGAAGAATTTGGTTTTTAGCGCTAACTAGAATGGCATGTGGGTATAATTTTGCGGATTTCGCACCGCACTCGTCTCAGTTGGGGCGGATATGAGTATAACTTCGACGGATAGTAGACGGGTATGAGTATTGAAAATGTATCCGCCACGGGTAGGGGATATGTGGTGAATTTACAGTTATACCCGCCTGATACCCGTCAATCCGCCCGCTACCCGCCCCATAAGCCCAGTACTATTTGCAGGCTTTTAGCATTTAGTAAGCCCATAAGCCCAGTACTATTTGCAGGCTTTTAGCATTTAGTAAGCCCATAAGCTGATAATCCCAGTATCAATAATTAATAAGCAGTAGGGTTCACTTCTCAGAGCTCACTCCTCTTTTTTCTTAACCCTTCCCTTACGCCTTCCTCTCGCTTCAGCACTCTCAATCTTCAGCACTCTCACTGTTACGCCTTCACAGCTCACTTCTCAGCCATCTCTCGTTCTCTCTTACATGTATTCCTTGTAAGCTCTCACTCTCTTTCTCTATAGTTTCTAGTGTGTTCTTATCTTCTCATTGATCCATAGTGGAAACACACCTAGGGTTTTTCAAATTTTCAGATCTCTGATACATTTTCGAATATTATCTTCTTTGCATAGTCCATAGTGGGTTATGGAAGAAAGTAAAAGGAAGATCTATGCGCAATATGCGCTACTGCTATTGGCTTGTTGCTTTTTCTCTCAGCTTTACGCTTCTTCTGATGTGGTAAGATTAATATCGGTAAATTTATGTTTCCAATTTTGTATTCTTTCAAAGAACCTAAATCATGAAAGGCACACCGGTCCTTATTCATTTGGTAAGTTGAATAAATTTAAAGTATTCCTTGTTGATTTTGACTTTAAACTTTTGTCTACTTACATGATTTTTTTCGTGCCAGATTATGTCTTTGACCCGACGTGTTCAACTAGCAAGGTTTATGAACAAGGGGCTAGAGATGTTGCTCTGTCTGCTCTAAATGGGATAAATGGTAGAACCACTGTACATTTTAGTTTAGTCCCAAAGTTTAGATCTAATACACTCATTTGGTATATTGTTTGAACAGAGACCTTTCAATTAATCTCATACTTCTTTTGCAGCAACCATATTTGCATATGGGCAGACAAGTAGTGGGAAGACATTCACAATGAGGGGAATAACTGAAAGTGTTGTTAACAACATTTATGAGCACATCAAATTTGTAAATCAAACTTTCTCCAGAATCTTTTCTTGTTTTATAATTGAGAAGTTGTGGTTTTGATATCCGGATGCTTTTTCTTTTTTCTGCATTACAACTTATGAAAGAAAGTAAAAGGAAGATCTGTGTGCAATATGCGTTACTGCTATTGGCATGTTGCTTTTTCTCTCAACTTTACGCTTCTTCTGATGTGGTAAGATTAATATCGGTAAATTTATGTTTGCGATTTTGTATTCTTTCAAAAAACCTAAATCATGAAAGGCACACCGGTCCTTATTCATTTGATAGGTTGAATAAATTTAACTTATTCCTTGTTGATTTCGACTTTAAACTTTTGTCTACTTACATGGTTTTTTTCGTGCCAGATTATGTCTTTGACCCAACATGTTCAACTAGCAAGGTTTATGAACAAGGAGCTAGAAATGTTGTTTTGTCTGCTCTAAATGGGATAAATGGTAGAACCATTGTACATTTTAGTTTAGTCCCAAAGTTTAGATCTAATATACTCATTTGGTTTATTATTTGAACAGAGACCTTTCAATTAATCTCATACTTCTTTTGCAGCAACTATATTTACATATGGGCAGACAAGTAGTGGGAAGACATTCACAATGAGGGGAATAACTGAAAGTGTTGTTAACAACATTTATGAGCACATCAAATTTGTAAATCAAACTTTCTCCAGAATCTTTTCTTGTTTTATGATTGAGAAGTTGTGGTTTTGATATCCGGATGCTTTTTCTTTTTTCTGCATTACAAACTACTGAGAGGGACTTTGTGCTGAAATCCGGATGTTTTGCTGCTAAAGATATGTGGTTATTTCAACTGATGTTGCTGCTAAAGATAGCTAAAGATATGGACATGCATGTTCACAGAATTGGGAGAAGAACCAACAATATCTTGTTCTTTGCAGTTCTTGCTGTATCATGTTCTTTCCATTTAGCAGTAAAGATAGCTAGTTTGATGGTTTTTGTCTTGACCCAAGGCTTCCTTGTGAATGTTTCCTACTAGCAATATCTTTTTTCTTGACTAGTTTAATGATTTTTGTCTTGATTTGATTTCAAACTTTGAAATTCTATTGGCTAATTGATTTTAGAGGGATTTCCCCCTCTTTTTCACTTATCCCATACTGATTGGGATCCAAAGTTTTCAGGGTTTGAGTAAGGGAATTGATGGCTAAAGTTTTTATCGGGATTTAAAATTTTATACAGGCGGGTATTGACGGGTGACGGATATCCACTTGGGTGGTGAAGCGGGTGTGAATTTAGGGCGGGTATGGATGTTGAAATTGTACCCGCCACGAGGGTGACGGATATAAATGTTTTTGGCTGGTACAGGTGCGGGGGAGGGGTACCCGCACCCGCCCCGCCCAATTGCCATCCCTAGCGCTAACAGTATTATTCCTCTTCGTGTTTTGCAACTCTCCCAAAAGAGGAACAATTTTATCATTCTAGATGATCATAAATTCATATATAAAAATAAATTACAGCTTAACAACAATAATATACCCAATAAAATCTCATAAAGTAAAATTTAAAAAGAGTAAAATGTATGTCGATCTTATTCCTACTTTCAAATAAATAATTATTGCAAGATCATAGTTACTGTACTTTTCTCTCCTGTATTAAGTTTAGTTATTAGAAACAAATAATTTTGGTTTGTCAGGATATAGGAAATTTTTATAAGCGTTGCAATATTAATCATTTTACAATGATAACACGTAGATGGTTCAAATTCAATAAGAATTCGAAAAATTACGATTCTTAGGAGGATTTATTGCGCATAGATCAAGACAAGAAATCTCCATAATCTTTCTTTGTCCAGTTTATGTGTCATTTCTCTTTAATTTGATCAAAAGAATATTCAATACTTTCTTATCTAAAAGCGATTAAATTTTCATTTTTTTATTTTTTCCTTGGTGAGACGGGTGTATGGGTAATTTTTTTTTCCATTTTTCATATTTCTTTTATAAAAGTAAGATAAAAGATATGAAATAGAAAATGTGTGTATGGGGGAGGTGCAGGGGTGGTGGTGGGGTAAGGGACAAGGTGGATGGTAAGACAAAAATTTCTAATTTTTCATAAATCTTTTATAAAAGTACAATGAAATATATAAAGTAAAAAAATTGGGTTGGGAGATGTGGAGGCAGGGTGGTGGTAGTGCGATGGGGTGTGGGTGGGGGAGGGAGAGTAAGGGGGTGGAGTAGAGGTGTATGGGGTGTAGGGAGCAAGGGCAAGGGTACATGGGCAGGGGTGGGTATGTAGGGTAGGTGGTGGAGAGTGGGTTGGGGTTGGGGTTGGGAGGGGTGCATTGATGTATTTTTTATCGATTCGAAAAATGTTTTTCCTCAAATTTTCATTTTTTCCTATTTTGAGGAAAATGATTTATTATTGAATCCAGTGAGTCACATATATGAATACCTAAATTTTATCCATATTTGCCCATATTTTTATGGATTAAAAAGATAATTGAAGCTCATATTTACCCAACAGACATATGAGTGACTCAATTCACTAAAATATGAATTAAATGAGCTAAGTCTCTAAATATGGACTCAAATTGTCACCTCTAATCTAAATGATGTGATTGATAAACCATTAAATATTGTGGTGGAATGAATATAATATATCTAGCTTTAACTAGAGGTCTCAAATTTAAATTCTACAACAAAAAAGATTATAATAAAATTTCCTTTAATACAAATATCAAATACCAAGCCGAAATAAAAAGAATTGACATGCACAAAGTGATTGATAATTTAGGAGTATTTGAGACAATTTTTCGGTAGTTTAGGCTCGAAACGCGCTATGGATTGAAAACAAGTTCCTAGCTTTTGATTTTGATTTCTGTTTTTTAAAGTTCAAAGAAATTGAAAATGTGTCTGAAAGGCTTTAGCATTTTCATCTTCTTTCTTCCCTTTTTTTGCTGTTCACATGTCTATCCCTTTCCAGTTTCCACACAAAATTGACAATACAAGATACCTTTTTGAGCCCCTATTTTATTTTGCTTTTATTGGTTCTTCATTCAATGTATTGTTCGGTACCTGCTTAGAAGTTCAGATTAATTCAAATTATATTACGTAAATTATTAAAAAGATTAGTTCAAATTATTTTACGTAAAATTCATTAAAAGAAAAAGTGATTCATATTTAAAAATTGACCACGCTTTTGAGCCACTTTTTATTTTGTTTTTTTTTATTAATTTCTCTATTTTTTGGTACCTGCATAGATGTCTGATTAGTTCAAATAATTTATTAAAAGAAAAGGCTATTCACATAGAATTTTCTATTATCAAGCTCGAGCGAAAGAATTCTATCGATATTGTTAGTTCTTTTGCACCTCTTATTCTGAGTCTTGACCTTATTAAATTTTATTAAACGGAGGGGTGATTTCGTATGATGGATAATGAAAAATAGTCTTGAGATAAAAATTTAGTATCGTCTTAATCTTGTTTGGTTAATAATTATGCGATAAGTTATCTTAGGATTCAAAATAATATTGGGATAACTTATCTCGGGTTATCCCAAGATAAAACAATGAAAAGACAAAGATAGCTATGGAATCCCTCAATTTTTTGTCTATGCATATCACTTTTAATACAGTAAATCAAACAATTAATAAAAATAATATTAAAATAATTAATTCTAACATAACTAATTTCAAAATAACTAATTTGCATAAGTGTTTTCTAACCAAACGACCCCTTATTCTTCAGTTTTTGACTTTTTCTAGCTTTAAATTGTCGAAATTGAAAGCAACAAGACAACAATTCTGACGAAAGTGGAATCTTCTCAGTTCTGCTCTGAGCAGCCTAATCATATGCCACGTCTGTATCACACGTGGTACCTCTCCCTCAGTAACTTTCAACCAAATTTGCCACGTGAACAGTCTTAGTATTATCTCTGCCATTTCATTATTTTCTCTTCGATACTCGTTTCTTTTTAATTGTTTAAATAGATTTAAATTTTTAACTTGGACGCCCATATATCTATGCATAATATTAACGCTAAATTTTGATCACTTATTATAAGTGTATCTCTCTATATATTCTATCGCTATATAAATTCTACTCACAAATTTCAATTCATCGAGTCATTGATACTGCTACAGGTACAACATTAGCATACTATATTTGTCTCTCTATTTGGTAGAAAAGCACCCTTAATCATCAACGTATACAAAAAGCTTTGTGGCTCCGGAAGCTTTAACAGATCCTCACAACTGTCTCCCATTCCCAATAACTTTCATCACATCAGCCAACCTAGATCAGAGCGTCGCAGTGCGCGTGGATATAGTTACGTCAGAATGCTTACGTCGCCTAGGGATATAATAGTCTAAATTTTATCTTATATATGAAAGGCTTAAAAGAGAAGGAAAATACACTGTATTCTCTCTAAGCACACATTTCTTGTAACTCAGATCTCTCTCAAGCTATTACACGATTTTCAGCTTTGATTCATATTCGGTCCATAGTTATTTTCAGATCTAATTTATTAGTTTTCATTATTTGCTTCGTCTTACTGATATTTTTTAATACCTCATATCTGTAACCTAAACATCAATTTCGGACTCGATCAAGAGGGTCTCCGGATCGAATACGACCTACTTGTCTTTAAACCCTTGAAATACAAATCTCTAATTGCGTTTTTGGTAGAAATCATTTTTACAAGAAAACAATTTGGCATCGTCTGTGGGGATAGACAGTTGTGGAGTTGTCTTGATCCGTAGCTAATTTTCTTGGAAATCCTAAGGCCGACAAATCACCGGAAAGAAACATGTCAGGTGGAGACAACGTTGCTCGTGGAGTACATGAATTTGGAGTAACGCCAATACCTGAGGGAAGAAGCTCAGCCAAATCCCGAACTGGCAAGCCTCGAACGACTGACAAAGGAGGATCCCTCACTAAGGAAACAATCATAGCTGTCCTGAAAGGGCAGAACGAGGTGATGATGCGCATGGAAGCGGTGGTAGCTGCCATAGCTACTCACTCAAGGACTGGGACTCCGGCGTCGAATCAAAACGCTGCAAAGGCTCCAGCTTCCCCTGCAACCAATAAAAAGAGAGACGAAGGCGAGAAATACCGATTCCACGCAAACCAATAGCAATTATAGTCGCCAAGCTAAAAAAAGCCCGTAGAAAGGAAGGAACGACTTGAAGGGGGAGAATGCCCGAATCAGACCCTCTCGAAAAGCTTTATTTCGCCACTAGACAAAGATCCCCCGGACTCAACTATTGAGGAGGTGGAGAGTGTGACTCTTTTCGAAGGACATCCCGAAAAGAAGGTATATCTGGGCACGGAGCTTTCGCCCGAGCTTAGGAATGCATTTTAAATTGCTTAACAGTTAACTCAGATTGCTTCGCTTGGTCTCACCTTGACATAACAGAGATCTCTCTGTGAATAGTTAGTTATCGGTTAAGTGCTGATCGTAATCATACTCCAATTAGACAAAGAAATCGGCCGATATCAGAAGTCAGGGACCAGTTCATAAGGGAATAGGTGGCACGATTGCTCAATATAGGATCCGTACGAAGCCTCAATAATCCCGCATGGTTGGCCAACGTGGTAGTGGTCCTTAAAAAACGCCACAAATTCATAATGTGTGTAAACTTTAAGGACTTGAATGGGGCATGCCATAAGGATTCATTTCCCTTGTCGCATATTGATCAAACGATAAACGCCACCCAAATGATCAAGAAAAAACTTTTTTATGACTAATCACGATAACTTTTGTTATAATGTAATCATTTTGGTCTTAAGAATGTAAGAGCCACTTACTAGAAATTGGTAAATAAATTGTTCGAAAAGTGAATCGATCGTACTATGGAGGTTTACATCAATGACATGATGGTCAAGTCCCGATAAGCTAAGACTCACTTGATTCCCTGGCCGAAATCTTCGACGTCTTATGACATCATGACATGAAACTAAACCCAGAAAAGTGTGCCTTCGGAGTCAGATCAAGGAAGTTTTGGGTTTTCTCATTTCCAGCTGCGGCATCGAGATGAACCCCGATAAGGTGAAAGCTATCCGAGCAATTCCAGATAAGCTAAACAATGTTAAAATGGTATAAAGACTGACCGAAAAGGTGGCGGCCCTGGAAAGATTCATATCGCGATCAATAGATCGGTGTCATGAGTTTTTTAAACTCACGAAGAAGGACCATCTCTTTTTATGGACATAAGAGTGTGATCAAAGCTTGCGAGACCTCAAGGCTTACTTAGCTAGCCCTCATGTAATGGCCAAGCCTAAAAAAAAAAGATTGCTCACCTATGCGACTGTCTTGACTGTGTCAATCATTGCCGCCCTCGTATGAGAGAAAGGGGAAAAGTAGCTCCGCATTTATTATGCTAGTAAGACGTTGATCGCAGCTAAGTCACAATACCCGAACATAGAAAAACTAGCCCTGGCCCTTATCACCGCCACACGGAAGTTGCGATCATATTTCCGGTGTCATTCGGTAATCATCGTGACCGACACTACGTTGTAGGCATCATTACATGGGGAAAACCTTACAAGTCGATTGTCAAAATGATCGGTCAAAATAAGTGCATATGATCTGACCTATCAACCCTAGTCAGCGATACGGACACCAAACCTACCAGAGTTCGTGGTCGATTTCACCCTCACAATGTGGCCCTAAAAAGTCTTGAGGTATGAACCCTCTCCTTTTTTATTTTTATGTTTTTATAACCTTTTGTGATCACAGGACTGGGACTGACCCGAAAGTCATCGGAAGGAAGATCAGAAAATACATGTTGCACTATTTTCCCTGATTGACTTTTTTTTCCGAACGGGTTTGTGTTGGCAAGGTTTTTAATGAGTCAACAACTGAATAATGTATTACTTAGAAGAACTCCCCCGGGAGGATCAAACGCAAAGAGAAACAATTTGCTCATAGCTGCTGGGGTCGAGGGCCATCACATTTTCCTTGTACTTTTTTAAGTTTTGTAAAAAATAAGCATGTACTCAAGTTTGACTATTGAATGAAATGTATAAAAAATAGGCTTGCTTCGAAAGCTTCCTATGTTCTAACATTGTTGGTACGAACGCATCCTCCCAGACCCACCTGATAATATCAACCTCAAACACACAACACGGCCTATTGGCCTTAGAGCGTGAAGGAAACATACCTTATGTCAACGTAAGGCAAGGTCGAGACATCCTCCTCGTCAGCACCGAACAAAGTTGGGCCCTCATTCTATTATGAAATGGATGATTTAAATTCTCAATCATAATATGCGACCAGAAGTAACATTTTCGAGTTGGAGGAATCAATTGCTCAAAATCCCGCATACGATGCGAAGAAATGAAAATGGACATCGCGGAACCTAAATAAAGCGTTCGAATTCGCCATAGAGCATAGTCCTAATGAGGGGATCCTTGGGTGGAAGGGTCCCTATGGTTGAACTGCTCCATTTCAAAGGATAGGGTAATGAAACACGCCCGACCACAAAGCATACCAACATAACTAGAGTACCGACTAAATAATCAAACACCTCCCGCATGGGACTAGGGACAATTTGATACAAGAAACTCAACATAAAAAAACGAGCAGAGAAGCACTATCACAAAAATACAGAAGGTACCCAGAAAGCACGGGCAATATCAACAAGTACGAATCAAATTTTCTAACAAAAACAACCAAAAAACATACATAAAATGCTGGAAAAGCTCCACGCAGCGTGTATAGAGGTCAAACTTCGGTAATCATAGCATCGGGATTGTCGGCAGGGGCATGCGTCTCTAGGGGCACAACTACCGAAGAATCCTTCGGGAGGGCCGTCTCTGCATCATCTCCTCGCGCTTCCAGAGCTACAGAAGGCTCTCAAGAGGTCATCACTTTTTTGCCTTTTCCACTCACGATCTCAGTCATGAGAACCTAGGGGGAACGCATCTTGTGCTGAGATGGGGTCTTCCTTTCGCCCTCATGTGATTAACTCTCATTATCAGAAGGTGAGGCAAGGTCCACAGACGGGGCGCGTACATGTAGAGCTTCATAAGTCTTCTCTTCTACCCTCAAAGTAGTGACCAAGGTAATCTCTACATTTATCGAACCCTCTTGAACCTCCTGGAGAACTTCTGGGCGAGTTTGGTACACAACATGAGTCTTTTCAAGAATAAAATCCAGCTTTAGCTATTGAATATTGGAATCCCTGCCAGTCATGCTGACCTTCTGCAAAGCCTCCCGATGAGAATCGTTGCTTGTGGTCAGGCGTTGGTTGCATTTGACCTGCCTATCATAGTGGGTCCTCAAACCCTCATGCCTTTCTTCTAGTACCCGCATGTCTCTTTCAGCAGAAGCATTGTCCCTCTGGCAGGCCTCGAGCTCAACCCCCATATTCTGAAGAAGTTCTATCATCTCTGTTTCCCTCCTGACTATGCTGGTTAAATACTCATGGTGCTCAGCATACTTTCCCTGAAGGTCTAGGATCTCCTTGTGAAATCTCACAGCTTCCTCACTATAAAACTTCCAGTCTTGCTCTGATTGAGTCAACTTGGCTTTCAAATCAGTAGTAGTGGCATCAAATCTATCGGCCCCTCGAGGGGCATGCTCTAAAATAGGATCCTCATCTCCGCTTGCATCAGATGCCAAGTCGACAACTACTAGAGGAATAGTGCAATTAGCTAGGGGGATCCTGGACATTTTGTTCCCCAACATCCGATCTGACCTTTTTGACCAGAAGAAGAGAAGAAAAAGACAATGGTCTTTTGGATCTGGTAGAATTCTCGACCTTTGAGCCCCGACCCCTCTGAGAAATAACGTATTCAATTTGCTGAAAGGCCAACTTCGAATCTTCAGGAACCTCTAAGTGCGCTCGGATGGATGCCCCTTTCGGAATGTTATGGTTTTTCCCCTTCCAATTGTGCTTTTGGGCACTCTCTTACCACGTCCGGGGGAAAGAGGGAGCATAGTCCAAGATATTTTGGACCCAATGGGCCAAACCTGACACAGGTTCTGGAGTCCACACCATAGTTGACAGAGAAAGAAGGAAGATAGTTAGACACGCCGATTAAGAAAGGTGAAATAATGAAGACAAGCTTGACTCGATTACCTACGATCATAATTTCACCTCTCCAAGATGGGTGCCTCTATGGACTTGACTAAGTCGACCGTCGTAACAATGACATATCTCTACATCTATCCTCGACCGGAGTCATCATTAGTGCAACCAATCAATGCATTTTGACCCCGACGAAATAACTGAATGACTCATGCTCTAAAAATCTTGAGGGAATATATGTGAATTAAGTGAGCGAGGGTGAAATCCTCATCAACCTGAGAAGAAAGGTATTGAAGGCACACAACCGTCCTCCAAAAAGCCGGAACAATTTGGGCCAGGCAAATGTCGTATCTCCGACAGAACTCTAAAATAACAAGATCGATATGCTCGCCCAATAACAAGGAAAATGGATACGTATATACAAAGGAATACCCCTCTTATAAGAAGTAATGTTCTCCCCTTCCATGGGGAGCAATACTTCTGTTTTGCTCCATCCGCAATCCACATGTACCCCGACTCATATAACGAGAAGTTATGGTGGATTTATATGTGTTCGTCGGCCGAGATCTTTTAGAGAAGACCAGCTGCTAGGGGTATAAGCGTTGGTCTGGCGAGCGGAAGAAGAAGCCTTGGACTTTTTTCTTGACGTACTGACGATTGCCGGAAAAGAGTCCAAAATGGAAACTTTCTGGATAGGGATGTCTGAATCGCCCCCTGCTAGGCTCCGAGCCCGTGTGGTAGCACCGTCGACGACCGAAGAATCAAAATACATGGTAACGAGGATTAAGGCAAAAAAAGAAAGAGTGGTTAATTGATGTTGAAGAGAGAAGTGTCAAAGGAACAAAAGGAATATATGGAAATTTTACGATAGAGGCGAAGATAAAGAAGGGGTACCAATTGAAAAATCAAACCATCATTACGACACTCGTTCCCTAGACAAAATATTGACGAATGTGTGACACGTGTATGTGGGAGGCCCACGGGTAGCAGAGCATTAAATGCTGAGAGATGGTGTGGGAAAGAAAGATGGACAACTGAATCGGTGCACTATTCCATAAGGTCATCATGTCGCGAGATTGACGGTTGACAGGTTCTCTGCACTTCCCGGTCCTTCAAAGCTCGAAAAGCCCAGAAAGTGGGGGACTATTTGTATTGGGTAGAATAGCACCAGAAGCATCAAGCGTAGACAAGATGCTTTATGGCTTCGGAAGCTCTAACGGATCCTCACATTTGTCTCTCACTCCCAATAACTCACATCACATCAGCCAACCTAGATCAGAGCGTCGCGACGTGCGTGTAGAGATGACAATGGATCCTGGACCCGGTCCGGATTCGATGGATCCAAATCCGTTTTATAGGATATGGATCTTCAAAATTTGGATCCGACGGATCCGGATCCATTTATGACGGATCGGATCTGGATCTGGATCTTGTATTTGAGATCCGTATCCGGTCCAGATCCAACCCGTGGATCCGTTTTTTTATTAAATATATTCATAACCTAGAATATAATTTTATAAGTATTTTCTTAAAATTTTTAAGCACATCCTTGCAAGTTTAATTCTCAAAACAAGTTTAATTTATCCCCGCGTTAACTCAAAAACCAAAAAATAAAGAAGTAACTTCGATAATAAAATCAATGTTATATTAGTGAATGACCAACATCTCCATAGACAAGTAGTTAAAATTATATTAACTTCATTTGTGAAGATTCCAAGCACATGCAAGTTCTGCATTGTGGAAATACTAGTCAGCATTTTTCACAACTATTGTCATTGTCCAACATTTTCAATTAATAGCCCACAATCAAAATGAGACAACGAACAAAATATCTCATATGAACATTTTAAAATTGAAACACAGTAAACTATTAGCTAAGTAAAAATCGTTTGTCAGTTCAAAAAAAATTCTTAGCAAGACAAATTTTTTTACATGTGGATCCAGATCCGGTCCGTGGATCCGATGGATCCGAATTTGTATCTGATTTTTATGGATCCGATGGATCTGGATCCAGGTATGAAAAATGGATCTGGATCTAGTAGGATCCGATCCGTTGCCATCTCTACGCGCGTGGATGTAGTTACGTCAGAATGCTTACGTCGCCTAAGGATATAATAGTCTAAGTTTATATTATAAATGAAAGACTTAGAAGAGAAGGAAGACACATTGTATTCTCACTAAGCACACATTTCTTGTAACTCATATCTCTCTCAACCTATTACACAATTCTCAACTTCGATTCATATTCGGTCCATACTTATTTTCAGATCTAATTAAATAGTTTTTATTGTTTGCTTGTTCTTACTGATATTTTTTAATACCGCATATATGTAACCTAAACATCAATTCCGGACTCGATAAAGAGGGTCTCCAGATCGGATAAAATCTAATTGTCTTTAAACCCTTGAAATACAAATATCTAACTACGTTTTTGGTAGAAATCATTTTTACCAGAAAACAGTCTCCTATCGATTGCGAAAATGTTGCAATTGAGTTTATATTATATTTCACCCATTATCTTAACATTTTGAGTTAAATGCTAAAAAAAATTCAGGTACGATCCATAATGCCAATCTTTTTACAGTTGAAAAACTACGTTGTTGATCCTAATAGAATATTTCTCGAATATTTTTTCATTAATTGTATATATTCTATTTTAGGTAGAATTATATTTCTATTGTAATTAGGTCTCCTATTTTAGGTAGAATTATATTTCCTATTGTAATTACGTTGATTAGTTACATAGTTAAAATATTCTTGTACTACTATATATATTGTACATTATTGATGAATACAATCAAGGAAATCGCTTGATGTCAAGTCGCCTGACACCCGACGCTCTACGTCTGGTTACTGTGTTTTTTTCGGAGATAACCTATTATCTTGGTCTTCCAAAAGGCAACCTACACTATCCCGATCCAGAGCCGAAGCAGAGTACAGAGGTGTCGACAACGCCGTCTCTGAGTCTTGTTGGATTCGTAATCTTCTACTTGAGCTTCACTGCCCAATTCAAAAGGCAACACTAGTCTACTGCGATAATATTAGTGTGATATATCTTTTCGATAATCCCATCCAGCGCCAGTGCACTAAACACATTGAGATGGACATTCATTTCGTTCGCGAAAAAGTGGCTCGTGGTCAAGTTCGTGTCTTTCATGTTCCTTCCAGTTATTAGATTGCCGACATCTTCACCAAAGGACTTCCGCACATACTATTTGATGATTTTCGAGTCAGTCTCAGTGTTCGTGAACCTCCCACTTTGACTGTGGAAGTGTAATATAATATTTCTCGAATATTCTTTCATTAATTGTATATCTCTTATTTTATGTAGAATTGTATTCATATTGTAATTAGGTCTCCTATTAAGGTAGAATTATATTTTCTATTGTAATTAGGTGGATTAGTTATTTAGTTTAAATATTTTTGTACTACTATATATATTGTACATTATTGATGAATACAGTTCAGGAACCTTTAGGTCCCACTAGATAGACAAATTGGACGATTTAGTTGATATTTAACGTATTTGTGTATTTTTGTCATAATAATTGTTTGTGTCCAACTAATTATCATCAACTGCTTTAGAAAAAGGGCGTATTAGGGAAGTTGTTAGTGCATAAAATGCACCGCCATTCACGGGACGTGCGTGAATAATGCCGCGCGGCGCGATGCTGTCTTTGTCTTAAACTATGATGTCGTGAAGTCAAAATCCAAATTAACTAAAAGCATCACGTTAGCAAATTGATAATGGGAAAGGTCAATATAATAAAACTGTGTCATATTGAATTTGGCCGAATTAAAATGGATGGAGTTAATATAAGTTTTATTATTGATTCAAGATTATTTCGGATGAAATATGATGGGTTATATACATAATGAGTCAATTTTCAACATGTCCAACGCTTCATAGTTTTAATTTTTTGTTTTTTTTTGTTTTCTTGTTCAATTATATGATAAATTCTTAATTCTTTATTATAGACTATGGTTATACGTAACATAACAAACTTTAAAAGTTATTTTTATAAATATTTTGATAAAATTTCACATGAAAATTTACACCACACAAATTAGTCCAACCTTTAAATTGGATGAATTGAACAAATTAAAATGAATTAAATTAATAAATGAACGGATTATTAGCTCGTCCAAATTTGGAAGAGTTGTACAGGTCATAATTTGCATGGATTAATTTTGTTACTCCACTGTGTTATGCCTTGTTGTTTTTTTTAAAAGGTCCCAGATTAATATTCACTAAAAAAGTAATTCGTTACACCGTGTTAAACTCTTTCATTGAATCATAATTCTTTTACTGGATTCACTTTATATTTAAAAGGATATTTATAGTTTTGAACCTTCCTTCATGTATACAGAGTAAATTAAATATTCTATGACTTTACTAATCATATTTCAGAAAAAAAAAATTGTCCAAAAGAGGTGTATGTAATAAAATTATAATATCCATTAAGAACGTCCAAACTCGGCTTAATGCTAATTAACCAGTAATGATTGTCCAATCTATAAAACCAACATAAACTTTTCTTTTTCATCATTAAAGTCGGTGTATGGGTCCAACTGTATCAATTATTCATTATCAATAAAAATTGCTAATTTATCCAAGCACGATCCTTATTATGAATTTGTGGAGGCACGACCCTATTCTTACTTAAATTATTGTTGTATAAGAAATTGGAAAACTATAACACGTGTCTTGTCTCCTAGTTAGCGTTTTCAACCTCGTCTGAAAAAGGCCATGAGCTTTTTTATTAGTAATCACGACTTTGTAAAAGATATCTACTATCTTTTCTTTTCCATGTTAATAAATTTCTAGCACTAAATGAACTTTTGTGTATTATCTATATTAACCGTATATTATTAAATATACTCTATATATTTTGTAATATTTAGTGTTGTATAATTATGGTAGAAATAATATTCCTATTGAATTATGATTCCACAATGTACACACTATTATTAAATATACTGCATATATTTTATAATATTTAGTGTTGTATAATTATGATAGAAATAGGATCCCTATTGGATTAGAATTTCACAATGTACACACTATATATATTTGTATTAATGAGAAAGACTCTCCAAAGAAGATTAATACAATTACACATGGTATCAGAAGCAAAAACTTCATCCCTACCTAAACACCCAAATCCGCCTCCCTTCCCCTTACTTTTCCGGCGCCAAATCGGTCATTTACCACCGGTATACCGCTGATATACGTTGATATACATTGACCTAGACCTCCACGGCCCCATATACCTCTAATATATCACTAATATACGGTCTTCTCCCCTCTATTAATTTTCCAACAGGCCGTATACTACTAGTATACAGCCTCTCAAAGCCGATATACACCTCGTATATGGATGACCCTGCCCGTATACAGCCTCTATAAGCCGATATACACCTCGTATTCGGCCAATTCTGCCTCACATCCACCTCGGCTACGCCATGAACCCCCCTAAATTTTCTTTTCCGACAGAACCTATATCTGAGACCGCCTTTGGTGGGTTTTCTGGCAGCAATGGGTGCAAGCAGGGGGCTTGGGCCTCCAACAACTACCTAGAGCCTGTGGCCCAAATGCCAAATTGGCTACTTCAGCGGCCTAACATCCTGGGCACAATACCGTCGGGCCTCAATTATCATGCCCAAATGTCTACAGCCTATCGGCTTGAAAGCACCACCAATAGGCCACAACAATCCGGCCCACTATCCTGGAGCCCAGCAGTCAGTTCCATGCCTTCCCCAATCCAGTTTGGGCTAGGCTTTTGGCATGTTGACTCCTCAGAAGTTCGATAATGCGTGGTATATGGATGCGGGCACCACATCTCACCTTACCAATAATTCTGGTAATCTTTCTCAAATGCGTAATTTAAATACTCCACAATCTATTCTAGTTGAAAACGATCATCGCATTTCAATTCAGGGTTTTGGCCACACTCTAACCCACCACCGTATCCCCACTTCTCCCTAAATAACATTCTCTATGCCCCACACATTATCAAGAACCCAATCTCCGTTAGAAATTTTGCCATAGATAATTCTGTCTCAATTAATTTTGACATGTTTGGGTTTTCTGTAACAGACCTACGTACCGGAAAACTCCTTACACGATGTAATAGTGAGGGGGACCTTTATCCCTTCCTATCCACGTCTGCTGCCAGTGTCACCCCTCCCACATCTCTAACTGCCCAAGTCTCTCCTCCCACAGCTTTAGCAACAATCTCTCCGTCAACTTGGCATAATAGACTTGGACATCCCGGAGCTCATGTTTTTAATTTTCTTCGGAACAATAATTTAATTCGTTGTTCTAGTGGAAAACCTGCCCAACGGTGTTTTTCTTGCCCTTTAGGCAAACACACTCGCCTCCCTTTTCAGTCTTATTTAAGTGTTACGTTTTCTCCATTAGATATTGTTCATGCAGATTTATGGACATCCCATGTTATTAGTTCACTGGGTCATAAATTTTATCTTGTGTTGTTAAATGACTTTTCTCACTTTATATGGATTTACCCTCTAAAGTTCAAGTCTGAAGTTTTTACCAAGTTTTTTGAGTTTCGTAACTTTCTCAAAACATAATTTGAAAAATCTATCAAATCATTCCAATGTGATAACGGTCGTGAGTTTAATAATTTCGCGTTTCATAATTTTTGCACCAATAATGGCACGGTCTTCCGTTTCTTCTGTCCCAAACCTCACCCTAAAATAAAAACGCCGAACGAATCCTCCGTACTATCAACAACATGGTTCATACCATTCTTTTCCATGCCTTTCTCCCCCCATCGTTTTGGGCCTCTGTAGTCAAAATGGTAGAATACATCCTTAATATTTTACCTACCAGTACTCTTCACAACAAAACCCCCACCGAAATTCTCTACCGTCAGATCCCCTCCTATGATCACCTTAGAATTTTCAATTGTCTCTGATACCCAAATTTTGCATCCACTCCTCCTCATAAATTAGCACCTCATACCACCCCATATGTCTTCGTATGTTTTCCTTCTAATCATAGGGGCAATTTTTGCTATGACTTGTCCACTCATCAAATTCACGTATCTCGTCACGTTACGTTCAACGAGACCATATTCCCGTTTGCAAACATCCAAAAATTCCAAAATATGAATTATACCTTTCTAGACGAGTTCGACATCTCCCCCGTCATACTCATTGAACTCAGTCGTACTACCATCACTGACAGAGCACCTCCGTTTTTGCAAAATACCACTGCCACCTCCGGCGTTACTGTCGGTCACTCTCGGTCACCACCGATTGCCACCGCTACCGCCGGCAATAGGTCCCCTGTGTCACTGCCACCCACTGCCGTCCCTTTGGTCACCAAAATCGCCTGCATACGGTCAACCCACCGGACCTTTAACTGTGCAAGAACGCCCCAATCGACCCACCGCCGCCGACTCGCTAGACTTATCGGGCCCGATCTGGATCCCCAACCCCACCCCACCCGCCATCATCACCCGACACCACAACACATTCCTTACCCCATCCACATCGGCCAGCAACCAATATCGACAGACACTGCCCCACAGATCCCGTACCCACCGCCTAACCCAGACTCGGCACCCAACCCATGCACCATATGGAAACCCGTGCTCAACACGAGATTTTCAAACCCAAAGTCCAATTTAACCTATCCACACAAACCATATCCTCAATTCCTAAAAATCCAAAATTAGCCAAACTTGACCTAAATTGAAATGCGGCCATGTGTGAGGAATTTAATGCTTTAACAAAAGAGCACACTTGAGATTTGGTTGCTAGACCGGATGAGGTTAATGTGATCCGATGCATTTGGTTTTTTCATCACAAATTCAATGACAATGGTGACCTAGAGAGATACAAGGCGAGACTTGTGGCTAATGGTACAAATCAGCAAGAGGGCATTGATTGTGGTAAAACATTCAGTCCAAATGTTAAATCGGCTACCATTCGCACAGTTCTGAGTATTGTCATGGGTATGCATTAGCCGATTCATCAGCTTTATGTGAAAAATGCATTTTTCACAGGAATTTGAAAGAAACTGTTTACATGCACCAGCCGCTTGATTTTGTCCATCCAGCAGCCCCTCAGTATGTATGTCATATTCGTAAGTCACTTTATGGTTTGAAACAAGTCCATAAGCATGGTATGATCGTTTTGCACAATACATTATGCAGATTGGGTTTGTTTGCATCAAGTGTCATAATTTTCTATTTATTTTCCATAGAGGTAGTAGCATTGCCTATTTATTGTTATATGTGGATAACATTGTGCTTACTGCCTTCTCTGATTTGTTAAAAAATGAGATCCTTGCACTGCTTAAAATCGAATTTGATATTACAGAATTGGGGAAATTGAGTTATTTTTTGGGGATATCAGTGACTAAATCTACAGACGCTATGTTCTTATGTCAGCGCAAGTATGCAGATGAGATAATATACATGGCTAAAATGGCAAACCTCAAGATAATGTCCACTCCGGTTGACTCTAAGTCAAAGCTTAGTGAAGTTGATCGTAATCCAGTGGCGGATCCTATCCTTTACAGGAGTCTTGCAGGTGCGCTACAATATTTTACTTTCACCAGGCCTGATATTGCTTATATTGTTCAACATGTGTGCTTATTCATGCATGCCCCCATGGAGCCTCATTTTACTGCCCTTAAGCGTATCATTCGATACGTTAAGGGCACACTTGATTATGGATTGCATCTATACCCCCTCAGCACCGACCAGGTTGTTATCATATATGAATGCTGATTGGCTAGGATGTCCGTACACGCGACGCTCCACCTCCGGCTACTATGTGTTCTTAGGGGATAATCTCATTTTTTGTCTGC
The DNA here is from genome assembly GCA_029783415.1 of Anisodus acutangulus. Taxonomy (NCBI): domain Eukaryota; kingdom Viridiplantae; phylum Streptophyta; class Magnoliopsida; order Solanales; family Solanaceae; genus Anisodus; species Anisodus acutangulus. The sequence continues at coordinate 51,530,052 of CM056491.1, forward strand.
CAAGAGGCAAACCACATTATTCTGTTCGAGTGCAGAAGCAAAGTATAGAGGCGTTGCAAATGTTGTTGCTGAGATCTGCTGGCTCCGAAACCTTCTTTTGGAGCTTCAGTGACCTTGCGTAAGGCGTCTTTGGTATACTGTGATAACATATCCGTCGTATATTTATCTCATAATCCAGTTCAGCATCAGTGAACCAAGCACATTGAAATGAATATACACTTTGTTCGTGAGAAGGTTGCTATCGATCATGTTAAGGTGTTGCATGTGCCTTCTTCGTATCAGTATGCAGATATCTTCACAAAAGGACTTCATAGACAGCTATTCCTCGACTTCAGATCCAGTCTCAGCGTCCGGTCTCCTCCCGCTCCGACAGAGGGGGTGTATTAGCGTATATTATTAAATATACTCCATATATTTTATAATATTTAGTGTTGTATAATTATGGTAGAAATAAGATCCCTATTGAATTAGGATTCCACAATATACACACTATATATATTTGTATTAATGAGAAAGACTCTCGAGGGAGATTAATTCAATTATACGGTCTAAATAAACATTCATTGAAAAACGGTAATTTATGTGAATCTACAGTTAAATTACCCGTGTGTGCTATATCCCTTGTGGATCTACAGAGGTGGTTTTGTGTTAATTATTTTCTTTTAAAATTTACTAAAAGATTTAGGGGGAGGGGAGAGAAAGGAGAGAAAAATATTACATAAGTGAGAACTGATTCCATACTACATGGTGAAAAATGAGCGGCTTACATCAGGTGAATGTTAGGGTTAAGTTTTAATAATGACACAATTAATGTAGTACTTGTATATGCAGGAAAGAATCAGAAAGAAACCTGACTGATGAAGGAATACATAAGTTTAAAGCTGAATAAGATCCGTCAAAATATGAAAAATATCAAATCAAGTACCACAAGGGATTCTTGCATTGGCTATTAAGGAAAGAGCTTATCAGCAATCTACATGACACACAATCAACAAGGATTTCTGCGAAGGATTATTCAAGGAAGGAAGTACCAAGAATTCGAATCAACTGTAGATGTCTCAAATATTCATGGGAAGAAGATCGTTGGAAATCAAGCTCTACCCTTATTTATGGAAATATGATCAATTACTCATCTTTCCAAGTATCAACACTCTTGCGTTGTCATTTCTGTCTTTGAGCCTAGCCGTTGGAAACTTGGAATGAAGGCTATTTAAAGGCGTCTCTCAATCGAAGAATATCATACTTTCGTCTCAACAACTCCTGTTATTTGTTCTACTTCTAATAAGCACTGTAATTCTAAGTGATTTACTATGTAATGAAAAGAGAAGAGAGAAAAATTATAGTTGGTGACACATTATATCAAAAGATTACGAGTGTTTGAGTGTAAACATATGAGTTACACTTTCTTACCATTGTACCAAATAGCCATTCACAAGGCTTACAAAGAACACCCTTGCAATTTAAGGGGACTGAACTAAGATCCACATTGGATCCCAACCAATATAAAATATCACGTGTCAATTAATTTTTTAGCATTTACTTACAGTACTGTTTTGTTCTAGACACAGTCTTGGTCAGTCGACTACCTCGCACTGTTAGTCGACTAATGAACGGAAAAAGTTATAATTCACCCCATCCCCCTCTTGCACTTTCAAATTAAAAATAGCTGACAAGATTAAGTATTGGTTTTTCTTTTACATATTTGAACTGTTTTTATAAATAAGCTTGAAAATAATAATAAACAGTATCGTTAGCTATATATATTATTTCCAAAATGTAACTTCATAAAGTGCAAATCATTTGCATGGGCTCGTTCATTGAACTGGTGGTATGATAACTTATATTGCCTGTGAGCGTTAGCTATTAAAAGTAGTTGATAAGTATTAAATATTGAAAAATACTTTTTAAGTGTTAATTTTATTCTCATTCTTTTGTTTTATTTAATAATGGATTTCTTTGAGTGACAGTTACCTATTGGACCAATAAACCAATACACGACCACAAATGGGCCATATCCAATAAAGTTAAGTAAAGGAGTACTAAACAGCTTTTTGTCTGGCCCATCCACACTAACTAAGAACGTTTTTTGCGGGCCAAATTTCAGTCCAGAAAGAAGTATCAACGTTTTGCCGAGTGCTACATTGATCAAAGATCAACCTTAAATTGAGACGTTTTTAAAACCGCATGTTCTAAATAATACTTGTGATACATGTACCAAAAATCTTTCGTTCCTTTTCAACAAACACGGCAAACTATAATTAAACGGAAGAGTAGTGGATATAGTACAGCACATGCAAGAGAAAGGAGTTGGAGCTTTCTTCTTTCCTCCCATAGTGGGCACAACTCCTCATGTGTCAATTTCAGTACATGTGAATGTAGCTATTGCATTGACACTGTGAAAATCAACCAAAAGTTCTTGGAAGGAGCATTCAACGTATATTTTCAAAAAACATACTGCTCAAATGGTCTTTCAAACTGGGTTAGCAGCTAGCACAGTGATCCCTTAATTTATTTGATGCTGTTAAATATCCAAAGGATATACACGATATAGACGTGTATATCCTATGTATATTGATGCTAGGATTCTCGGATTCCCCCTATACGCGGTAGAGTTAGGTAATGTATTTTTAGTATCCCAGTTTAGGTAAAGTTGTAATGTAATTAGTAGTGTATACTTACCATAATATTTGTATTACCATAATTGTATAGTTAGTATCCAAGTAGAATAAGGTTTTAGGAATAGGATTCTCCTATTATGGAAATATGTAAATGTATATATACTCTTTCAATCAATGAAAATAATCAAGGGATTATTTATGAAAATAATCAAGGGATTATTTCTTTCAGGGTATCAGAAGTCTAGGACTAAATTGCTTCCGCTCTTCTCCAAGATTTCTCTCAATTTTCGTGCCCCTTCTCGGCCAAAACCTGCATCGATTTTCGTGCCCCTTCCTCAGATTTCGTGTTAAATTTTACCTCATTTCTTCCCAAATTTTCTACAAAATCACTTATTGTTCTTTCGTTATGTCGACGATAAAGAGCACGTTTTCTCCTGCCCGTGTTGTTTCTAACATCAAGAATCACATACATCTCATTCTTGAAATAGAAAACGTCCAATACGCGACGTGGGCCGAGTTGTTTAAAATTCACGCTCGCTCGCATCAAGCCATCCATCACATAATCCCCGCGGCTCCTGAGGATACGGAGGTGCCTCAACGTGAGGATGATCCTAAGTTATGGAGAACGCTTGATGCCACCGTCCTTCAATGGATTTATTCCACTATCTCTACTGACCTGTTGCAGACGATTATTAAGCCAGACGCTACGACAATGGCTGCTTGGGATAGGCTGCGTGACATATTCCAAGATAATCCGAATTCCAGAGCTGCTACTCTTGAGCAGGACTTTTCCTACGTTAACATGGAAAATTTCCCGAATGTTTCAGCGTATTGCAAAAGGTTGAAGGAATTGGCGGACCAACTCCACAATGTTGGTGCGCCCGTTAGTGAAGATTGTCTGGTTCAACAAATGGTTGCTGGCCTTTCCGAGGCATTTAGTAGCGTTGGGACCCCACTTCGTCAAAGTAACCCTCTCCTAACATTCTATCAAGCCCGCTCTATGCTTACTTTGGAAGAAGCCGGAGTGGCTAAAAAGGTAGCTACCGGGGCAAGCCCCGTGGTCATGATGACGTCCTCCACAAATTCTCCAGGGTATGTTGATAATTCGGGCCAACACCGTGCTCACGGTGACGGCAAGAATACTAGAAAAATAAGGGAAGAAATCGCGATGGCAAGCGATGTGCGTCAACGATATCGGCGGTAGTAGGCCGCCCGTCAACAATGGGCCTCGGCCTTTGGTCCCGACCTTGGGCCCCGTAGCCGTGAGCCTGGACCAGTAGGCAGTGGCTCAACAATCTCGGTTGTTCAGCTCCTCCAGTCCAAGCTAATTGGGCCCAATTTGACCTTCTTGGCTGACTACTCACTTGACCTCGGTCGGCGATCGATGAGTGCGGTCGGTGGCGGAGGCGGTGCAGACCCCACCAGACCCATCAAACAACGGGCCCCACTTCTACCGACATCGAAGCCGCGATGCACACACTTGGAATAAATCCTTCGGACCCAAATTGGTACATGGACACAGGCGCCACTACTTACATGACATCCGATTCATGTACTCTCTCGTCTTATTCCAATTTGAGCAACAATCGTGGTATAATTATTGGTGATGGCCACTAAAGAAAGAGTTTTGTTTTGGCTTTTGACCAAGATAAGAAGCTAGCCACAAAAGCTAATAATTCAATTCCAATTCGTGGTTATGGTCATAAAACATTATCTCCCCCTCATCCACTCCTTATTTTGAAAAATACCCTTCACGCTCCAAAATTGATTAAAAATTTGGTGTCTGTCCGAAAATTTACCACTGATAATTCTGTGTCCATAGAATTTGATCTATTTGGGTTCTCTGTGAAAGATTTCAAAACGGGTAGTCCTCTCATGAGGTGTGATAGTAGGGGAGATCTTAATCCTATCACGCCATATTCCGGTCCGTCGAGTCAAGCCTTGCCGTCAGCGTTTGCATCCCTTGCTCCTTCCTTGTGGCATGCTCGTCTAGGTCATCCGGAATCATTTATTTTGTCTTCATTAGGGAAAAATAATTTTATTTCTTATAAGGGTGAGTGTAGCACTCCGAATTGTCAATCTTGTTCTTTAGGAAAAATAGTTAAGATGCCATTTGTAGACTCTCATTCTCATACTTTAATGCCATTTGATATTATTCATAGTGATCTATGGACGTCTCATGTTCTGAGTTCTTTGGGTCATCGGTATTATGTTCTATTTTTGGATGATTATTCTAAATTTTGTGGACTTTCCAATAGCGAAAAAATCTCAAGTTTTTTCCATCTTCTTAAAATTTAGAGCATTCATTAGAACCCAATTCGAACGTGAAATAAAAAATATCCAATGTGATAATGGCAAAGAATATGACAATGGAGTGTTTCGGGAATTTTGTGCAAATAATGAGATCAATTTTTGTTTTTCTTGCCCTCACACGTCTTCACAAAATTCGTACCATTAATAATATTGTCCGCACTTTACTAATTCATGCTTTCATACCCCCGTCTTTTTGGCATCACGCTCTACAAATAGCTACATATCTTCTTAACATTATTCCTTCCAAAGGTTTGACGTATTCTTCCCCTACAAATTTTATATAATAAAACACCTTCGTATTCCCATCTTCGGGTCTTTGGATTCTTGTGTTATCCGTTATTTCCATCCACCACAATTCACAAACTTCAGGCCCAGTCTACTCCGTGTGTTATTTTGGGTTTTCCATCTAATAATCGTGGTTATAAATATTTTGATTTATCCTCGAATAAAATCATCATTAATAGCCATGTCAGTTTTGATGAATCCCAATTTTCGTTTGCTAAGGTTAGTAATCCCGAGCATAGTTCATATATTTTTTTGGATGATAGTATTTCCCCGCATATTATTCATTATTTTTCGGACGTGTCCCGCACCCCAACTTCGCCAATGGACTCCATCGCCTGGTCCTCCTCAACCGCCGCCGTCTACAAATGCGGGTTCAAAGAATCGGGCCATCAATCCTACCCAGCTCGTTATCGCTTACGGGTCCAAAGATTGGCCTAGTTCCCGTGTCCAGTTCTGGTTTCAGTTCTCGATTTGGGCCAGCAGGCCCACTGCCTACTGGTCAGTCCATCCCACGTCCAGAAAATTCCCAAAATCCACCCCTTCTTCCCCGAGTCATCGACCGGTCACTCGTAGTCAACGAGGTATTTTTAAACCGAAAAGACATTTTAACTTAAATTCTAATGTTCTTAAATCACCTTTACCCCGTAATCATGTGTCTGCATTGAATGACCCGAATTGAAAAATTGCTATGACCGATGAATATAATGCTCTTATTGATAATAAAATGTGGGAGTTGGTGTCCCGTCCTTCTGGTATTAATATTATTAGGTCTATGTGGATTTTTGCTCATAAGGACAATTCATATGGTTCATTTGCACGGCATAAGGCTCGCCTTATGGGTGATGGTAAGACTCAGCAGGTTGGTGTGGATTGTGGGGAGACGTTTAGTCCGTTGGTCAAGCCGGCCACCATTCGCACGGTACTCGGATTGGCTCTTTCGAAAGCATGGCCCATCCATCAGTTAGATGTGAAGAATGCTTTCTTACATGGTAATCTCAAGGAGACAGTGTATATGCATCAACCTTTGGGATTTAGGGACCCCAAAGTATCATCATCATGTCTGTTTGTTGAATAAGTCCTTATATGGGCTTAAGCAGTCTCCACGGGCCTGGTATACGCGATTTGCAGACTATGTTTCGACTATTGGGTTCGCTCACTGCAGGTCGGATAATTCCTTGTTCATCTACCGTCGTGGTTCGTCCTTGGCCTATATTCTGTTATATGTGGATGATATTATTTTGACTGCCTCTTCCGATGCCTTACGCCAGTCTATCATGACAATGCTCAGCTCTAGGGATGACAACGGATCGGATCCTACTAAATCCAGATCCGTTTTTAAACCTGAATCCAGATTCGGATCCAAATCCGTCGGGTCCATAAAAATCAGATCCAAATCCGGATCCATCGGATCCACTGATCGGATCTGGATCCACATGCAAATTTTTTTGTCTTGCTAAGAATTTTTTTTGAACTGACAAACGATTTTTACTTAGCTAACAGTTTACTGTATTTCAATTTTGAAATGTTCATATGAGATATTTTGTTCGTTGTCTCATTTTGATTGTGAGCTATTAATTGAAAATGTTGGACAATGACGATAGTTGTGAAAAATGCTAACTAGTATTTCCACAATGCAGAACTTGCATGTGCTTGAAATCTTCACAAATGAAGTGAATATAATTTTAACTACTTGTCTTTGGAGATGTTAGTCATTCACTAATATAACATTGATTTTATTATCGAAGCTACCTCTTTATTGTTTGGTTTTTGAGTTAAAGCGGGGATAAATTAAACTTATTTTGAGAATTAAACTTGCAAGGATGTGCTTAGCAATTTTAAGAAAATACTTATAAAATTACATTCTAGGTTATGAATATATTTAATAAAAATGGATCCACGGGTCAGATCTGGATCGGATACGGATCTCAAATACAAGATCCAGATTCAGATCCGATCCGTCAGAAATGGATCCGGGTCCGATCCGGATCCGTCGGGTCCAAATTTTGAAGATCCATATCCTATAAAACGGATCTGGATCTACCGGATCCGGACTGAATCCAGGATCCACTGCCATCTCTACTCAGCTTTGAGTTTTCTATGAAAGACTTGGGGCCCTTGAGCTATTTTTTGGGGATTGTTGTCGCTCGTCATGCAAGTGGATTGTTCTTATCTCAAAGAAAGTATGCAGCTGAGATCATTGATAGGGCTGGGATGTCATCCTGTAAGTCCACTTCCACTCCAGTTGATACTAAGACCAAGCTTAGTGTCGCGGCCGGCATACCATACGAGAATCCGACCCGCTATCGCAGTCTTGCAGGAGGCCTTCAGTAATTTACATTCACGAGACCAGATATTACGTATGTTGTCCAGCAGGTATGTTTGTTTATGCATGATCCCAGAGTTGAGCACATGAATGTACTCAAACGCATCATTCAGTATTTTCTAGTTATTGTATGTTTCTTGGCAAAAACTTGGTCTCTTGGTCTGCAAAACGGCAGTCGACATTGTCCCGATCCAGTGTCGAGGCCGAATATCGAGGGGTAGTTAATGTGGTTTCGGAATCATATTGGTTACGTAATTTGATTTTTGAACTTCATTGTCCTATTCAGAAGGCAACTTTAGTTTATTGCGATAATGTTAGTGCCATCTACCTTTCTGGTAATCTAGTTCAACATCAACACACTAAACATATCGAGATGGACATTCACTTTGTCAGCGAAAAGGTTGCTCATGGTCATGTACGCGTCTAGCATGTCCCTTCAAGATATCAAATTGCCGACATCTTTACAAAGGGTCTTCCCTCAGTCCTTTTTGAAGATTTTAGGAACAGTCTCAGCGTTCGAAGATCGCCCGCTATGACTGCGGGGGTGTGTTAAATATACAAAGGATATACACGTGTATATCCTATGTATATTGATGCTAGGATTCTCGGATTCCCCCTATACACGGTAGAGTTAGGTAATGTATTTTTAGTAACCTAGTTTAGGTAAAGTTGTAATGTAATTAGTAGTGTATACTTACCATAATATTTGTATTACCATAATTGTATAATTAGTATCCAAGTAGAATAAGGTTTTATGAATAGAATAGGAATATGATTCTCCTATTATGGAAATATGTAAATGTATATATACTCTTTCAATCAATGAAAATAATCAAGGGATTATTTCTTTCAGATGCATTTCTACTTGTTTCATATTATTAACGTATATTAGTCAATATACTCCATATATTTTGTAATATGTAGTGTTGTATAATTATGGTAGAATCAGAGTATAGAGGCGTTGCAAATGTTGTTGCTGAGATCTGCTGGCTCTGAAACCTTCTTTTGGAGCTTCAGTGTCCCCTGCGTAAGGCGTCTTGGTCTACTGTAATAACATATCTGCCATATATTTATCTCATAATCCGGTTCAGCATCAACGAACCAAACACATTGAGATTGATATACACTTTGTTCGTGAGGAAGTTGCTATTGGTCATGTTAAGGTGTTGCATGTGCCTTTTTCGTATCAGTATTTGAATATCTTCACGAAAGGTCTTCCTAGACAACTATTCCTCGACTTCAGATCCAGTCTAAGCATCCGGCCTCCTCCCGCTCCGACTACGGGGTGTATTAACGTATATTAGTCAATACACTCCATATATTTTGTAATATGTAGTGTTGTATAATTATGGTAGAAATAGGATCCTTATGGTATTAAGATTCCACATTGTACACACTATATATATTTGTATTAATGAGAAAAATCCCCAAGAGAGATTAATATAATTCTACACATATAGAATATATTCAAATACTTCTTTTATGTTATATAGATGAACGAATATCTTAGCTAATGTGATTCAGCGACAAAATCCTTGTTTAGTTTATTAATCAACGTGATCTAGGATAGATCTCTAGTACTTAGAATCGCGTATCATTAAGTGGGCAAACTAACACAATTAGTCCTATCTTGTGAAAGATATATAATTGTATAACTTAAGGAACAAGAAAGAAGCTTATTGTATTAAAATCTATGTTGCTCAAACTCTTGGAAAAATATTTTCGGCTGTATGTTGGATTCTCCGAAAGCTATGCATTTTTGGAGGATCCGAAACATAAGTACAAAACCATTTTTGAAGAGTCCGAGCAACATAGATTAAAACACGATTATTCCTCTAGAAAAGATGTACGTAAATAAGTTGAAACATGATCAATTCACAATTTCAAACGTCTCAGAAACTGAAAGAAATAATTTCTTGATTATTCTCATTAATGAAAGAGTATATATACAATTTATAATTTTCCATAATAGAAAATCTACTCCTATTCTAATCCCAAAACATTCGGGAAATTTTCTATGGTTACGTGGGAAAATTCCTGCTCACGAGTAATAGCTCTAGAATTTTGATTATCTTGGAATATGTCACGCAGCTATTATCGTAGCGTCCGGCTCAATAATCGTCTGCAACAGGTCGGTAGAGATAGTGGAGTAAATCCACTAAAGTACGGTGGCATCAAGAGTCATCCACAACTTAGGATCATCCTCGCGTTTGGACACCTCCGTATCCTCAGAAGTCGCGGGGATTATGTGATGGATGACTTGATGCGACCGTATGTGAATTTTGAACAGTTCGACCCACGTCGCATATTGGATGTTTTCTATTTCAAGAATAAGAGGGATATGATTCTTGATTTTAGAAACAACCATGGCAGGATGAAACGTGTTATTTGAATTAGACATAACGAAAGAAAAAAAAAAGATTTGAAGGGAAAATGGCACGAAAACCGAGGGCAGTTGGCTGCAGACCGAAGGAAAATTTTTGGAGAGGAAAATTTTCAACATAGACTTCTGATACCATGAAAGAAATAATCCCTGATTATTCTCATTAATGAAAGAGTATATATACAATTTACAATTTTTCATAATAGAAAATCTACTCCTATTCTAATCCAAAAACCTTATTCTAGTAATACAAGAATCTTATAATTATGATAAGTGTACATTACTAATTACATTAAAGTATTACCTAACACTAAGACCATATACACGGTCATATACCCAAATATACACAAACTGTGACTGCCAAATATATACAATGCCAAGACCAACTATACCTAGGATATACAATACAGTGATATACCTTAAGTGTATATCATGGTAATCTCATCTATTTAACACACACACGCAGTCATAGCGGGTGGTCTTCGTACGCTGAGACTGTCTCTAAATTTTTCAAAAACAACCAAGAGAAGACCCTTTGTAAAGATGTCTGCAATTTGATACGTGGAAGGGGCATGGCAGACGCGTACTTGTCCCCGAGCAACTTTTTCGCGAACAAAATGAATGTCCATCTCGATATGTTTAGTACGCTGGTGCTGAACGGGATTACCAGAAAGATAGATGGCACTAACATTATCACAATAAACCAAGGTAGCTTTCTGAATAGGACATTGAAGCTCCAAAAGAAGATTACGCAACCAACATGATTCATAGACCACATTGGCTACCCCTCGATACTCGACTTTTGCACTCGAGCGGAACAATGTCGACTGACGTTTGGCAGACCATGAGACCAAGTTATTACCAAGAAACATACAACAGCCAGACGTAGACCGTCTGGTGTCTGGACAACCACCTCAATCAGCATCTGTATACGAGACAAGTATAGACGTTGATGAAGGATATAAATGTAAGCCATAGTCAAGTGTCCCCTGGATGTACCGAATAATACGTTTTAGCGCATTCATGTGCTCAACCATGGAATCATGCATAAATAAACACACATGTTGGACGGCATACGTAGTATCTGGTCTCGTGAACGTAAGATACTGAAGGGCCCTTGCAAGACTACGATAGCCGGTCGGATCCTCATAAGGTGAGTCAGTCGCAGCACCTAACTTGGGTTTAGTATCAACCGGAGTGGAAGTGGACTTACAAGATGACATCCCAGCCCTCTCGATGATCTCAACTGCATACTTCCTCTGGGATAAGAACAACTCACCTGCATGACGAGTGACAATAATCCCCAAAAAGTAGCAAACTCAGAACTGAGCATTGTCATGATAGACTGACGTAATGCATCGGAAGTGGCAGTCAAGATAATATCATCCACATATAATGGTATATAAGCCAAAGAAAAACCACGATGATATTTGAACAATGAATTATCAGACATGCTGTGAGATAACCCAATAGTCGAAACATAGTCCACAAACCTCTTATACCAAGCCCGGGGAGAATGCTTAAGCCCATACAAGGACGTTTTCAACAAACATACATGATGAGGATATTTGGAATCCCTAAACCCCAAGAGCTGATACATATAAACTGTCTCCTTGAGATCACCATGTAAGAAAGCATTTTTCACATCCAACTGATGAATGGGCCATGCTTTCGAAAGAGCCAAGCTGAGCACAGTGCGAATGGTAGCCAGCTTGACCACCGGACTAAACGTCTCACCACAATCCACGCCAACCTGGTGAGTCTTACCATCACCTACAAGACGAGTCTTATGCCTCACAAAAGAACCGTCAAAATTGTCCTTATGAGCAAAAATATACATAGACCGAATAATATTAACACCAGATGGATGGGGCACCAACTCCCACACCTTATTATCAATAAGAGCATTATATTCGTCGGTCATAGCAATTTTCCAATTTGGGTCATTTAAAGCAGACACATGATTACGGGGTAAGGGTGATTTAAGAACATTAGAATTTAAATTAAAATGTCTTTTTGGTTTAAAAATACCCCATTGACTACGAGTGACTGGTGTATGACTCGGGGTAAAATTGGGTGGATTTCGGGAACTATCGGGACACATGACAGACTGACCGGCAGACAGTGGGCCTGTTGGCCCAACACAAAAATCAGAGGAGCTCATTACTGGAACAGTGGAGCTAATGGGCTGGGTATCTGGCCCATTTACCATCACTGGCCCACTTATAGGACTGGACTCAGCGGCTGGACCAATAACTGGCGACGAAACAGTGGGGCTAGCGGGCAGTGGGCCGGCTGGTGAATTTGGGGTGCGGGACACGTCCGAAAAATGGTGAATAATATACGGGGATATATCATCATCCAAAAAATTATACGAACTAGGCACGGGATTACTAACATTAGCAAACGGAAATTGGGATTCATAAAAAATTACATGACGACTAATGATGATTTTATTAGATGATAAATCAAAATATTTGTAACCACGGTGATTAGATGGAAACCCCAAAAACACACAAGGGGTAGACCGGGCCTGAAGTTTGTTAATTGTGGTGGACGGAAAGAGTGGATAACACAAGCACCCAAAGACCCTAAGATGGGAATACAAAGGAGTCTTATTATATAAAAATTGAAAAGGAGACGAATATGTCAAACCTTTGGAAGGAAGAATGTTAAGTAGATATGTAGCCATTTGTAGAGCATGATGCCAAAAAGACGTGCGTACGGTAGCATGACTCAATAAAGTTCGGACAATGTTATTAATGGTACGAATTTTGCATTCGGCTTTCCTATTTTGTGAAGACGTATGAGGGCAAGAAAAATGAAAATTGATCCCATTATTAGTACAAAATTCTCGAAACACCCCATGTCATATTCTTTGTAATTATCACATTGAATATTTTTTATTTTCCGTTCGAATTGGGTTCTAATGAATGTTCTAAATTTTAAGAAGATAGAAAAAACTTAAGATTTTTTTTGCTATCGGAAAAGTACATAAAAACTTAGAAAAATCATCCAAAAAGAGAACATAATACCGATGACCCAAAGAACTAAGAACCGGAGACGTCCATAAATCACTATGAATAATATCAAATGGCATTAAAGTATGAGAATTAGAGTCTACAAATGACAACTTAACAATTTTTCCTAAAGAAGAAGATTGACAATTCGGACTACTACGCGTATCATTACACGAAATAAAATTGTTTTTATCTAAGGTAGACAAAATAGATGACCTCGGATGACCTAGACGAGCATGCCACAAGGAAAAAGCCAGAGCTGCAAAAGTTGATGGCAATGCGTGGCTCAAGAAACCTGAACTTGGCGTGATAGGATAAAGATCTTTCCTACTATCACACCTCATGAGAGGACTCCCCGTCTTGAAATCCTTCACAGAAAATCCAAATGGATTAAATTCGACAGAAATGGAATTATCAGTGGAGAATTTACGGACAGACACCAAATTTTTAATCAATTTAGGAGCGTGAAAGGTATTTTCAAAATAAGGGGTGGATGGGGGGGAGACAACGTTTTATTACCGTAACCACGAATTGGAATTGAATTACCATTACCAATAATTATACCACGATTGTTGCTCAAATTAAAATAAGATGAGAGAGTACATGAGTCAGATGTCATGTGAGTAGTGGCGCCGATGTCCATGTACCAATTTGGGTCCGAAGGATTTATTCCAAGCGTGTGCATCGCGGCTTCAATGACGGTAGGGGTGGGACATGTTGCGTAAAGGGCCTGCGGAGGTCGAGGCCCAAGCCCACTTGCTTGCTGCCCCGGCCCAGAAGCAGTGCGGAAACCATTGTGCCAAGCAGTGATGGGCCGAAACAAGGGCTGATTAGCCCATTGCCATGCGCTAGATACATCGGCAGATATGGGCTGCTGGGCCACTGCCCATTGACCCCGGCCCACTGCCAAGGGCCCCATTGTTGGGACGGTGGCCCACTGTTGCCGGGACGGGGTCCACTGCTATTACCGCCACCATTGCGTTTGCCCTCGCGATTCTTGCCATTATTTTTTCAATTATTTTTGCCGCCCCCTTGAGAATGGTTTTGGCCCGAATTATCACCAAAATTCTGAGAGTTAGGGGAGGACGTCATCATGACCACGGGACTAGCACTAGTAGCCGCCTTCTTAGCCAAACTGACCTCTTCCAAAGTAAGCGTGGACCGAGCTTGATAGAACTTCGAGAGATGATTACTTTGACGTAGGAGAATTTCAACGCCACTATAGGCCTCGGATAGGCCTGCAACCATCTGTAGAACTAGACGATCTTCGCTAACAAGCGCACCAACATTGCGGAGTTGGTCCGCCAATTCCTTCAACCTTTTGCAATAAGGTGAAACATTCGGGAAATTTTCCATGGTTACGTGGGAAAATTCCTGCTCACGAGTAACAGCTCTAGAATTTTGATTATCTTGGAATATGTCAAGCAACCTATTCCAAGCAACTATTATTGTAGCGTTCGGCTCAATAATCGTCTGCAACAGGTCGGTAGAGATAGTGGAGTAAATCCACTAAAGTACAGTGGCATCAAAAGTCGTCCACAACGTAGGATCATCCTTGCGTTTGGGCACCTCCGTATCCTCAGAAGTCGCGGGGATTATGTGATGGATGACTTGATGCGAGCGTGTATGAATTTTGAACAGTTCGGCCCACGTCGCGTATTGGATGTTTTCTATTTCAAGAATAAGAGGGATATGATTCTTGATGTTAGAAACAACCAGGGCAGGATGAAACGTGTTCTTTGAATTAGACATAACGAAAGTAAAAAGAGAAGATTTGAAGGGAAAACGGCATGGAAACCGAGGGCAGTTGGTCGCGGACCGAAGGATAAGTTTTGGAGAGGAAAATTTTCAACATAGACTTCTGATACCATGAAAAAAATAATCCCTTGATTATTCTCATTAATGAAAGAGTATTTATACAATTTACAATTTTCCATAATAGAAAATCTACTCCTATTCTAATCCCAAAACCTTATTCTAGTAGTACAAGAATCCTATAATTATGGTAAGTTTACAATACTAATTACACTAAAGTATTATCTAACACTAAGACCATCTACACAGTCATATACCCAAATATACACAAACCGTGTGCCAAATATATACAATGCCAAGACCAACTATACCTAGGATATACAATACCGTGATATACCTTAAGTGTATATCACGGTAATCTCTTCTCTTTAACAGAAACCCTTTTCATTCGACATTACCAAAATCATGAATACAAAGGCTATATGTGAAGTTAGAGATTTTGCCTTGATGGCTCCACAATTAGACCGTACATCACATAGTACAGAGTTTATATATATATATATATAGTGAGAAATATATTATTCAATGATTATTTGTAAAACTTTACAACAGAATCGCAGAAACTGTTAAGAGTACCACATCGGAAATTGAATGGGAACATGAATTCCTTATATGAACTTGGACAATCTTCACCCTACAAGCTAGCTTTTGTGGTTTAGTTAGGCTCAAGATCCATTATTTACATGGTATCCGAGCCAAGCTCATTTAACTCTTTGTTCGTCGATATTGGGCCCCTAAATTATATTGTACACGCTCCAGTTAACGAGGTCTGGGCGTGCGGGAGAGTGTTAAGAGTCCTACATCGGAAACGGAATGAGAACATGGACTTGGACAATCATCACTCTACAAGCTAGCTTTTGGGGTTCAGTTAGGCCCAAAATCCATTATTTACCGTGTGAAAAGGGGAAAAGGACAAATAAGTGAGAAAAATTTCATATTCAAGTATTCAACATCTTTGAATTAATTTGAGGTCTGGAAACGTTCTCCGTTCTTTCTATTTGGTTAGCATTCAGAATAAAGCTGTCGAATATAGTGTGTAATTAAGTGATTATCACATGACATACCATGCCGAAGAATATGGTAGAATGGATTGAGATTTTTTCCTTTTTAATTAGAAATTTTGGTTTTAAGCCATGTGAATAAATACGATCTTCATAATTGAAGAAATATTTGATGAGAAATTAATTGCATACTTATTGGAAGAAATCATCATAAATAATTAAAGTATATCAATCACGATAAATAAAATATCCAGATAGAGCTGCTCCTAAAATGAGTATTGTAATATAACAAGGAAAACTAGCTAACCGTAAAGGAATTAGAAGCAAATACGTATTCTTTTCCTAAGTCGTCAGTCTGGCAATTCTCGACGAGTTGCTAAAGCGACCTGATGAAGAACAAATTGATGATTCCAAGTATAAAATTCTTTATATATGATGTGTTTCCCTTTTAATGAGCCACATATAGTGATACGCCTATAATTATTGCAATTTTAAATATTTTTTGTTCTTATATAACGAGATCACTGTACTCCACCTTCATTCCTCTGACATCTTAGTCATTCTAAATATGACGTTAATCAAACCAATCAGCCAATCTGTACTTGTCTCTTCTGTGTTCTTCCAAAAATCTATCGGAATCTCATCTGGCCTTGTCGCTCTTCTCTTAATCATCTTACGAATTGCCCCCTAGTCCACCGACAGGCAAAAGTAAGGTATTGCCTTTATGAGTTTTGACCTCAAAAATTTAAATCACCAAAATTTCTCTTCAACTTTAGTGAGACCTTCAAAAAGGAAGTCTTAATGGAGGTTCAATTTACGAACAAAAAACACATTTATCTAGAAATCAGAATACCAATTTGTATTATCTGATAACGATCGAGTGCGTACTTATTGTATGTATAAACTATTTTAGATGATTATATAAGAATTAAAAACTGAGAATAATGGGAAAATGCACAAATTCACGACAGAAAAATCAAACATAAAAGGAATTATTGGAAATATATAGGTCTTGATACGTCTATAGGAAAAGAAAAACTTAAAAAGACCGCAATGGAGACTCAATTTGCGAAATTCAAAAACCCGAGTACCAATTTATTTTATCTCATAACTATCGAGTGTGTACTTACTGGATGTATAATATGTTGGAAATTAGCCTTTGGCGGGGAGATGCGTCCACCCATCTTTGATGAATTAAACACTTGTGTTCCGTATGTTGGAGACCTTGTCTCTTTACACATGCATGATCTACGAAGTGAGTAGATGACCGTAGGGCCAATGATCGTCTAATTTCGTTGAGAAATGAAAGAGATATTGGTCCACGAAGTAAGGTGTTTGAGACATGGAAATGTGGTGTGGGACAAATCTACCACATCGGTGGGAATAGGAAGAATTGCTCTCTATATAAGTCTCTAATTGGTAAAGGGTTTGGGACCCCAAGGGGTATCCCATGTGTTTAAAGGAGGGAAGACCTAGATGTGCTTGGGTTCAAGGCTAAGCACACGCGCGCCGCCGCCGCCCGCCCGTCCGGTTCTTGGGGCGCGGGGCCAGATGTATAGTTTGATCCCTGATATTATCTTTTTGGACCAGAGAACTCTGTCAGATGTATAGTTTGATCCCTGAAGTTTCATATGTATAGTTTGGACCAGAATTCTTTCATATGTACAGTTTGGTCCCTAAAGTTTAAATATTTACAGTTTGGTCCCCAGAATTTCTGGAGACTTTTTCTGCCTACCGTTGGACTGCATTTCTGGAGCATTAACCAGCCATTATTTGGCTGATTAATTCCTCCATTAACAGCCCATTACTTGGGCAAAGCGACCTCTTTCAATGGCCTTAATAGCCATTACTTGGTCATTTAATGGCCTCCTTTAAGGGCCATTACAGCCTTGTTTGTGGCTGTTGGACAGCCCTCCTCATGCTATATATTGAGCTTCAATCGCCAAAAACAGCAGCAAGCGAGGCTGAAATCGGCCAAAAACAGCAGAACAAAGGAAATCGGCCAAAAATCTAAAAAGCAGACATCAATTCAAAGATCTGGAAAAAGGAAAAACGATCAAGCGTTGCATTTTCAGTGAGAAAAATAGCACTGCGACTGAAATTCAGCAAAAGCGATGGACTGAAAAACAGTGACCAAACCCTCACGTATACACACAATATACACTACAGGACACACTATATACACATAGACAAAAGAGAAGAGTAAAGAGGAACTCTTCCTTCCTATTCCATATCTTCAGCAAGTCAAGTCATATTTGTTTTCTTCGCCAGTCTCAACCTATTGGCTTTGTAGAGTTGAGATTAAAGTGTTGTTTTATCTTGGGAGACTATTGCCCGCTAACGTAAAAGCATATATACGGGGTCCTCGACTCAACACACAACGTTAGAACCATCCAGATTTAGTTGTTTCTTGATTTCAGAATATCAACATTCAAGACACAACAAACTTGCGGCAGTTCTCAACATTGGCTTTGTAAGGTGATCAAGATTCAAGACACAACACACATGCGGCAGTTTTGAAGATTGACCATTTATTTATCCTTTCGAACATTTGTAATAGTTATTACTTCTCGTACTGCTCTATAAAGTACCAAAGAATACCAACATAATATACCTTAGATGACTATATAAGAATGAAAAACAAAGAACAATAAGAAAAATGCAGATAAAGGTGGCTCAAAGAGAAGATTAGTAAAGCTTTTGCTTATGCCCCAAAAAAATTAAGGCTCCAAATTTTTTTATATTAATTGTAAATTTTATGATTTTTAGTTTCGCTTAGACAATATAAAACTTGTATAAAAAAGGGAAACAAAGAAAAACAAATTACTTTTCGTTATAGAAATTGTTAAGAGTCCACATCGGATATGGAATGGTAACATAGACTCCTTATGTGGATTTGGACAAACCTCATCCTACAAGATAGCTTTTAGCGTTAAGTTAGGCCCAAGATCCATTATTTACATGGTATCAGAGCCAGACTCATTCCAATTCTTTGTTCGCCGATGTTGGGCCCCAAATTATATTATTCACGCTCCAGTTAATAAGGTCTGGGCGTGCGAGGAAGTGTTAAGAGTCTCACATCGGATATGGAATGGGAACATGGACTCCTTATATGAACTTGGACAATTTTCACCCTACAAGCTAGCTTTTGGGGTTGAATTAAATCCAAGATCCATTTCTTTACATGTTAAGAGTCAATGTTCTCATTCCATATCCAATGTGAGAGTCTAACACTCCCCGCACACCCAGACCTTGTTAACTGGAGCATGATTAATATAATTTGGGACCCAACATCGGTGAACAAAGAATTGAAATGGTCTGGATCTGATACCATATAAAGAATGAATCTTGGGCCTAACTCAACTCCAAAAGCTAGCTTGTAGGGTGAGGATTGTCTAAGTCCATATAAGGAGTCCATGTTCCCATTCCATATCCGATATGGTCCAAGTCCATATAAGAAGTCCATGTTCCCATTCCATATCCGATGTGAGACTCTTAACACTTCCCCGCACGCCCAGACCTTGTTAATTGGAGCGTGAATAATATAATTTGGGGGTCCAACATCGGCGAACAAAGAAATAGATCTTGAGCCTAACTCAACTCAAAAAGCTAGCTTGTAGGGTAAGGATTATCTAAGTTCATATAAGGAGTCCATGTTCTCATTCTATATCTGATGTGAGACTCTTAATTGAATATTTTACGGTTTTGAATTAAAATAGTCAAATCATCTATACAACAACATACAACAAATTATATTGCAGACATATGACTAAAATTTCTTAACTACAACTAGTTTAACATACTGACCTTGGAGTCCAACTTCATCTTCAGTTTTTTTTTATTTTGGGGAGTTCTTTAATTTTGAGCTAATATAACTTGTGGATATTCGGATACGTAATTTATGCCACTAGTGTTTGATTTTAAAAGCCAAAAATCAAAGACCAGCCCATTTGAAGGACAAAAATTAAAGAACAACAGAAAATAAGGGGAAAGGTGCAAATGACCCCTTAATGTATGCGTTATGTCACCTCATTTCAGTTTCGAACTCATTTCCTGAGCTTTTTTCAAGTCCCAGTTGGTCCAAGTTCATACCTAGTAATGATATTGATTTTTACGTAAATCATTATTTTTGCAAGTATAGAAATAATTCTCGTATAACGTACTAAGCGTTAATGATCCAAATATAAATATTATTTTTTTGTAAATCATCATTTTTGTCGCTACAATGCCTGTGTGTAATTTTTGTGGTGTGTTCAGCGGGAATACCACTTGCAACGACGGCAACCAGTGTATCTTTGTGAAAAATAAGATCGTTGAAAGGTAACCGATAATTATGATGGTCATATTGACCTATTGCATTTTCATATGGAGTTAACTGCAAATTTGAGGGGGGGAAACGAGACACACATTGTTGTTAATGAGATCAACGCCACTTTTCCCACTTTTGGGGAAGTGGTTTCTGATTTTTCAGTTCAAGCGGGTAAAATAAATTACGTATGTAAAGTTTAGGTGGGGTTTAGAACTTTCCTTCCTAGTGTCTTTTTTCTGTAATTCCAAGTGTTATGACAAATCTATGTATTTTGTCGTTTACGAAGGCTATTCAACTTCAGGTGACCAGGGGAAGTACGTTTCTTGTCTAGGTGAGTGTAGTCTGGATTTTAATCTGTGCAATTGCAAATAAATAAGAAATCCTACCATATAAAGTTGCTAAACTCGTCGATTCTTTCCTAAACGTAGAATAATTTAATTCTCCTTGGTCGAAGATTTTTTATTAATACAATATATATAGATATTTATAATTATAAAATTTAATTAGAGAAAGATCTCTATTTTACATAATTACACTAGAACAATAATTACAAAATATATGGAGAATATTAATATATTCTCTTTCACACTCCATCAATCGGAGCAGGATGATGCCGGACGCTGAGACTGGATCTGAAGTCAATGAACAATTGTCGATGAAGTCTCTTAGTGAATATATCTGCGTACTGATAGGAAGAGGGAACATGTAACACCCGAACATGGCCCATGACAACCTTCTCACGAATAAAATGAATATTCATCTCAATATGTTCTGTTCGTTGATGCTGAATCGGGTTATGAGATAGGTAAACAACAGATATGTTATCACATCAGACAAGAGATACATTATGTAAGAGACAATGAAGTTCTAGAAGGAGGTTTCTGAGCCAACAAATTTCGGCAATAACGTTCTCAACGCCTCTATATACTGCTTATGCACTCGAACGAGAAAGTGTGGCTTGCCTTTTTGAAGACCATAAGATGAGGTTATCACCCAAAAATACACAATAGTCGGAAGTAGATCGACGTGTGTCTGGACAGCCGCCCCAATCTACGTTTGTATATGATACCAGCCCGGTCGGAGCAGATGGATAAAGATGTAACCCATAGTAAAGAGTATCATTAACATACCGAATGATATGTTTAAGGGCTGTGAAGTGAGGCTCCCTGAGATCATGCATAAACAAACACACATGTTGAACCGCATAGGAAATATCGGGCCTAGTGAAAGTAGGATACTGAAGTGCACCAGCGAGACTCCTATAAAGAGAAGGAACAAGCATCAGATCTCCGTCATCCGCGCTAAGCTTCGACTTTGAGTCGACTGGAGTGGGCATGATTTTGCAATTTACCATTTTAGCCCTGTAAACAATATCTTCGGCATACTTACCCTGACAAAGGAACATTGCATTCTCGGATCTAGTCACAGAAATCCAAAGGAAATAATTAAACTTACCCAAGTCTGTCATGGCAAATTCAGATTTGAGCATGGTAATGATCTCATTTTTCAGCACATCATATGAGGCAACCAGTACAATATCATCGACGCAGAGCAAAAGGTATGCAGTGTCATTACCTCGATGAACCAAATCTGCAAGATGTAAGTGGTAAGACGGTCATACCAAGCCCTGGGCTTATTTCAAGCCATAAAGTGACTTTTGAAGCCGGCATACATAGTGAGGAGCCGAAGGATGCACAAAGCCAAGTGATTGTTGCATGAATACGTTTCTTTCAAGTCACCATGTAAGAGCGTGTTTTTCACATCAAGCTGATGAATCGGCCAATTCTTTCCCATAGCTATGCTCAAAATAGTGTGAATGGTGGCTGGTTTAACCACTGAACTAAATATCTCACCACAATCAACTCACTCTTATTGTCACGTGCCATTAGCCACAAGTCTCGCCTTATGACATTCAAGCTCACAACTATCTCTGAATTTATGACGATATAGCCACATGCAATTAATCACATTCACCACATCTGGTCTCTGGACAAGATCACAAGTGCGTTGTGCAGTGAACGCATTAAATTCCTCATGTATGGTCGCATTCCAATTCGGGTCAAGCTTGGCTAATTTTAGGTTTTTAGGTATAGGTGAGATGGTCTGAGTGGATAGGTTAAAATGGACTTTTGGTTTGAAAATCATGTGCTGAGCACGGGTTTCCATACGGTGGGTCAGAAGTGGGACTTTTGGGCTGATAAGAAGTGGGGGTTGTGGGGTCGTTGGGGCAGAGAGGTGGTTGACATGTCCTGCTGGGATGTCAGTGTGGGTTGGGAAGTGAGACAGGGGACTGGTCAACGGAGACAGGGAGGCCGTGACTGGAGCAGTAGGTGGGGGGTGTTTTACAGGACTTAGGGCAGTGACGGGACAATTGGGGGAATGGTGGCAGAAGAATCGAAATATTAGCACTATGTATGGCGTTTCGCAGGAGAGGGGAAGTGTCTGGATCATTAAGGAAACCGGAATCAATAACTGGAAGTTGTTGGACGTTTGCAAATGGGGAAAACATTTTCGTTGAATGTGACATGGTGAGAGACTAGGATTTTATGCGTGGACAAATCATAGCATAAGTACCCTCTATGGTTCGACGGGAAACCGAAGAAGACGCAAGGAGAAGTGCGAGGTGCTAATTTATAAGGGGCCGTGGAGGAAAGATTTGGGCAGCATAGACAACCGAAAATCCGAAGGTGATCATATGAAGGGATCCGACGGAATAGAATTTCAGTAGGGGTTTTATTTTGAAGGGTACGAGTAGGTAATATATTAAGAAGGTATTCTACCATTTTTAATGCGTATACCCAAATGGGAGGGTGAAGAGAGGCATGAAAGAGCATTGTACAAATCATATTGTTAATGGTGTGGAGTATTCTTTCGGCTTTACCATTTTGAGTTGAGGTATGGGGGCACGAGAATCAAAACTCCATGCCATTATTCGCACAAAATTTATGAAAGGGGGAATTGTCGAACTTATGACCATTATCACATTGAAATATTTGGATGTTCTTCTCAAATTGAGTTTTAATATACGCCTGAAATTCTAGAAAAGTGGAGTAAACTTGAGACTTATATTTTAGAGGATAAACCCAAAGAAAATGAGAGAAGCCATCAAAAGCACCAAATAATATTTGTGACCCAAATTGCTAGTAATAGGGGATGTCCATAAATCTGCATGAATGATATCCAAAGGAGAAAAAGTTACACTTAATGAGGACGTAAAAGGTTGTCTAACATACTTTCCTAGAGGACAAGAGTAGTAGTTGAGAGTATAGTTCCCTTTATTACATTGAATTAAATTTTGACTTCTAAGAAAATTAAAAACTAGTGCTCCTAGGTGCCCAAGTCTATTGTGCCAAGTTGATGGAGAGATTGTGGCTAGAGAGGTTTGTTGATTGACACTTGTAGCGGAAGTAGATGAGAAAGGATAGAGGTCCCCCACACTATTACATCTCGTAAGAGTTGTCCCCGTACGTAGGTCCTTTACAGAAAAACCAAAAGGGTCAAACTCAATAGATATGGAATTGTCACTAGTAAATTTTCTAACATAGATTAAGTTTTTAATGATATTATGAGTAAATAGGACGTTTTTAGGGAAAATGGAGGGTGAGGTGGTGTAGTTTGAGTGGTGCCATAGCCTTGAATTGGAATGTGATTGTCATTTCCGACCAGAATAGATTGAGGATTAGTCAAGTTGAATAGTTGCGGAAGATTACCTGAGTTACGAGTGAGGTGGGAAGTGACGCCCGTATCCATGTACCAAGCATCATCGGGAGAATCCATGTGGTCGCCGGAAGTGAGGAGAAAGAGGAGGTTGTAGAGACTACAAAATTTTGAGAAAGAGAAATTGGCTTCTGATATAGGTGGAGAAATACCGGAGCTTGAAGTTAAGAAACACACAAAAAATGTTCTTTTAGGGCTCAGTCACATTCACAACAGAGGAATCATCCACTGTGACATCAAACCTCGCAATATTCTTCTTGTGGGAATCGATGAGATTGCAAAGATCGTTGATTTATGCACAAATTGCTTATTGTACGGTACAAGGGGTTTGAGAGGAGGCTAGGGTTTGGCTTCTGATAACATGTAGAATAGTGTGAAACTCCTTGGTTGGAGGCTTTTCATTAATGCAATATAATAGGTGTTTACAATTACAAAACCTAATTGGAAAAGGATCTCTAAACTTAATTAGAGAAGGATCTCTACTTTACATAATTACACTAGAATAATAATTACAAAATATATGAAGAATATTAATATATTCTCTATCAAATTCTTTCATAAATATGATATACTCCATCTGTCTCAACTCTCAAGTTATCCGTCATGATTCTTTTTCACACCTCTCTTGAGAAATGACAAATGCTTGGTGAAATGGAAAAACATATTTCTCTTTAATTTCTAAAACAACAAATAATTTGAGATATTTATTTCTAGAAACATGACAGATAATTTAATACGGTAGGATTAGTATTTTGTTGGGGTTTAAGTTTGAGTCAGAATTGAAAACGAGGCAGAGAGCCTACTTCGAATGTTGTAAAAGCGCACAAAACAAGGCGTGACTAGTTAAACATACAACAAAACAAAGTTGTTCATTAGCAAAATAATGAATCGTGTCTGAAGTGGGATAGTAACTGACTAAGCTGCTCGTTAACAAAACAAAACTCTTTTGTGTCTGCTCTTAGACAATGACAGAATTAACAGTTACAACAATACTAATTTCTATAGCTCGACTGTATGGACATCTTGTGGCACTTAGTATGTATCTAACTAGGAAATTTGAATCATAGCAGTAAAGTAGGGGCAGTAAGTAAGCCTAATGAGTTTAGATTTCTTCTTCATCCAGTCGTAGATCTTCAATGGAACTCTCTGATGTTGTAAACATGTAGGTGCCAACTTAGCTTTCAGCTTCTCAATCATTTCTCATCTTCTCGGGAAATCTCTTATGCAAAATTTTCAAATATTTCTCTATTTTGATTTCTATGATCGTGCCAAATATTTTACCATGCTATGCTAAAACTTCTTTTTCTTGGGAAATCAAGCCTTTTTTTAGTTTCATTTTAGAAGGATTCAGAGGACAAGGCGGAGAATTCATTACTGGGATCTTTCGTTACGGTTTGTTGAAAATTTACTAATGTGGAATTAAGTTTATTCCATTATTTATGACTCAAACAATTGGGGGCCCGCACGTCGTAAATGTCATTTCCACACACGTGCAATCTTAGTGCCAAGTATTGTAAATTTCGTAAATGAAAGAGATATTGGTACGTAAGTGAAATGTTTGAGACATAGAATGATGGACGGTTATTTGCTAAATGACAAGCGTTCCATGTTGGTAAACGAAGGAAGGATTGTGCGAGGTGTAAGATGAAACGGGTCAGAAAAGGGCCGAGAAGGGACGCAGCTCCCCTAGTAGCATCGCGGTGCTAATTCCCACTTTTTATTTCTGGAGCCGCGACGCTAAATGCTGCAGCGCCGCGGTGCTTCCCAGGCAGTGTTTGCTCGACGGAATCCCAAAGGTTTGGTTGTTGAGGGGGCTTCAATGGCATTGAAACCACCCAATAATGGCCATTATTTGGACCATTACGTTGCTGCATTACTTTGGGGTTAAATGTCATCCATTACATGGCAATTGATTGCCATTGTGGGACACTTGAAGAGTCCATCTTGCACACCTATAAATTGAAGCATTGGTTTAATTCTATAGATGAACATGGGAACATATATGTGCATATGAACAAAAAAAGAAGTATACAACACCACAAAGAGATTAGATTTTCCTGATAAGCAATCCTTCTCTTAGCAATCTTCATTATTCGTATTCTTCACTGAGATCATTTGTGTAGGCTTTGCACACTTGATAGGTTGTTGTTTCATCTTGGGAGACTATTGTCCACACTTCTGTAAAGCCTATATACGGGGGCAATCTTTTCCTAA
Organism: Anisodus acutangulus; assembly: GCA_029783415.1. NCBI lineage: Eukaryota > Viridiplantae > Streptophyta > Magnoliopsida > Solanales > Solanaceae > Anisodus > Anisodus acutangulus. Next base: position 51,556,050 of record CM056491.1, read on the forward strand.
AGACAGAGAGTCATCTCTCGACTCAGCCGGTGGTGTTGTGGTTTATCTAATTGGTTGCTAAGTGTTTCAGATGTAAACTTAACAGACGAAGGACTCTAACCGTTAGTACTCTCAGCGGATCTACTAGCCACAAGTGTAGCAATTCATGTTCTTGTATTTTCGAATACAAGTTCTATATTTGAAGTTTCATTCAAGATCAAGATATTGACAACTTGTTGTTGTCCTTATTGTTGTTTATCCTTTCGATCACTGTAATAATTATTTACTATTCCCGTTGTTGCTTTACATATTCGAACAATTTTAAGACAAGATTGTATTAGTGATTCGAAAGATGTTGGTCTATAAGTGTGTGACCAAATCTGGCTGTGATTTTCTTCTTGAAAACAGTTTTGTTGAGAGTTTTGCTAAAAGTTCAAACCACAACCGTGCTTTCAAGATTGGGCCTAGTTATGGTTCTCTCTTTGATGACAGTTACAAGTCTGTTTTCGTCAAAGGAGGGATCTCTGAATATGATGCTGAGCTTCAAGATACTGCTGATAGTCATGCTAGTACGGCTAAAGATCAAGGACGAGTTGGTGTCACCGCTCCCGAAGGTGGTGGAAACAAGTGTCCACGAGAGGTTGAGGATGTCAACTGGGACAAGAGGAGAAGGCTGAAGATGATGTTCTATCATGTAGCAAAAGGCCTATATATGTCCCAGACAAATGATCCAAATTATGGTAAGGAGGATGTGGACACTCAGTCTGACTGAAGTGGGCCAGAATCCAAAAGATCTAACTTAATAATCCTTACTTATCTATATATGTTTTTGGTTAATATCTGAATAAAGGTGTGTAAAGGAAGACTAGGAATATGATAGTGTTTTCATTAAAACTTATATTCCCTACACTCTAAAATCAGATATTGAATCTCATTCCTTCCCGGTTAAAGATTGGACTATTATAAACAATTAAAAGATCCGTTCTTTTGGGTGTAATTATTTAAACTTTAAAGTATGTTCGCACATACGAAGGAGAGAGATCCACTAACTGTGCGAAAACTGTTACCACTCTTAAGTAAGCGTTAGGGATTTCCCTGGGCACCAATCACAAGGGAAGAAGACTAAAAGATAATGACTTATCTTAAGACGTTAAACCTGTCACACTATATGACAGAAGATCATTCATTTGATAGGATGATATTGGACACTCAGTCGTACAAAGTCTACGGGCAACTGGAGTGGGCCAGAATACATTTGATAAGATGATGTTGGACACTCAGTCGTACAAAGCCTACGGGCGACTGAAGTGGGCCAGAATTCAGTTGACAGAAAATTAATGGACACCTAGTGAGGTAGACCAAAGTTTCCAAGTTTTAAATGATCTGAAGGCCAAAAGAAAGGTAGAAAAGTAATTGGACACTCAGTCTGCCAAAGCAACTGGAGTGGGCCAGAGTATCCAAATCACATATGATCTGGTTACGCCCAAACCACAGGCAAGAGGTTGTTCATGTGAAACAACGCCAGCTCTAAAGTATAAGGGGTTGGAGAGGTTGTCCTCAAAAGGACTTCAGGGAATGGGATCACTCTAAAATGAGGTGATACATGTCCCAAACTTGGTTTAAGAGACGATGTTGGTCAAGCTAGTTTGAGACTAGTCCAACAGGTCTGTAATAACTAAGAATGGTACAGTTTGTATGTAGTTAAATGAATGATATATTTGTAATCCGTGTATCGATGCCATCATAGATTAAGACATGTTAAATAGAAAGTCATTCAAAAGCTAACGAAGTTGAGATTGTTGCATTCTGTCGACATAAACCCTCAAAATGAATGTGAGGTAGGCGAAGAGGCAAAATCACCTTTTCAAGTTCCGTCAAAAGAATAGCGAAAGAAGCACCGCTCCTCTAGAACTTAGTCACACCTACATGGGTGATTTGAAGTTTGTGCATAATAGAGGGGGGAGACAAGTACTTTGTGGCCTTCATTGATGATGGTACAACATATTGTATCATTTGTTTGTTGACAGGCAAAGATGAAGCTGTTGAAGCGGATAAACGCTATAAAGTAGAAATTGAAGATCAACTAAGCCTACGGATTGAGGAATTCGTAGTAATAGAGGGGGAGAATGTGAAGCATCGTTGATCAAACGATTGCTCATTACTCACCTCAGTCTAACTATGTTAGCCAAGCGCAAAGTCGTACGCCTAAAATATGTGGGGCAAGGCGATCCTTACCGCTAATGCGATTCTTAACAGAATTACGCATAATGATAATGATAACTCTCCCTGTGAAACATGGAAATGATCTCACATACAAATGTTGTGATGTGGGGTGGCTTGGTAGAAGTTGAAATACCAAAAATAGGTCAAGTTGGACCTAAGACTGTAGATTGCATATCCACTGGATCTGCAAATAACAGTAGTACTTATCGCCTTTTGGTGTCAAAGAATGCTGAATTCTTTAAAGATAACTTTCCTTGAGAAGGGAAAAGAAGTAATTGCTTGAGGTTAACAAGAACCCGCGAGTGCTTGACTGTCCGGAATCAAACGTTCCAGAGCTACAGGACTCGGAAGTTGTTGATTATCCAAAACTTAATATTCCAGATCTACAGAACTCAGGGATTCTAGATGTTGAATCGAGACGGAACAAAGATGGGACAAATACTTATTCCAGGCATTCTAGCTTGTATGGTTGAGAACGAACCATGGATAATTAATAAAGAATTGTTATCTCCAAAAGTGCTGCTTTGAAAAGAAGATATAGAGAGAAATATATTCCATCATATAGAACCATACTTGTGTAATGGTTGACCTTCCTCCGGGAAAAGAACCTTTGGGTTGTGAAAGATGATACTCAAAAGTGAGTACAAAGTAGATGGATCTACTGACGAGTATAAGGCCTCGGCTACTTGTAGATGTGCTCCCCTGTGAATAGCTTAACATCCAAGGCCATTGCAGTCTTGCGTGACATGGATGTTGAAACAGCCTTCCTAACCGGAGAGTTGGAAGGGGATGATCAGAGTTGGTTTGCTAGACTGTTGGGCTTCTTCCTGAACTTTTATTTTGGTCCCTCAAATGTTTACATTTTAGTCCTGAAAGTTTAAGATAAAACAGAAATAATGAATCTGACAACAGAAACATTGAATCTGAAGTTAGAAAGCCAACAGTTGAAAAAACCAACCGTCGAAAAGTGGAAGTCATATTGAAACAAAAGTCTCGATATGAAAGATATGGGTATCACAGATGACATCTTAGAAATTGGGATTTATAAGACATCTAAACAGACTGGTGTAACTCCAAACTCAGTTGTGACAGTCTCGTTAAAGCCACCAATGGATATGAATCATAGAACTGATTGGAATCATGGTGCACCCATATACAATGAGTGATATGTGCAGGTCACATGTAGTTCAATGTATTATACACACTACAACCGACCTGATAACGGCCTACAAAGCATATCAGTTGAACTAAGGTTCACTCATGATTCTGGAAATGATCGATAGAAGGCGTTAAGTCGGATATGACGATATCTGAAATATTTTCTTATCTACAGATTATGGTATTCTGGATGTCCAGCGGTTCTGGGAGAACACAATGATGCAAACTGGACATCAGATATGAAGAACGCCAAAGCCACAAGTAAATGTGTATGGTGGGTCTCGGAAAATCCTCTAAGCAAACTTGCATCGGCCGATTCATGATGGAATCGGAGTTTATCGCTTTAAACAAAGCATGAAAGAAGTTGAATAACTTCACGACTCCTTAGAGGACGTTCCTTATTGGGAGAAACCCGTGCCTTCAACAATTATACATTGTGGTTAGACGGTCGGCTTCAGAAAGGGCACGGATGACGGCGTCTGGACATATCTGTCGGATATATGAGACCGTATGGCAGTTGATCATAATGGGTAGGACTTCCTTGATTACTAATCAAAGGATATAGCAGACCATTTAACTAAGGGACTACCCGAAGATCAAGAGTTCTGCCTGTCTAGGGGAATGAGCTTAAAAACCCAAACAATACGAACCTTTGCGGTGGTAACCCAACCATACTGACTGGAAATCCCAAGAATTTGGTTCAATGGGAAAACTAAGCTGGAAAAGGTTCAGTTGAACGCTTCGGTGGAAGCAAGAGCACTTCGGATTATGATTTCTGTTTAAGAAACATGAATCCAAAGATGTTCCCGCTATAGACATTAAAGTGCTACCTGCATGGTGGGTAAATGTTAAGCTTCCAAACCTTTAACGATCCTCAAACGATTGAGGTAAAGGTTGGGGAAACTTTTAATGATTCCTAACACTTGTGAAGTGGGGTATATCAGGATACTTTATAGGAGATCACCTATTTAAGTGTGAGAACAGGCCGCCTCAAATGAACGCACTTAATAATCCAAGTGTGTCCACGGCCACAACGGACATAACAAAAGAAGAAACGAATAAAAGAGAGGTATTGTGTTGGTACCGTTGTTTTGGCTTACATTAAACACTGACGGTTCAAGACATCACGTTCACCGCGCAGTAAGTAAGTCCGATGGTATTCAACTAGGGAAGGTTCAAAGCGTAAGCTACCTCTCCTGATGCAATATCTTTTCGCTGAAAGATTGCTGAAAATATGCACTGTGTGTGTGCGCCAAAATCTCTTTCAAGAGGGAATTGTTGGAAATTTACTAATGTGGAATTAAGTTTATCCCATTATTTATGACTCGAACAATTGGAGCCCCGCACGTCGGAAATGTCATTTCCACACACGTGCAATCTTAGTGCCAAGTATCGTAAATTTCGTAAATGAAAGAGATATTGGTACGTAAGTGAAATGATTGAGACATAGAATGATGGACGGTTATTTGTTAAATGACAAGTGTTCCATGTTGGTAAACGAAGGAAGGATTGTGCGAGGTGTAAGATGAAACAGGTTAGAAATGGGTCGCGGAGCCGAGAAGGGTCGCAACGCCGGAGCACCGAGAAGCCGAGAAGGGCCGCGCCGCGGCGCCCCCTAGTAGCGACGTGGCGCTAATTCCCACATTTTGTTTCTGGAGCCGCGACGCTAACTGCTGCAGCGCCGCGGCGCTTCCCCGACATTGTTTTCTCGACGGAATCCCAAAGATTTGGATGTTGAGGGGGCTTCAATGGAATTGAAACCACCCAATAATAGCCATTACTTGGACCATTATGTTGTTGCATTACTTGAGGGTTAAATGCCATCCACTACATGGCAATTGATTGTCATTGTGGGGCACTTGAAGAGGCCATCTTGCACACCTATAAATTGAAGCATTGGCTCAATTCTATAGATGAACATGATAACATATATGCACATATGAACAGAAAAACAAGTATACAACACCACAAAGAGATCAGATTTTCCTGATAAGCAATCATTCTCTTAGCAATCTTCATTATTCGTGTTCTTCGCTGAGATCATTTGTGTAGACTTTGCACACTTGATAAGTTGATGTTTCATCTTGGGAGACTATTGTTCACACTTCCGTAAAGCCTATATACGGGGGCAATATTGTCTTAAAGACAGAGAGTCATCTCTCGACTCAGCCGGTAGTGTTGTGGTTTATCTAATTGGTTGCTAAGTGTTTCAGGTGTAAACTTAACAGACGAATGACTCTAACCGTTCGTATTCTCAGCGGATCTACTAGCCACAAGTGTAGCAGTTCATGTTCTTGTATTTTCGAATACAAATTCTATATTTGAAGTTTCATTCAAGATCAAGATATTGACAACTTGTTGTTGTCCTCATTATTGTTTATTATTTCGATCATTGTAATAGTTATGTACTATTCCCTTGTTGTTTTACATATTCCAACAAGTTTTTCACTACGTCATTCCTAATTTGGCTAGAAGAAACAAATTCTGGATCCCTCTCGAAAAACTTTAGGAAATTCTTTTTTAGTGAATAAATAAAAGATAAATGTGGATATTGATGAACGTCACAAAATCTTGTTGAGTTTATTAGAAGCAGAACTTGAATGCATCCGCAAGCATTTACCTGCAAATTGCAAATTATATTTGCGGAATACCCCGGGGAGTTGGAAAATTTATTTTTCATCTCAATATTAAAATTTTAAATTATTATTTTTACTTTTTTTTAATTATATCTCAACTTTTTCTATGTTTTTATCTGTACCTCAATCTTTATCTTTGTGGAATTCTTTTGTTGATGGTTATGTAGTTTTCGATTTATTTTTTCCATAGTGAACTATATTATTTTTGTTTGCTTTTCCAGTAGTGAATTATGATTTTTTTATTTGCTCTTCCCGTAATGAACTGTATGTTTTTCGATTTGCTTTTCAATAAACTATTTATATGCTTTTTCTGCACATTTTTCAAATATTTCTCTATTTTTCATTCTTGTGAAGACATGAAATGTTTTGTCCTGACCTTCTAAATCTCTTTTTGTTCACAAATCGACCCTCTTCCCAGAGCATGTTCATAACGTAGTCGCGGAACCCTAGTAAGTACTGCGAAGAAATTGGAAAAACGGATCCGTCTTTACTGAAGAAATTAGGGGTTACCACTTTCTTTAGTTTAGTGTTACACAAATATTTGAAATAGCTGCTACAGAAATTTTCGATTACATCTTAGGAAGAGAAACAGAAAATTTACCAACAAAGGCATTCTTAGTTGGGTTTTTAAGCGAAAAATAACACAAGAGCTTCTAGAACGTGCTATTGGTGACGGTGACAAGAAAAAGACAAAGAGGATGCTGCTCTTTCTGCGGGTTCTGATGTGCCCACAATTGGCCAATTCCGTGTTGTGTTGTGGTGTGGGGTGGGGTGGGGTGGGGGGAATATAAATTGAAATGAATAAGGGAATTCTTTTCTCAAAATTGGTTCAGGTGCCTACATAGATCTCGAAAAATACATGATATGAAAAATTGCGTAAATCCGACAAACTAACACAAAATTATAACCGTTTAAAGTTTCTATCATTTATAACTAATTTTATTTCTATTGTTAATTTTACTTTTGTCCTTTATACATATATTGTATGAACTAGATGAAGATTAAATATAGACTAATGAAATACAAGGATTATTGTTCTGTAGGTGGGGGTGGTGGTGGTGCGGTAGGTCTGGGGTAGGATGGGCGGTGGTGAGGAGGGTGGTATGGTGGTGGTGGTGAATGGGGGTGGGGGGAAACAGGTGGTAAAATTTATTCATACAAAATACTTATTAATGATATTAAGATTTTGTTCTACATCTTAATGATTAAGACCTATTCAGATTAAGTAAATGCTTAGATCTTAATGTAAACAAATGCACTGAATGACCTATGGTCTGAACCATTCAGATTCATACATCTATTAAGTACAAAAAAATAATGTCTTAATGATTCTTAATTATGTAAATAAGGATATTTTTGGAGAATAAGATTAATTTTTCTTGAAATCCTACATCACCACCTATTTTGAAACCAAATAAAAACCTAAATCACCATTTATTTAGAAACAAAGGAGTATTAAATAACTGTAGAGTGACCATCAAAGAATGTGGTGCAGTGAATGAGACTGCTCATCCCTTAACCAGAGATTTCATATTCGAGTTCTGAGTATGAAAATATCTTTGGTAGGGAACACTTCTCCAAATGACCATACGCGACATGAATCCGAATTAGTCGGACTCCAATACGAATGTCAAATATTGAATAAGAAATCGAAAAAAAAAAACTGTGGATGGAGTGAATATTCAGTGTGCTTTATCTTTTTGTTTTTTTAGATGGACGACACGAAAGAGATTCATAAGAGAACTCATCACTTCTTCAGCGTGTTAATAAAGAAGAAAAATAATTACATATAAAGTATAAGAAATACTCTAATTAATAGAGTGAAACTTTTTGAAAAAAATCGTGGGGATTCAATCCAGTGCAAATTAATAGTATCTTTGGATTGTTTTTCCATATAACTAGTGTCTGTCTCAATAGTTCTGCGATACAAATATGGAATTGGCAGAATGGTGGCGTGGGCCCAACTTACTATATTTGCTTGTTTATGGATTGATTTATTACCTTTACCCATAACTTGAAGACGTATAAAAAAAAAGAAGCCAATGAATTTTGGTGGTCATAAATTTGGAAAGACGTAAATGATACACCATTGATCTCCATATGGTATCATACGGTGATGGGCTATGTAGAACTTAGTTCGCAATGGGCCATATGAAACTTCATTTACGTCATAGTATGCGAACAAAGTCCTATATTTGTGTTTGAAAAAAAAAAAGCTACTTATAAAATGCAGGGATGTTCTTGTAAGATTATATTAATCTCCTTTGGGAGCCTTTCTTATTAATAACAAATATATATAGGTGTACAATGTGAAATCCTTATACAATAGGGATCATAATTCTACCATAATTACATAACACTAAATATGGTAATTATGATACAATATACACGGCTGATAATTGTGATACAATATATAGGCTAATACACCCCCTCAGTCGGAGCGGAAGGAGGTCGGACGCTAAGACTGGATCTGAAGTCGAGAAAGAGCTGTCTAGGAAAGCCTTTTGTGAATATATCCGCATACTGATATGAAGAAGACACATGCATCACCTTACATGGTATCAGAGTCCGGCTCATTTCAATTCTTTGTTCACCGATGTTGGACCCCCAAATTATATTATCCACGCTCCAGTTAACAAGGTTTGGGCATGCGGTGGAGTATTAAGAGTCCCACATCGGATATGGAATGGGAACATGGACTCCTTATATAGACTTGGACAATCCTCACCCTAAAAGCTAGCTTTTGGGGTTGAGTTAGGCCCACGGACTCCTGTATGTTTGGGGCATACAAGACGTTATTTTAGCTCTGATGCCATGTAAAGATATGACATCTGAGCCTAACTCAACCTTAAAAGCTAGCTTATGATGGAGGATTTTCCAAGTCTATATAAGCAAACCACCAGTCCATTCCCCAATCAATGTGGAACTTTAACCCACTCTAACCCCCACCCCCCTTTTCATGCCCGGGGCCCAACTGGAGCGTTGACCGGGAGCTCAAACGGAAATGGACCTTGCTTTGATACCATGTAAAATTGTATTAATCTTCCTTGGGGAGCCTTTCTCATTAATACCAAATATATATAGGTGTACAATGCGAAATTCTTATATAAAAGGGATCATAATTCTATTATAATTACATAACACTAAATATGGTAATTATGATACAATATACACGACTGATAATTGTGATACAATATGTACGGCTAATAATTCTAAATAGTGTCATTTTTTGTGAGAAAATTATGCGGTATCGACTCAAAAAGTCACATTATATTAAAAGTATGATTAGAAAAATTTTCTCCCATAAAGTTAGATGTGTATATATACACACACGTTGTTATTCTTTTCATGCAAAGTGGCTCAATTTGATTTGTATTAAATTAAGATGAGCAGATCATTTCCCCACAAAAAATAAAGGGGAGGAGACAAGAGTATGCGATCTATTTCTAATGTTCCATTTAGATATAATTCGGACTTTAAATGTCATTTATGAATTTATTTTTATGATGAATATAATTTGGTGTTTCCTTCTCCCAAATGTATTAATGAAGAGATTCTCCATTGATAGGGAAAACGTGTTAACATTTAATAGGCAAATTACCTATATTAATGAAATACACCTCAAAACATGAGTAAATATCTCTTTATTTAAAGAAAATTTTAACCATATAAGCCATCTGACGAAAGCCTATTAAATGCCAAATCATATTTTTCCATTTAAATTGTGTATCTTATGGTTATCACATTTAATCCATTTTATTAAGCCTATTAAATGCCATGTAAAAAGTTTCTAGTAAAATACTAATATATGAGTGTACTTTTGCTTGAACGTTAACTTTACTTAGAAAAATTATAACTTTCGCAAACTTTTTTACTAAGTAAAGTTAATGTTCAAGCAAAATTTCAAACATCTATATATCTTTTTCAACTGCAACATGTCTTTTTTTTCCCTTTCAAATTCAATTAGAGATGAGATCTTATCATCTTACTAGTTGATGAATGGACTCTTACAGAAACTGGGAATCTCTTGTCTTCTTATGTGTGTTTTTCCTATCAACTAACGTTCAAAGTTTAGGATAGGATCATGTATTTCACTTTGGACTTTTTATTGTCATCTTTTCTTTTATAAATTTAGAAGCTGAGTCGGGAATTTTACATTTTAACTTACTAATTCTAAATAAATTATTTGTATAGATTCTATAAAAAATTAATATAAATATTAAATTTAAATCAAAATTACTGAATTCTATCCCGTACTAACCGTCAAAGTGACTCCGCCTGTGTACTCACTACACAAAAAGAAATGGTATTGCGAAAACTTTTCCACTGATTAAACAAGAGCTGAACAAGGAAAAAAGATAATTTTATGCATAATATTCTACTAGGAAATTAAAGCACCGTCTCATATAAAAGAATAAAAAATGACCTATTGTGTCACTATCTCCCATACACAACTTGGGTCGATTTTTAGCCATTACCGCGTTCTTCACCTTTGGAATCCATTATCTCTATTTAAAATTCTTAGTCCATTTATTATTACGAAAATACTTCATCTGTTCATTTCTACAAAATGTTTGATTGGATTTGAAATTTTAAATAAAACAAAATTTAAAACTTATATTTTGTGTGATTTTATTTTATTTTTCACTCTATGTTTGATGTCTGATACTTGATTTGCGATTCCAACAAATTTGGGTTTGTAATTCATAAGGCTCATTTAGTGATGTGCTCCCCTACTAAAAGATTTTCGTTTTCAGGATACAAAACGGAAACCTTTGATTGAAATGATACTATCTATCTTATCACAACCCCAGAAAATTAGAAGTTGAAGAAAAATATTTGTAAGGTTATAAATTATTTTATTAGATTAAAATTTGAAGTTTAAAGAATTAAAGGTACATTTGTACTTATTTATTTGCAATATACTAAAAATTATATTACATAAATTGTGACCTCAGATTTGGAGTGATTGATGTTGAGGGAGAAAAAATCAGAAGTTGTTTTTCCTCAAAATGACAACAAAAAAAAACCCTTAATATTAACTCCTTAACATAATGCACGATAAAATGAGTTGCTCAGATGGTAAGCGTCTTTCACTTCCAACCTAAATATTGCGAGTTCGAATCACCAAGAAATAAATGGGAGCTCATGAGGGAGGGATTAAAGAAAAAAAAACATAATGTACGAATCATGCAAGGAAGGGTGAACTTGTCTTATGGCGCAATGCGTGTTAAAAAAAAAAGTGGCATCTTACGAAAAAGTATCCTACGAGAGTATTCTACTCATAAATAATAATTAAATTAACGGAGAAGAAAAGTGACACAAAATAGAAACCGAGTGATCCTAAAGATGCATTACAGCATATATTATTGTCTTAAAGTAAAGAAAGGAATTGAAGAATATTTTGAAGTGTCAAAGTTTGAATTAAGAGTGATAAAATTAGTTTATAAAAATATGATTTATTTGATTCGCTCAAGTTTGAATGTGTTATGTTAATTCGGTTTATTTTGATTAGCCCAGCTCAATCAATTTTAAAGTTTGACTGATATATAGCATAAATTACTCATGAAGTTTTTTGACAAATCTTTTTAAAATATTTTTTTATTTATATGTTACATATCTCTATAATAAAGTTATATTGGTATTCAAATGAATTATAAGAAAATAAATAAGGAAATTAAAATTTAATAAAAGTTTTATGGATTGGATTGTGACTAATTATTTAGCTCATTATGATTCATCCTATTTCGATCTGAATTTTTTTTTATTGAATCATTAACCTTTTATTTATTTACTCAATTCATTTTAATTAATTCTAATTTCAGCTCAACTCGACCTTTTAACACCCATGATTTGAATATTGAAGGAGAAGGTTATCGACTTGGCTTCGAAAGCACATTGTTAAAGAAGATTGCAATAATAAGATACAGTAAGTGTTGTTTATTCTTGTTTCCTATTGACTAAAGAATCCCTTGATTGGCGCAAGTCCACTATTTTATTTTTTACAAAATATTTTTTAAACACCAAATGGAATTTCACCTTCTCCTATTGATTTGACTAGTTGCTAACAACATTTATTTAGTATAGTATTAAATTTATAATACCATAACGCGACAAAACATTGACTTATATCGATGTGCTATATATAACTTTATTAGGCACTGATCCATGTAAATATAATACTATGGATTAAACAATCAACGAAACCAAAAATGCAGTGTCCATATGATACAGTTCAGTAATCAAATTTTATTTTTTTCAATCAGTAATCAAAATTCAAGATGTTACAATTCAACTTACAATATACTGAGTTAAAACCTTAATATATTATTCAAATAGGCGTTCATTACCCCTAATAATTATGTGAACAGATGTCTCTACTTTTTATTATCACTTGAGCAGTTGAATATCGAAACTTTTCTTACGATTTAACATAATTACTCTTTCTGCTTTTTAAGGAAAAAGAATTAGTACATGATTTGATGTACAAGGGTCCCCTCACCTACTTATGACTTATCAATGTGAATTGGAAGCTTAGTATTTTTTTTCAAAAAGTAAAATTGACATAATTGACAGACAACTACATAAATACTACTGGTGCAAAAATAAGTTTATACTCCCTGCTTTCAAAAAAGATTTTCTTAATTACTTTTGGATAGCAACAACTAGAGATGACAGTGGATTCTGGATCCGGTTCGAATTTGGTGGATCCAAATTTGTTTTATAGGATATGTATCTTCAAAATTTAGATCTGACGGATCTGGATCGGATCCGGATTCATTTCTGACGGATCAGATCTGGATCTGGATTTTGTATTTGAGATCCGTATCCGGTCCAGATCCGACCCGTGGATCCATTTTTTATTAAATATATTCATATCCTAGAATGTAATGTTATAAGTATTTTCTTAAAATTGCTAAGCACATCCTTGCAAGTTTAATTCTCAAAACAAATTTAATTTATTCCCGCTTTAACTCAAAAACCAAAAAATAAAGAGGTAACTTCGATAATAAAATCAATGTTATACCAGTGAATGACTAACATCTCCATAGACAAGTAGTTTAAATTATATTCACTTCATTTGTAAAGATTCCAAGCACATGGAAGTTCTGCATTGTGGAAATACTAGTCAGCATTTTTCACAACTATTGTCATTGTCCAACATTTTCAATTAATAGCTCACAATCAAAATAAGACAACGAACAAAATATCTCATATGAACATTTCAAAATTGAAACACAATAAACTGTTAGCTAAGTAAATCGTTTGTCAATTCAAAAAAAAATCTTAGCAAGGTTACATTCTTAGCAAGACAAATTTTTTTTACATGTGGATCCATATCCGATCCGTGGACCCGGTGGATTCGATGGATCCGAATTTGAATCTGATTTTTATGGACCCGACAGATCTGGATTCGGATCTGGATTCAGGTATGAAAAACGGATCTGGATCTGGATCTAGTAGGATCTGATCCGTTGTCATCCCTAGCAACAACAATAATATATCCAGTGTAGTTCTATAACGTGGGTCTAAACTTTTGAATAGTTAAATAATATTTTTTTTATCAAAATTTTTTTCAAGTATTTTCAAAATATTTTGAATTGTTAATTATTGTAACTTATAATATTTTTTCTGTAATTTTTAAATATATAAATTTTATTTCAAAAAAATTAAATATCTTATGTCTAGAGGGAGGGAGTAGTATGTTAATGTAAATAATAATTCAGGTGACTTATAATTATTTTCTTTTTGAAAACGGATCAGATGCAATCACGATTTGAGTTATGGGTTATCAGAACTTCTTATGATACCGATGAACTCTCTTTATCCACAACTTGATTCTCTGATTGTCGGGAATCCTTAAGATAAGGCGACTTTGTTCACAACTTAAAAGTTTTCTAGATTAAGAGACTAATCTTTGCTACTTAAAATCCTAACAGTTTAGGATTAACTAATATATTTATGAGTTAACTAGCACCTCTTGTGGATGAATTTGACCCGATAATATTTTCTAACAAGCAACAACAACATACCCAGTGAAATTCCAAAATGTGGGGTCTGGGAGGATAGAGTGTACGCAGACCTTACCTCTACCTTGGTAGGTAAAGCGGATGTTTCCAAGAGACCCTCGGCTCAAGACAGAGCATAAGCACAAGCAAGGCAAAAGCAAAAGCAAAGCAAGAGAAATGGTCAGACTCGGTCAAAAGAATTTAAAGCAGTATGAAATGCTGGTATCAAAAAGTGAATAAGTCATGCTAGCGCATTCTGAAAAAGTAAGCATTAACTAGCGCATGTAGATAAGCTAAACAAAGTACACTAAAAGACACATAGCCGCAGAAATCAAAATATAGTGGACTATAAAGCAATACTGCGCTTATTTGTATGATAAGTTAGGCGGGCCTACAATAATAATACTAAAACTATCAGTTTGCAAGCGTAAGTAGGACTACGCTCGACTACCTACTACCCTTCTACCCTAATCTGTGTCCTCCGCAACCCCCTATCTAAGGTTATGTCCTCAGTAAGTTGCATCTGCGTCATATCCGTCTAATCACCTCTCCCCAATATTTCTTCGGTCTACCTCTACCCCTCATGAACCCGTCCATAGTCAACCTCTCATACCTCCGCACTGGGCTATTTGTGTCTCTCCTCTGCACATGCCCAAACTATTTCAACATCGCTTCCCGCATCTTATCATCCACCAAGGCTACTCTAACTATGTCCCGGATATCATCATTTCTAATCATATCCCTCCTTGTATGCCCACACATCCTTATCTCCGCAACTTTCATCTTTTGGATATGCGAAGTCTTGACCGACCAACACTCCGCTCCATACAACATAGTCAATCTAACCACCATCTTATAGAACTTGCCTTTAAGTTTTTGTGACACTTTTATCGCACAAGACTCCAGATACGAGCCTCCATTTCATCTACCCTGCCCAATACGATGTGTGACATCGTCATCAATCTCTCTATTCCCTTGGATAATAGACCCGATGTACTTGAAGCTTCCTTTATTTGGAGTGAGCTGAGTACCAAGCCTCACCTCCACACATGTCTCAAGGTCACTGCCGTTACTGAACTTGCACTCTAAGTATTCTGTCTTAGTCCTACTCAGCCTGAACCCTTTAGACTCTAGAGTCTGTCTCCAAACCTCTTGTTTAGCATTCACTCTGCTGCGAGTCTTATCAATCAGGACTATGTCGTCTGCAAATAACATACCACATGACACCTCCTCTTGGCTTTATCGCGTCAATCCATTCATCACCAAGGCAAATAAGAATGGGCTAAGAGCCGATCCCTAGTGCAGCCCCATCATCATTGGGAAGTGCTCCAAGTCTTCTCCTATTATCCATACCCTGGTCTTGACTCCATCATACATATCCTTGATAGCCCTAGTGTATGCCACATGTACACCTTTAACCTCCAACATCTCCATAGAACCTCCATAGGGACTTTGTCGTATGACTTCTCGAGGTCGATAAAAATCATATGTAAGTCTCTCATCCTCTCCCTATACTGCTCCACCAACCTCCTAATAAGATGAATGAATTATGTAGTCGAACGCCCCGGCATGAATCCAAATTTGGTTCTCGAAAATAGACACGCCTCTTCTCACCCTCATCTCTACGACCCTTTCCCAAACTTTCATGGTGTGACTTAGCAGCTTGATACCCCTATGGTTGTTGCAACTCTGGATATCACATTTGTTCTTGTACAAATGAATCATTGTACTCCACCTCCGTTCTTTGGGCATTCTCGTAGTCTTAAAATGACGTTAAACAACTGAATCAGCCACTATAAACCTGCCCTGCATGCGCTCTTTCAAAATTCAACTAGGATCTTATCAGGCTCGGCCGCTCGTTCCCTGCACATCATGCGAACAAATACAAAATGAATTCAATCTCTATTAAATCTGAGGTTCAACAAACACACAAAAAAAAAAAGGGAACAAACCCCACTTGATCGGGTCATCGTCATTCTTTCAATATTCCTGCCCCACCATTACCCGACCCGACCTGATTCAAAATCCAACAACTCTCATCTCATATCCTGCATATATAAATGCAGTATGAATTAGAACAAACCCCACACTGGTTACTTGTTCACTCTTTTCTCATCATCATCAAGGAGCACTCTCCATAATCTCTGACGAATCAATCAAAACAAACAAACGCGGCATTACATCACCATTATTAATACATACATATTTTGAGGATTTGCAAATACTATTACTGATATCTCTCTAACATCGTGCTTCCTACTAAACTCTTTTTGCCCACTGCTTTTTGCCTCAACTTGTTTACTGTCTCGACCCCATCTATCTTGGGATCATCAACTTTTACACCCTCCCCCGGATCTGATAATATCACTCTCTTCAATATTGTCTGTTTGTTTTTACTTGCTATTTTTATTTATTTACCTTTTGCTCACTTGGAGGTGAAAGATCATATGAGCAATCCCTTGTTATCGTTTTTTTTGTTTTCATATTCAGAAATAATAATTTCAAGCTTTTCATACTAATTTTTACAGATTGTTTTGTGTATTTAAAAGGGGTTTGAGACTTCATAATTCTAGTGCAATTTGTTCTCTTCAATTGACAGAATATTACAATATGGGGAAAGCTGGTAGAGATTGGGGACAGATCTATTCAATATATGGTGTTGACGATTGGCAAACACCAATATTCCTACTAATTCATGCTATCTTTTTCTCTATACTATCAGTACTTTTTCTAGTCTATTTTGAGCCAATATGCTATTTCTTCCAGCATTTTTTACCTGGCCCTAGCGCCGCTCGTTTCGCCGCCGGATTCACCGGCTCCGTCACTGCACTCTCCGCCGTCTGCCTCTTCTTCGCCGCCGGCAACATCTTCTACTCCGCTGTTTCTTTCCACTGGGAAATGGCACAACGAATGGTCAACGCCGTTAGTGACTGGTCTTCCGTCAAGCATGCACTTGACCTTGGCTGCGGCCGTGGTATCCTCCTCAACGCCGTTGCACTCCAGCTGAAGAAATCAGGGTCATCGGGTCGGGTCGTCGGGTTACATCCGACACCGACCCGGTCTCTCTCCACTCTCCGCACTGCAGGGCTCGAAGGTAGGGGGTGATAAATCAGCCGAATTTTACCGGATCAAATACGTTGAGCTATTACTGAAATGGTTTAAAATGTGGGTTTTTGTATTAAATTTTAATTTCTTTATAAACTTTACTATATGTAATAAAACTATTTTGTTTCTTTGTCATGGATATGGTATATATCATATCAATTTTTAAAAAAAAAATTCGTACTCAATTTGGGCTACATTTAACCTAATTTTGGTAGACCGAGATAAGTCGAGCTAATAAATGAGCGATTAGTGACTCGTCTAAAATTTAGACGATTATATTTTTATGGGTTAATTTTATTAATTCTACTTGAAGGTGTCCAGGAGTATGTCACGTGCCGATCAGGTGACCCGAGAAGGCTTCCGTTCAGTGATAATTACTTCGACGTGGTGGCGTCGGCGGCGTTTGTGCATACGGTGGGGAAGGAGTTCGGGCAGAAGACGGCGGCGGCAGCGGCTGAGAGGATGAGGGTGTTGGGGGAGGTGGTGCGGGTGTTGAAACCCGGTGGGATAGGGGTGGTGTGGGATCTGGTGCACGTGCCGGAGTACGTGAAGAGATTGCAAGAGTTGAAGATGGAGGATATTCGGGTTTCGGAGCGGGTCACGGCCTTTATGGTTAATAGCCACGTGGTATCATTCAGTAAGCCAAGTCAGCATTTTATGGGACCCTATGAAGTTAGACTTGATTGGAGACTCAACAATCTCTGTTGAAATTGCAGAAAATATAGCTCCCAATAGCATATGAAAGTCAATATGGTGATAATATGGGTACTATTTTGTACTTTTTTTTTCTTCTAGGGGCCTTTATGGCAATCTGGGGAAGCGAAGTGGAACCAGATGCAATATATAATATCTACTACAGTAGAGGATAAGAATATAGTATGGTTAGTTCAGATAATGGCATGTATAGTGTTATTTTCCCCATTTTAATGAGGGAACTTGAATTTGTTCTTCTTTAGCTTGTAATTTGTAATTATGTTGAGTCTAATTGATTTGATATTGCTACTAGCGCTGCTTATTTTTTTCTTTTCCTGGTTTAATCTTTACTAGTTTATAATAGAATTGAAGATTTGTCTAGTAGCAGAGGTAGTAACACAAAAGGTCACTCAACTATGTGTATTGTTCTCTCAGTGTCATATTTCTTTATTTTGTATTTACAAGGTCATTCAACTTTATCTTTATCACATCTAAAATCATTCAACTAATATTTGAGCAATAAAAAATGACATGACATTTAGTTTATCTCACATGACATTTAACTTATTCCACCTGACATTTTTTTAGTCCAACTGGCCAAAAAAGATCAAATTATGGTTTTCTTTTTGACATGCACCAATTAGTTGATGCACCAGAATTCTTCTCACTGGGCTAAAACATAGACGATCATTTTGTTTAATCCAAAATGGAGTCCCAGATTATCTCTAACCTAAAATTGAGTTGCAGCTATTATTGTTTTCACATGTCCTCTACGAATATTACATGGTTTAATTGCTGAAAAGATTGTTTCTTTTGCCCAAGAGATAATTTGATTTACTTAAGAGTAGAACAGAAGTGGGGTGCAAAGCAGCCTCAAAATCCATACATGCCGTCTTTTGTAGTTTCTTAAGTTAAACTTTAAATGTCATATAAATAGTAAATGCCAATTTTTAGCCCGTAGGAGACCATATATGTTAAATGCCAATTTTTAGTCCGTAGGGTCGGATCGGGTTGCCAGTTGGACTAAAAAATGTCATGTGGAATAAGTTAAATGTCATGTGGAATAAACTAAATGTCATATTTTTGGTGGCCAAATATTAATTGAGTGACTTTAGATGTGATAAAGAGAAAGTTGGATGAGTTTGTAGTAAGAAATATGACCTCGAGAGAACAATACACATAGTTGAGTGACCTTTTGTGTTACTACCTCAGTAGTAGTAGGAGTTACCATAAAAGGATGAGGTGTTATCAGAGATGTCAGTTTCGAGTACTGCGTATGGAAAAAAATTTGTGGGAAGCGCTTCTGGAACGGGCCCTATGCGATGCGAATCCGGATTAATTGGGCTCTAATGCGGATACCAGACAACGGAAAACCAAGAAACAAAAAGAGTAGTAGTAAGAGTTATAATCTTGTGTGAGACTAAATAACAAGCTTCATGGTGAGAAATGCATATGAAGGTGGAAAGTATTGCTAACAGTCAGGCACATAGGATTAATAATAAAAATTATTCGACGACTTTACTCTCTGATATTTGACATATATATTAATCTCTCTAATAAATGCTCACTTTATTAATACTATGGATAAAATTAGAAAAATATTATTCTTTTTAATTTACTTAAACGACAAGTGTTTTAGAACAATTATACTATTTGACATGTATACGGAGAAAGGCCGCTGATTTCTTGACAAAACCTAAGTTGAACAATTACTTTGAACAATAGGAGTATATTTGCTTTTTAAAATTGGGGATATTTAATTTTTTAGTCTATTACAAATGTTATTTTAATTATATGAACATTTTTTTTATAGGACACATGAAATATTCCTAAAGTCGTGTTTTTCCTATTGGAATTGTAAGTGGTGTAAGGGATCATTTCCTTTCAAAGGTGTTAATTTAACATAATGGTTTAAAGTATCAAATGTCAAGTTAAACTCTGAACTTTACTTTAATTTGAATATCATGGAAAATTGTTTTAGGGTAATTAAGTTAGGCTTGGAGTTGTTGGGATGTCATTGTTGGAAATTAACCTTTGGCGGGGAGATGCGTCCATCCATCTTTGATGAATTAAACACTAGTGTTCCGTATGTTGGAGACCTCGTCTCTTTACACATGCATGATCTACGAAGTGAGTAGATGACCGTAGGGCCAAGAATCGTCTAATTTCGTTAAGAAATGAAAGAGATATTGGTCCACGAAGTAAGGTGTTTGAGACATGGAAATGTGGTGTGGGACAAATCTACCACATCGGTGGGAATAGGAAGAATTGCTCTCTATATAAGTCTCTAATTGGTAAAGGGTTTGGGACCCAAGGGGTATCCCATGTGTTTAAGGAGGAAGACCTAGATGTGCTTGGGTTCAGGCTAAGCCCACCTTGCGCATGCCGCCGCGTCGATTCAGGGTTAAGTAAATTTGTGGGCCTTTACGATATTATCTTTTTGGACCGCAGAACTCGCCAGATACGCTTTGGACCAGAATTCTTTCATATGTACGCTTTGGTCCTCAAGTTTCAATATTTACAGCTTTGGTCCCAATTTTCAAGACTTTTTCGCCATCTTGTTGGGTGCGTTTTGGAGCATTAACCAGCCCATTACTTGGGCAGTGAACAACCTCTTTCAATGGCCTTAATAGCCATTACTTGGCTGTTTTAATGGCCTCCCTTAATGGCCATTACAGTCTTGTTTTTGGCAGTTGGACAGCCCCTCTTGCTTGCTATATATTGAGTAGTGTTTGGCTCAAAACAGTGGCAGAAAAACAAGCAGAAAACACACGAAAACAGGCAGCAAACACCACTGAAAACTGTCACGAAAATAGCTCAAAACAGTGAGCAAATTGTCACGAAAATCAGTGAGCAAACCCACACATATACACAAGATATACACTACAGAGACACACTATATACACAGAGACAAAAGAGAAGAGTATTGAGAAACTCTTCCTTCCTATTCCATATCTTCAGCAAGTCGAGTCATATTTGTTTTCTTCGCCAGGCTCAACCTATTGGCTTTGTAGTGTTGAGATTAAAGTGTTGTTTTATCTTGGGAGACTATTGCCCGCTAACGTAAAAGCATATATACGGGGCAATCTTGTCTTAAGGATAGAGGGCTATCCTCGACTCAACACACAACGTTGTAACCACCCAGATTTAGTTGTTTCTTGATTTCAGGTTATCAAGATTCAAGACACAACAAACTTGCGACAATTCTCAACATTGGCTTTGCAAGGTGATCAAGATTCAAGACACAACACACATGCGGCAGTTTTGAAGATTGACCATTTATTTACCCTTTCGAACATTTGTAATAGTTATTACTTCCCGTACTGCTTTATAAAGTACCATAGAAATACCAACAGTCATTATCGTACGTATAGTAGAAAAAGATTAAACGAATGACAATTTTGAATTATGTCTGCTGCAAACCATTACTGGTAAGTTAGAACGGTACGTGGAAACAAGTTAGTTCTACTAATCCTATGCCTACCGGCAGTTGCATAATTATATTATCTATAGTTGAAATATTGACCTTATTATGACTATCTTCCTTTTATGTTCATCATATTGAGCTAATTCTTGCTTAAATTGTGTAAGATTTGGATAAATAAACCAATAATGCTAAGATATTTAAAGCTGAAAATACTATAATTCTGATATTCTCTCTATTATATTAACTAACCACTACTTCCTTTTTTTCTTCTTTTTTGTGGGCCACCTAGGAAAATAAAACACTCCCTATTAAAAATGATTTCATTTTCAGAACTCAAACCGAAGAAATATGATTAAGAATGAAGGAATACTAACATTCCATCTCAACTTTTAATGGTTAAGCATTACATTTTTTTAATGACTTTTGTACGTAAATGTAACTGAAATTTACACTAAGGTAATTCTCAAATGTGATAAAATCAAACACAAACCATTTAATAACAAGAATTGATCAAGGTAGTCAACCTAACACTTTTTTGCAAAAACTCAACCAACCAAGTTTGCAAACACAAAAATTTCTTAACTTCAAACTTTCCACATGTTGATTTCAATGAGATGCCTTATTTGTATTATGATTTAGAACTAGTAGTCTACTTTCATAAATTACTTAAAATACTTGTAACAGAACACAATTGTGTTGTTCCAATGCAGTCTCTTTCTAACTTGACAAGTCTATTTCGTCCAAGCCATTGTCACCACGTATGTACCTAAATAATAGATAGCCTTTTCGATCGGTGGTGAATGTGGTCGTAAAGAATGGATGTTGGGCCTAACTCAATCCCAAAAGCTAGCTTGTAGAGTGAGGATTGTCCAAGTCCATATAAGGAGTTCATGTTCCTATTTCATATCCGATGTGCGACTTTAACACTCCCCCGCACGCCCAGACCTTGTTAACTGGAGCGTGAATAATATAGTTTGGGGGCCCAACAATAGGTGAACAAAGAATTGGAATGTGTCTGACTATGATACCATGTAAAGAATGGATTTTGGGCCTAACTCAACCCCAAAAGCTAGGTGAGGATTGTCCAAGTCCATATAAGGAGTCAATGTTCCCGTTTCATTTTCGATGTGAGACTCTTAACACTCCCTGCACGCCCAGACCTTGTTAACTGGAGCATTGATAATATAATTTGGGGGCCCAACATCGGTGAACAAAGAATTGAAATGGGTCTGGCTCTGATACCATGTAAAGAATGAATCTTGGGCCTAACTCAACCCCAAAAGCTAGCTTGTAGGATGAAGATTGTCCATGTTCCCATTCCATTTTCGACGTGGACTCTTAACACTCCCCCGCACGCTCAAACCTTGTTAACTGGAGCGTGGATAATATAATTTGGGGCCCAACATCGGTGAACAAGAATTGCTTTAGGCTCAAGATCCATTCTTTAAAGTGGTGACTAATTTGGGCATAGGCTAGTTAATTTTGTCAACACTAAAGGAAAGAAAAACACTTCTTACAAAAATTGGCACAATTTCATTACTAGGCAAAACCATGTGAATGCTGAAAAATGAACTTAAATATATAGGCATAGTAGGGCAAGAGAATTGGGACTTCTTTGTAATGTGTGGTTAGGTATTTGAATAATTGGATAAAAGTTAGAAAAATGATGTGAAAGAAGCTAAGAGGTATAGCAATTTGGGGTCCTTGTTAAGTCTTCATCCTTGACATATTAGATATTATAAGGAACATTTTTTAGTTCAATAGTCTTTTCTGCATTTACTCCTTTTCAGAATTACAATCTGAATTGTAAAGACTACATGGAGTTATGGACGTTTGGACATGAATTAAGTGATATTTGAAAAAAAAAATGTAGGAGAATTTGAAGTTGAAGTTGAAAATAGTATTTGAAAATTAAACTAGTGTTTGGACATTTATTACACTTGAACAAAAGTTGAAATTTTGTGAGTGAAAAAAAAATTCAGTTGAAAAACTATTAAAAATCAAAATTTTAAACTTGAAAAAACTCATCTTTGAAAACTAATAGTAGCAAAAAACACAATCCATAAATAACCGAACAACTTTTTGATTTTAAAAAAAAATAAAGATTCATGTCCAAACGGGCCCTATATGTGGACCACAATATTCTACTCTCAAATTTAATTGACATAATTAACATCATTAAGCAAATTATGGAGCTTAAAAAAATAATGTACTCTATAGTTTAAGACAACATTTGACTAGTTGACACTTCCAACTGAAAAAATAGATTAGAAAGACTTTCCTAACGTAACTGTTGATGCAAGCACAAATATTTAGTCCTTTCATTCAAGTGGTGTGCACGTAGGTTACTGGTTACACATGATCATGTTAATTAATATAAAATGAAGAAGATAAAATAATGAAATACATATACCTTACAAATAAATTATATAACAGAAGATTAATTAATTTTGAAATTTAGAGATAAATAAACCAGAGAAAATTTAGATAAATTTTTATAACATGTGAAAGCAAGAGACTAATGCATACACATAGGTCCTACAGCAACAAATGAATAAAATTGACCCTATATCTTTTCCTCCATAAAAAAAGTTCAAAAGTAATGATTTTGAATAGGGAAACTTTGATGGGCATGACATAAAAGATAAGCTATATATTATTACAACTTTCTTTAGTAACCTCTTTCCATATTTGTACGTATGCTATCAAAGAAAGTAGTAATAAATTGTAATGATAGAAAAAATTGATGCAATTTAAATTTGTTGATCTTTACAATATACACAAACTCATTGTTAAATTAACATACAAACCGCTCATGACATTTGTAACAAATCAAAATCGTGAGTAGGGCCAGAGTTTTCATTTGACAGAGACAGATTCAAAATTTAAATATTATGGTTCTGAATTGTAGAATAATAATCTCAAATGCTTGTATCTCAGTTTC
Organism: Anisodus acutangulus; assembly: GCA_029783415.1. NCBI lineage: Eukaryota > Viridiplantae > Streptophyta > Magnoliopsida > Solanales > Solanaceae > Anisodus > Anisodus acutangulus. The sequence goes on from CM056491.1 coordinate 51,580,224, forward strand.
AAATTTTAATTTTTAAAAATATTTAATGAACTTTTTAGTGCATTTATAGGATTCGAACAAAATTATTAAATTTTGCCGAACCCGTAATTCATAGCTTACATCCGCCCGTCATTTATGACGAATTAAAACAACATTGATGCTGATTGTAGTGGTAGGTTTGGTAGAATAAAAGGGATTTGCTAACAAAAAGTTTTCATGATTTAGGTGTTTCAACTACATTTCAGAGTTGGACAATGTTTGTGCTTGTCAAATGATGTTTCAGCTATCATTATAAACAGTTCTCGCTTATATAACTTGGAATATTAGAAGGCCACCTAAATTAATGTGTTGATTAAGATTTAAGACCAAACGATTGATGATATTTCTTCTCTCCTAGTTTTGTATCGTCCATTCCACTTGGACTTTCGATCCATAATGGACCCTAATCAAAATACTCATTTAGGAATATTTAAAAAAAAAAAAGAATTCAAAGGCCAATTTTAATATCCAAAAGTTTAAACACTCCATTTTCGGTCCTCGTCTTGTTTAAGTGATGAATAACGAAGTTGAAGCATGAGTGTTTCGCGAATGCTATAACAAAAAGAAGTAATGAGCACATAGTATTGTTAACAATTATCGATTGAGAACTACATATACTAGATCAATTCCTAACTGTACCTTGAACAGGCCCGGAGATGATTCTGTAACTATCAAAATAGGCTTAGCACGTGGAAGAGTTGATGGAGACCAAATACCTAATATATTCCTCTTCTCCCGAAATTGTATTTTGCATTACAACTTACAGGAATATTTGGTTCCTTAAAATAGGGCCTAATCCAAGGTTAATGTTGGATTGGTTAACCTCTTTTGCTTTCAAGATTTCTCCCTGCCTTCTCTATACATTGTTCTCTTCCAGAAGAAAATAATGAAGTTTTATGGTATGATCAATCACCTTGGTGTTTTTTTTTTTTTCGGAAGGGGGGGAGAGAGATTCGTTTTCGACTATGACTACATCAAAGAACAACAAGGTCCTATGGTCAGCACATTGGACTCTGAATCCAGTAACCCGAGACCTTACCTCTTTTCCTTTTTTAACTTTTTTTGTCTGAAGCATCTTTCTTTATGTATTTTCCGTGAATGACTACTCGATAATTTTTTAGATATATGATTCTGTAAATTAATTGTGTAAATAATATCTCGCAACCTTTTATAAATTTGTTCGGTATAAAACTAATTAATGGACGTCAATGATAAAGAAATACTTGATATGCTAGTTGAAGTCATTTTCAAATCTGGAAAAAACGAGCAGAAAAATGTATTTTGATCAATAATAACTCCTAAATATGTATCTTGCAATCTACTCCCTCTAAATATGTTTCCCTTTTTCCTCAAATTGAAACTAATTTACTTTGACTAGGACTTCAAAATCTATCATATCTCATTGTTTTGTGTGTCCGAGTATGATAAAGTTGTGAAAGTCAGTCGACTTGATCTTCACTTAGCGAAACGCCAAAATAAATTGGAATCATCTAGCTCAACCAAAAGGTTCGATAAGCAGCACAAAAACAACCAAAAATATACGAAAAGAAAGGGATCTGTGAACCATCAAGTTTTAGTCCATCCGCACAAGGCATATACCGCAGTCAGTCAGAGCATGCACATCATATTGTAAAACCAATCACTTTACCTCTTAATTCATCTATCTCCCGACTACGGTTCCGTGTACAAGGAAATTATCTCTCAAAATCTCTTCTATTGTACAAGCAAAAATGTTCTCTGTACATTAGGTCTACATCTTTGACACTAAAAAAGCTCTCTCTCAACTGTTGCAACTTGGAAAAAGAATACATATTTGTACAAACACTGGTAGACTCGTAGTTCTCAAGTTAAACTGTCCACATGAAGCTCATCATGCTTTTAATGAGACAGGAAGATCAATCCAATTGTAAAGAAAGGTCAGAATGATGACCAAAGCGCTTCAGGCTGGTATAGAGAAGGAAGAACTCAAAGCTGGAGGGAAGACGCACACCAAATGTGGACTAAGGGGATTGCAACAAATATTAGCCTTGTCAACATTTGGCAAGCCCAACTGAGGAGGACGAACATATCCAGCAACCAGCGGCAAGCATAATACTGAAATAGTTGTTCTCGATCCTGTCCGAGTACAATACAGCATGAATACCGGTAGAGCGCACATAAGTGCACGGAGGCACTTGTAATACAAGTTAAAAGTCAAAACAATGAAAAAAATAACATGGAAGAAAACCTTGTTTTGTAGAGAGCAAGACATGTCCCCTTTTCCTCCCAGCGATCATCCAGTGATCTGAATTTGCATGGACCTCGTATAGAACATCATCCTTGCAAAAAGCAAAAAAAAAAAAAAAAAAAAAGAGGCATTTGTCATCTAAAGGAAGTCTTTTGTCCCGTTTTGATATATATGGTATTATAAGTTAGTTTTACATGTTGTGAGAAATTTACAAGAATAACCAGATCAAAACGATATACATGTGCATCAGCAGCCAGGGCTCGATTTTGAATTTTACATCACCTTCTATATTCGAGTCTAAAGTAGATGTCAGGAAACTCGAGAGAGTTATCCAGTAAGTCACCCAGATGATTGATTAGCAGGAGAAAGGAAAATCCCAACAGTAAAAACAGCTTCGCACTATTGAAAGGTTGACTAATTTATATGGACAGATAGGATTGATCAACTTTGTTGAAAATTGAATTTGCCAATTTGCCAAAGAGGATTGCAGATCATCAGTACTTACATTGTTTTCAGAAGCTGCATATTCCTCCAAACTCTTTAACCTTTCAACTCTCCATCTCATACTAACAAGCTGTCCTACTTGAAGATCAGTTGAAGAAAGAGGCAGAAAACCGACTGCAAAGCAAGGGTCAAGCACGGGTCTCTGTAAAAGCAGAGAGCTCTTGAAAATCAGACTTTGAGTCAATCCACCAGGTCCACTAGGTTCCTCAGCATTGGGGTCATGGGCACCAGCAGCTCTATTTCCCAAAATACCAAATCTAATATTTAAAATGCTCTCAGGACACTGGATCTCAGCTTCTTCTAAGCAAACCACAAAAAGAAAAGGCAAAGACTCAAAACTAGTGTCATGAAATATCATTAGGTGCTCCTAAAAATGGTTCAATGTGTTTCAAGAATTCGGGGAAAAAATGTAGCATGCATTTTCCTCCTCCATGCAATTAAAATTAATCCCTGTCAACTGTCCCCAGACGAATATCCCTAGTAGACTACAATGGATATTTCCTCTTCTTTTCTGCTATTGGTCGATGGCTAATCAGAAGCATACAACAACAACATACCCACTGAAATCCCACAACGTGGGGTCTGGGGAGGGTAGAGTGTACGCAGATCTTACCTCTACCTTGGTAGGTAGAGCGGTTGTTTCCGAGAGACCCTCGGCTCAAGATAGAGCATAAGCACAAACAAAGCAAAACCAAAGCAAGAGTAAAGCAAGCAAGAGCAACGGTTAGGAAAAAATTAAAGCAGTATGAAAATTGCTGGTATCAAAAGCGAATAAGTCATGATAGCGCATTCCGAAAAAGTATGCATTAACTAGCGCAGATAATAAGCTAAACAAGGTATACTAAAGGACACATATCAGCAGAAAACCAGCTACAGGTGACTATAAAGCAATATTGTGCGTATTTGTATGATAGGCTATGCAGGCCTACAATAAAAACAATACTCCTACTAGTTTGCAAGTATGAGTAGGACTACGCTCGACTACCTACTACCCTTCTACCCTAATTTGTGTCCTCCACAACCCCCTATCTAAGGTCATGTCCTCAATAAGTTGCACATGCATCATATTCTGTCTAATCACCTCTCCCTAATTCTTCTTTGGCCTACCTCTACCCCTCATGAACCAATCTATAGCCAACCTCTCACACCTTCGCACTGAGGCATTTGTGTCTCTCCTCTGCACATGCCCAAACAATCTCAACCTCGCTTCCCACATCTTATCCTCAGAGGTCACTCCCACTCTGTCCCGGATATTATCATTTCTAATCCTATCTTCCTTGTATGCCCGCACATCCATCTCAGTATCCTCATCTCTGCAACTTTAATCTTTTGAATGTGCAGAGTCTTGACTGGCCAACACTCCGCCTCATACAACATAGTTGGTCTAACCACCGTTCTATAGAACTTGCCTTTAAGTTTTGGTGGCACATTTTTGTCGCACAAGACTCCAGATGCGAGCCTCCCTTTCATCCACCCTGCCCCAATACGATGCGTGACATCGTCTTCAATCTCTCCATTCCCTTGGATAATAGACCCGAAGTACTTGAAGCTTCCTTTCTTTGGAATGACCTGAGTACCAAGCCTCATCTCCATGCCTTTTCAAGGTCGCTCCCGTTACTGAACTTGCACTCCAAGTATTCTGTCTTGGTCCTACTCAGCCTGAATCCTTTAGATTCCAGAGTCTGTCTCCAAACCTCCAGCTTAGCATTCACTCCGCTAGGGATGACAGATGGGTATAATTTTGCGGATTCCACACCGCATCTGGGGCGGGTATGGGTATAACTTTGACGGGTAGTAGGCGGGTATGGGTATTGAAAGTGTACCCGCCACTGGTGGATTTGCAGTTATAACCACCTCATACCCGCCTCCCCCGCCTACCCGCCCCATAAGCCTAGTAATATTTGTAGGCTTGTAGCAGTTCGTAAGTCCATAAGCCCAATGCCAATAATTAATAAGTGAGTAGGGTTTACTTAGTTCAGACTTCAACACTCTCAGCAGCCATCACTCTTCTCTTTTGTCTATCCCCAAATCTCGATTTTTCCTGAAATTCTACGATACTAAGGTATGTGCTTGACTTCTTAATATTTCAAGAATAATTCCCCGCATATCTCTCATTGCATTCTTCCTGTTTGTTTAGGCCAATCAAAGTCAAGAATATGCACAATGTCTGCATGCTTTACACCAATACTAGATCATGTAAATAAACTCATTGTCTAAGAACATGAGAAGTTTTTGTACTTTTCTAATTCTCAAGTATTTGTGAATTTAATGTTCTACTTTAGGAGTGTAAGTCATATAGTATTTTGTCCTTTTACATCTTACAAAACTGATGACCGTTGCTCTTTTTTGCAGGGTTCCTTCTTTAGCTGGAATGGATCTACCTTCTGAATTTCTATTTCATTTCACAATTGGCTATCTTTGAGCAACTTATGAACTGTATTATGTGCTTGGATCTGTATCTGCCAGTTCTTGCTGATGGTGTTCCAAGAAAGTTGGCAATTCTTGGATCAACTTTGTTTTTGTCATTTGTTAACTATACTGGTTTGACTATTGTTGGTTATGTTGATGTTGCACTTGGGCTTATTTCACTTGCACCATTTGTGTTAATGTCATTGATATGGCTGGCGGGTACAAGCGGGTATTGGCGGGTGGCGGATATCCACTTGAGTGGTGGAGCAGGTGTGGATTTAAGAATATACCCACCTAGGCGAGTATGGATGTTAAAATTGTACCCGCCACCGGGTATAAAATTTTCTGGCAGGTACGGGTGCGGGGGAGGGGGTACCCGCACCCACCCCACCCAATTGACATCCCTACACTCCGCTGCGAGTCTCATCAATCAAGACTATGTTGTCTGCGAATAACATACACCATGGCACCTCTCTTTGGATTTGTCGCGTCAGTCCATCTATTACCAAGGCAAATAAGAATGGGCTAAGAGTTGATCCCTAGTGCAGCCCCATCATCACTGGGATGTGTTTCGAGTCTCCTACTACTGTCCGTACCCTAGTCTTGGCTCCATCATACATATCCTTGATCGCCCTAGTGTACACCACATGTACACCTCTAACCTCCAAACATCTCCATAGAACCTCCCTAGGAACTTTGTCGAATGCCTTCTCGAGATCGATGAAAACCATATGTAAGTCTCTTCCTCTCCCTATACTGCTTCACTAACATCCTAATAACATGAATGGCTTCTGTGGTCGAACGCCCCGGCATGAATCCAAATTGGTTCTCGGAAATAGATACGTCTCTTCTCACCCTCATCTCCACGACCCTCTCCCACACTTTCATAGTGTGACTTAGCAGCTTGATACCCCTATAGTTGTTACAACTCTGAATATCACATTTGTTCTTGTACAAAAGGATCATTGTACTCCACCTCCATTCTTCGGGCATTCTCGCCGTCTTAAAAATGACGTTAAACAATTCAGTCAGCCACTCCAAACCTGGCCTGTCTACGCTTTTCCAAAATTCGACTAAGATCTCCTCAGGCCTGGTCGCTCGTCCCCTGCGCATCCTGCTAATAGCACCCTTAATCTCTACTTTAATGCTTCTACAATACCTAAAATCTCGGTACCTACCAGATTGCTCCAGGTCTCCCAGCACAATGTCTCTATCTCGTTCGTTTAAGAGTTTATAGAAGTAAGACTGCCACCTCCACCTAATATACGCGTCCTACACCAGTACTTTGCCGTCCTCGTCCTTGATACACCTCACTTGATCCAAGTCATTGGCCCTCTTCTCCCTCGCCTTGGCTAGTCTGTACAACTTCTTATCCCCGCCTTTATCCTCTAATTCCACATACATGCGTTCAAAAGCCGCCGTTTTTGACGTTGTAACAGCAAGCTTTGCCTCCTTCCTCGCCATCTTATACAGTTCCCTATTCGTCCACTTCTCTACCTCGTCATTGCTTTCTACCAATTTCGCATACACCGCTTTCTTCGCTTTCACCTTCTCTTGAACTTTACCATTCTACCGCCAGTCCCCTCGATGCCCACCACGGCTACTCCTCGATACCCCAAGCACTTCGCTAGCTACCTCTCGAATGCAACTAGTCGTTCTGTCCCACATACCGGTCGCATCCCACTACTCCCCTAAGCCCCCTTGGCCATCAACATGTCCCCAATCTCCTTTGCACTAGCCATGGTCAAACTCCCCCATTTGATTCTTAACCTGTCATCCGCAACCCTCATCTTCCTATCCATCTTGATCTCCAAATCAACCACCAGAAGCTTATGTTGGGTCGTAAGATCCTCCCTCGGAATAACCTTGCAGTCTTTACAAAGACCTTTGTCAACCTTCCGAAGGGTAGTGGATGATAAGCCATAATTAGGCTCCTAACTATTAGTGTCAGTACATAAAGGAGGACAAAAAATAATGACAGACTCTGTGAGTATGACTAAGAGGGAAAATAGCAGGCCTTACCTTTTATTGGTGCACTCCCCAGGCATATACTGAAGAGAATTCCAGCTCTAGATTTCGGAGAGATCACTAAGGGGAAGAAGCCAGAGATTGGTTTTTTATCACCATTTCTAGTGTGAGCAAAGCCTTCTTGAAGATCAAGCCAAGAGTCATAGATGGTCAATGTAGCTTGCACTTGTGATTGCAGTATCACCTAGACAAAAGCAGGAAACAGTAACCATGAGAGAGTTGGCATTCATGCAGGTCATGCAATTTCCTGAATCTGAAATGACACAATTCCGTAAAACACAGAACTACAGACATCAGAGACAACCGTCTGCATTGTAACCCAAGGAAAATCTGGCAACAGTGATCCTAACACAGGATGCAAATTCAGATGGCTTCTTGCATCTCCTACGTCTTTTCTCTATTTCTATTACATAATCCAGACATCCAAAATACTTGTAAAGAACCACTGATCAGCACAAAGAATGACTGCTCTAGCCTGTAACTGAAACACCCCCACCCCCCACCCCCCCAAACCACCACCACCAAACAAAAGAGACAGAAAAGATTACCTGCAAAAGCAATTTTCCATCAGTACTTTTGTCCGTAACTCGTGTACTTACAGAGAAGGGGTCAGTGAAGTGCACAGCAATTGTCCTGCAAAGGAAGTTAGATTCCAAATTAGTCTTACTAACAAGAATATGCATAAAAACGATTTAAAAATTAGAAGTATGAAATGAAAATATGAGGAAGGTTAACCTTTACCTTTCAAATATTTGGTTCCGCGACACCCCAAATTCAAGTTTCGAAGCTATTGTTCTTAATCCCTCCACTAGGTTCTGTCTCTGGGGAACAATTGCACCTGATAGATAAAGCAGGTGTTTAGGCAGTGGAAAAAACAGATTTATGGAGCTTTTAGGCAGTGGAAAAAACAGATTTATGGAGCTGTGACTATGCTGTTTGAACCACCACTAGTTTATTAATCATCACCTGCAGGAGCTCCTTTAGGAAGTTCATCACTGGTAGCACGCACAGGAATCCACAAAACAGAAGTTATGTTGCTTGCCCAATCAGGCAGCTCAATAATTCCATCGTGAAGAGACATTTGCTTTACTTCGGGAGTAGCTGCAGAACTGTCGTCATCTTTAGACCCTTCAGAATGTTCTGACTCATCTGTGTGCCCATTCATGTGCCTCTCAATTTCAATCTTATGCGATTTTTCAATAGTCAACCCGGGACCAGTGTCTATGTGCAGAATTGCACCCTTTAGAGAGTAACTAATCGGCTTCACAATTATTCCAACCCACTGAGGTTCATTCATCAATAAAGCAGATGAAACAGCAGCAGTAAGATCAACCAGAGACCTCGGCTTGAGCACCTTTCAAAAAAAGTTAAAGAAATATAGAAGGCCTTTCAGATAATCATTCTGTATAATTAATTGTAGATCATTTGCATACAAATGAATCACTAAAAATATTTGAGGATAGAAGCGAAGGATGACACTATCCTTTGAGGATGCACATCACAACCTTCACAATTCATTTTTCATCTCTCCATTTATATGACAGATCCTTTACCTTCAAGATTGGCCTTGTTGGCTTCTCGTAACTCATAAAATCATCACTATCTGCAGGAGCACCCTTCGAAAAGCTGTGAGATCTAAAACTTAGTAGACCGATTTTCCCTGTAAGAACCCCCAAAACATAAGAACCGGGTCTCTGCGGAGGTAAATTGACCATGATTGTATTCCTTCCGGGCTTCAATATCGTCGCACCGGATCTTTTTATTGCCTGACGAAAAAGCTCATAAAAGATTATTGCACTAGAAGTGAAAGATTATTGCACTAGAAGATACAATCTCTAAAAACTATTGGAGGAAACGGGATAGAGAGTAAAACAGAATACCTTAACACCCTCATCGGTATTAGTTGTGGCTGTGAGAGTTAGACTAAGTGATTCTAGAGTAATGTCATCAGGAAATCCACTCCATACAGTGACGGAGAGTGTACCAGGATCGCCATCACAAAGCTGCAGCGGTGGTCCAGGATCGCCAGAAAATGTTATCAGTGAGGACACATCTAAAGGCACAGTGTGCTCCATCTCACTATGAGCAAGACGAACAACTTCAGACTGAAATGCTTGACATTCCTTGCTGGAGAACAATCCTTTATCCAATGAGAGCAGTCTTACACATGAAGTTAGATAGCCAGCTTGATCACCAAGTTCCTTTTGGCACTCGGCCAAATTGGGAAGGACCTCAGCTAAAAGATTCTGCCATCCTTCACCAGCATAAAGAGCACAAACTTTTTCATACAATTTTGCAGCAAGATCATAATTTCCGTTCTTATGGAAGACAGCTGCAATTTCACCATCAAGAACAACTCCGTGCCTCTTCCACCATGAACGATGATAGTTGTTAGCAGCACCTTTTGACAGCTCCAGGTATTTTTGCTAAGATTAAAACTGATTAGATTATAAAGGAACGAAGAAGATAAAAGAAAACATGACTTTACATAAATACTAAAGATTAAATGAATAATGCATGTCAAGGTGTCCAATTCATGAGCAATTAAAAAAGATATATAGAGAGCTCAAATTCGAAGTATCATGCCTATTGATATGACCCGAGCGAGCTCAAGACCATTCACCCGTGGCCAAGTAAGGGAGCTCCAAGAATTACAATCCATGTTCATGACGAGAGGAGCGTTGGAAGAGCTTGAAGAGAATATCTCACGAGTGTATAATGTTTGGATGATAGCTTGGGAGGCTATTCAAGAAGAAAAAGATACAAGAGGAGTCACTTCACAAAGTGGCTAAAGAAGAACTCATGTGGCGTTATTTGTGCAAAGGCCACTTTTGGACCTTTGTTGTAATAGGCATAACTATAAATAGTTGCCTTAGTTTCATTTGATAGGGGAGTTTTTTGGATGACAATTAATACCTTCATTAGAATTCTACTTAGGCATATAATTAGTGTTAATTAGTGATACGCTTAGTTAGAGTGTAATTTCTTTGTTGTTGCAGAACACTTCCATGATTTCTCCCATGAACATGTTCACTTGTGGAAATCATTTATAGTCTAGGTGCTTTAGTTGAATTTAATTGAAGGAGGTCTTGGGTTTAATATACCCTTGGTTGCCTTTGATTTCAATTATAGTGTCTCACTCTTATCTTTCTTTCCTTGCAATTTTAATTTCAAGTCTATCCTTGTTTTGTGTTTTGAGTTTCTTAGGGTTTCCAATTAGGATTCTATCACCTATTCACAAGTAGTATACATAATTCTATTTCTAAGTACCATTACTATTCACAGGTAAGCATATAGTCCTTAGAAAAGATAGGAACCTCAAATTCCTGGACAGAAGACAATGATTTCCACAGTTCTGCGTCAGAAATTGTACTCCGCAAAGCATGCTCAGCAGCAACACAAATTTCTGAAAGCCGCAAAGGTCGGCTGATTGAGCTCTCAAAGTTACCAGGCGAAGAGTTAGTTCTTGACATTGATATCAACTGTGCTTTTGCTGGTGAAGGCATTGAACCTGAGCTGTCGGCAGATGACGACAAGGTAAGAGCTCAACCTTTGAGGTTACAATAAAACGTATGATAATGTGAAGCCTCTTGGGGAAACTAATACCAATGTTCTAATCGAATTTTGGATCTTTTACCATATGGAAAAGGAAAACATCCTGTAGTCAAAAGATTAGTAAAGAAATCCATGAAAACGACATAGATCAGTCATCCCCTTTTATCTGCCCTGCTTTCTCTTAATGATGTATCCAGGAGATAATTCTTGGACTAATAAAAAATATTGACACTCTCATGTAAACCATAGTCTTTGCCTATGCATCCATATAATTACACCTTGAAGATGTCTTTGAGTAATCAACTAGAACAGTCTATTAAGCTTCATATCCTTCAGTAATTCACTCACATAGGCACAGGTGTGTTTATAAATAGCATATTTTATTCACCTTACCGATTGTTCGTGCAATATGTTGCTGTTTTTGAAAATAGAGCAATTTTCAACTGCACAATAGTGACAAGTGAAGCAGAAACGTACTAAAAGTCAATAAGGCAAAGAGGTGTTGTAAGCTTGTCGCTTCCTATATAAGCAATATAGGAAAACTATCAAACTTCTTTTTCTACACGCGAAATTATCAAACTTCTAAAATTTTGAAATCATGACAACTGATAATCTCAAAACAGCCCAATCACCCAACCTTCATCTTGTTAAGTATGGAAATGCACTTGATAAAAAAGTACATATAAAGCAGTCATCTTAATCGATCTCCATTACCCATCAATTGCATTTGGATGTCCATCAAACATTTCAGACATATTCCCAGCAGAAATAGAAGCTCTTCTGCGATTTGCTTCCCGCAAAAGGACGGATGGTTCTAGAGGCAAAGGCCTCCTCTGAATACCAAAATGCTTAACCCGCAGACTTTCTTCAAACATCAGCTGCAAATAAATTGTGGCCAACGGTATCAGAAGGCATTTCAATTGAAAACGTGAATGCAAATGATGTCAAAAGTGAAATTGGACCCATTATTGTTGGCTAAGCAGACCTCTGAAAATTTGAAAAATGCCAAGGACCAACATGATTAATATGGAAACGCAGGTACCCAAGAGAAAACTCAAATGTCAATGTCAGTTCGTCTGTTATAAAAGTATTCACCCTGCCAATGGCACCATGAACTTAGATCAGAGGTCAGAACATGAGAATGTTATCTCTTCTACTTACAACTCAAGTAATATTAGCTATTTGTGTGCAACAACGATTTGTCAAACCTCTTAACTTTTTTAGTTGCTACCTTTTCAGTCTGTATATGTCAGTGGGTTGCCTATACGATACATTCCTTCCTACCTAAGCTTATCTCTTACCCTACAGAATGAGTCCTAACTGTTCTTTCAAAACGTAACAGTTGATGAGAAGGGAGGACTTTAACTTTACAAACCACACACCCTTTTATATGCACCTACTTTCATTAACTTTAACAGTCACCATTCTTAAAACTTTCAGTTAGGTAATCGCTATAGGAGAAAACCAGTTCTTTACATGCATTTTCCACACCCCAAAAGAATGGTATGCTTTCAGATGGGAATGCCTTTCTGACTTATCTTCCATGACCATGACTAAAAACACACCTTTTCTTTCACAAGCACCTCGGATGAAGCATCGGGAGGAAGAGAAGGCCAAACTCCTGGCTTAGGCCAAGGCAGCATGCTAAGTGAGGCACTGCTCAAAAGAATGAAAATATACATGAGCTTTCAGTAAATTAAACAGCCTTTACTGTGTGACTAGGATTACACTCCTGTAAGATGGTTGGTTCAATAAAAAGCCCCAATACAAGAAAAAGGTGTTGTCAAGAGCAAACAGCACAAGTACCTGTTTACAGGACTTCTTTCAATATGCAATCCATAACCAATTAAATATGCCAGCCGCATGAACTGCCACAAACATTACAAGCTTCAACCGAAGGCACAGAGTAATTTGTTATAAGTAAAGCTAAAGGAACAACAACTAAATCAAGAATCAAAATGCACGTGACCAGAATTTCAAAACTCATCAGACCATAAATCTCACGCAGGGTGGTCAAGATTAAGGTCAGTCTTCAGTAGATACATTTGACCACATCAGATGATACCTCTTAGGCATAGCATTTGACCACATCAGATGATACCTCTTAAGCATAGCTTAATTTACCTTAGTACGACATAAAGAATAAAGGTCCCCCTGAACACGGTAAAACTCTTTTTCAATGTCAGGAGCCACTTGTCCATCTTTGTATTGAGAAGCAGTTGCAGTGATTAAAGCCAAGGAAGCAGTTATAACCCATACTTCACGCGTGCAGAAGGGCAATATAATCTGGAACAACAGAAGCGCATATGAAACTTCAATTAATCAACTACACCTCAATCCCAAAATAGATGGAGCTATGCCATTCGAACCATACTGGCAATTAAGTTGTCTTTTAAAGCAAAGGATTGAAATGAAAAAAATAAAAAGGAGAAAATAAAATAACAAAAATGAATTCAATCATCTCAGGTAATAGAAATGATGAAGCAGGTAAAAGAGAACTCATTACCTCATGAAGGGCCAACTGCTTTGAGAAGCTAATAATAAATGAATGCCCCCTTGATGCTACTTCAAATGGACGAGTCAGCTTAAAGAGCAGCTGCAGATATTAATGGAAAAATAAATCTTGATTAAACATCATCAGACAAATGCTTAAGATAATATAAGTGCTAGGAAAGGTGATTCTTCTATATTCTTTTTTTTTTAATTATTGTTTGTTGAGTTTCAAGGGGTTGAACTTATGAGCATGATACAATCTTTCAGTATGCAGCACCTTTCCATCCCAATTAGTTTTTGAACATACAGACAACAGAATAGTAGCCAAATAAAGGTATTTCAATACTGCAAAGAATAAGTCATAAATGTGATACGTGAAACCCAAACAAACATTTAAACTGGAGAATTCATACCCTTAAATGCTTAGCACTTCCTTTTTTTGTATAAGGAAAAGAAGTTGTTACAAAATGCTTATTGCTCCTAAGATTAACAAACACATTTTCTCAAAGTTGAGCACCGGTGAGAAACTTTTTAGCACTAAATGCTCTTTGCAGAGGTGCAGATGAAAAATGATGACATCTAGAGTTGATGTTACCTCATATACAGAACTTATTCTCATCAGATATCTGAGAAGTTCTATAAATTTTCGAGCTACACACATTTACTAAAATATTATCAGGATCATCGCATTATGCTAAACATGAAAGAAGAACTAGGTAGCACAGCAAAGGAAACAACCCGTACTACAAAATGAGATTGTATGGTATACATAGTATTTCCATTATCTTATTCAACCACAAAGAATCTGAATCTCTTCAGCAATAGAAACAGCAACATACACGTAGACTCTTGAAAACATTAGGGAAAAAAGAACTTGTTGTACTCATCCAGTCAAAGCCATGAGGGATCCTCAAATGTTATGATAGTTCTCATGGAGGAGAGCATCATATGGGTAACACAATTCTGCTGCTGCTCTGATCCATAGACAGCTTTATCATGTTGTGGGACCACGGAGAAGTACAAGGCAGACAGAAGAAGTATCAAAAGATCTTGTAACAGATACTAATCCATCCAAGGTTGAAGTGATAATTCCCTAGCAGCTTTTTTTTTTGAAACTGGTACTATTAATTCCCTAGCAGGTTAATCAGCTGAACTTCCTCTTCTCATTTTTATGATCCTCTATACAACAACAACAACAACATACCCAGTGAAATCCCACAACGTGGGGTCTAAGGAGGGTAGAGTGTACGCAGACCTAACCTCTACCTTGGTTTTATGATCCTCTATGAGAATTTATATACTAATCCATCCAAGGTTGAAGTGATAAATTCCCTAGCAGGTTAATCAGCTGATTGGGCTTTGCTCACTACTTCGATCTCGTTGTTCCGTTCTTCATCGTGGCAAGATTAAAGTCCATTTAGTTGCTTGGAACTCGCGGCAGTACCGTTAACCCGGAAATAGTTCAAGGTATGTAAAGCTTTTCACTACCTTCATCTATTAGACCTATGATTATTGTACATATATTCTACGGATAGAACTCACGAGACGGTGATCAGAAGCCGTGAGTTCGACTGTTGAAATTTATTAGGTTGAATATGGGTTGTTCTTGGGAAAAATCATACGTCTCTTCCTATTAAAGGAGAATAACGTTGCTGACTATTTATTCATTGAATACGTTGCTATTTGTATCTATTAACTTAATACGTTGCTGGATATGAGCTTTTTCCTCTATGAGAAGCACAATCCAAAAGGCCATAATACATAGTCATGTATGGATTGTGAGGTCCACCACCACATGTCCCATTTGTTTCATGCCACCCCCTTTTCTATGTGTCTTCCCCAAAGTTCCTCTTCTCATTTTTATGATACTCCATGAGAATGCACGTTATGAATTAGGAATGAGCAAATTGATTTCATTTGATAGGGTTTCAAGTGCAACTATCACAGTGCCAAAAAAAAATTACATTTTGGAGTATTACTAGAAATTGCACTTGAGTTCCTTTCACCTTTGTTGTTGGCAACTGTTTTTGGCATGTCCCAAAAGAGAACTGATGATGAATGCAAAGGAACACTGCAGTGTTTTTCCTTCGACTGAACAAGGAAAGATATTCATCTTATGCAAAACTAGCCTATTTTAATCATAAGTCTTGCCATACTCACCTTTGATTGGCAGGCAAATAGATACTGCCTGAAGTCAAATTCCCTAAAAGAATCATCCTGAACAATCTGGTTAAGTGTTTTTTTTCCTGGGTTGAGCAATGCAGCCTGATCATCGCCGCTGTCCATTCCTCCAAAGTCCCTGTGTTTCCCAGTCATATTCACTATTCAATAGTGACATATTAAAATCAGGTCAGTTATCATGTTTAGCATCTTCATACCAGAAAACATCAGAAACTTAAGAGCAAATGAAGTTAGCCTAAATAGTACACTGCAAAGCATAATAGATATTAGCACAAGATATCACAGTGGTTTCTGATGTTACAAACAAAAAAGAAAAGCCACCGATGATCTTATGTCATCAAATTAAATTGATTTAGCAATGTATTCTTTCAAACCAAACTTCATAGTATGAAGTACTAGTATAAATCAGAATGCTCATTAATCAACTGTCAAAAGAACTACTGGGGCAGAATCAATTGTAATATAGAGTAAGGATTATCTGCAAGCATCTTAGGTCCAATGACCTATGAAGAGCATTAGGATTGTAGGACATAATGCAAATTCACATACACATAGGTTTGACAAACACCACAGAGAAATATAGAGAACCCTAAAGAGATATTTGAGGATTTCTCAATTATGATATTTCTCATGGAAAAAAGAATCTCTTGATCAGGAAATCTATTTCAGACTTTGATGGACAGACATACACTACAAGCACCAGCACGTGGTGGAGATAGGCTTCTCTCAGTTGATAACATTGTATTTTATTGAGAAAAAAGGTCATCTACCAAAAATTAAAAGCAAAATTAGCAATTAAACACAAAAGCTCATCAATTACACCAATCACTAGACACTCCTCCAACTAACGAACAAGCATCAAATGGAAGAAACGAAAACTAGCCGGCATATTCTTGTAGATTGTGCCAAAAGGACCTTTCTTCTCTAGATGTTTAAAGCCACAGACTGAAATTAGACTATGTCTATGCTACGCAAATATACTCACACGCCCTCATCCTTTGACTCGGACAAGTAATTGAAATTGGTAATCAGAATTCCCTAATCTACTCAATATTTGGAAAATAGAAGAAAAGAACTAATAGCAAAGAAACTAAGTTGAAACAGAAATGCTCTTCACTGATCAAAATAAGAAAACGAGGTGAAATAGAGGATGTGTTTGGCATGAATGAAAACATTTTCTTATTTTCCCATGTTTGGTTGGTCAAAGTATTTTGGGAAAAATTTTCTCTAGGAAAACAAGTTCCTTAAAAATGAGGAAAATGACTTCCCTAGTTGAAGTAGGGGAAACAGGTTCCATAAGTGGCAGATCAAGCTCATTGTCTCCTCCCACCCCCCAATCCTCACCCTTGACCATCCCATCCCCCGCCACCCCCACTACCGCCACTCCCCACCCAATCCCACCTGCATAGTGTTTTCTGATTGCATATAAATGCTCTTGCACAATCTTTTTTTGTTTACCAAACACTAGAAAATAAGTAAGAAATCCACTTATTTTCCACAAAGATATTTTCCATGAAAAACGTGTTCTTCATACCAAACACAATGCTACTTCTTTTGAAATCTGGTAGCATTTTAAGGAGGTGGCAAACTAGGATGGCCAAGTAAAGAGGTCAAAAGCAAACAAAAAGTGTGATTATGTTTTCAACAATAAATTTGAACAATTAACATTGATCCATCTTGAAGATGAAGAAGAAAATACAAAAGAGTCAGCCATTAAGCACCTGTTTCCAAGTAGCAGAGTTCTAGCTCGTCATATTCACGTAATGCATCTTCATGGAGATGAGCGATCTCAAACATAAAAGCCAGGCTTTCCTGTCAAATGAGAGGAAAATTGTTACTGAAAATCTAGAACATGGATCCTCTTGATAAAATCTATCGTTGAGCAATAAATGCAACAGTTCGAGGCAACTCCACATAAGCATAATACAATCACTTGTATTATCAAAAGCTAACCTCCTAACTGATATAAAGATAAAGCTAACTCATTACCACCAAGAAGGTTAACTAATCTGCAACAGAAGATATATCGCACTAAAATATGTTTCCAATAAGAAGTTGCTAATCTCTAAAAATCATGTGTAGATTGTTAAACAATGAAACATTTTTATATTCGTGAAACCAGGCACTAGCATATGAAATCCTGCTAATGCTAAAGAAACAATTTTAACCATTTCTTTAAGTAACGCAGGTATATTTTTCGACATTATTACCTTCAAAATGAAGAAATTACAGAAATTCCACACAGGCATGAAGCGCTGTTCACTGAGTTTCCGTATTTCCTCTTCATAAAACTGAATGCGCCTATCAAGTGTATTTCTGATGCATTCCATGATCTTGGCTTCCAAGTCATCCCAGAAATTTGTTTCAGGTCCATGAATGTCTAGTTTGCAACATCTATACAAAGCATATATCCAAGTAGGTCAGAGAGAAAATTTATTTCGGGTGTTAAGATCCAGGTCATTTTAAAAAAGGAAAACAAAAATATTAGTTGGGTACACTTCTGTCTCCTCTCAAGGCTATTACATCTCTCTGATTTCATGTAATTTTAACATGTCATCTAACAATATTCTGCTTTAACTGGATGGATACCTTAGAGTTCTGAAGAAAATACCAATGTAACTCGAGACAGATAACGGAATAGACCACATGCAGTGAAAATTGGCAGTATGACAACCCGTCAAATGAATGGTAACTTATTGCCAAATCCATGAGGAAGAATGGTAATTATCCAATTAGCCTTCTTATTAGAACCATAACATAACCCTCCATCATGATGATAATCAGAAAGAAGATGCACTAATGGCTTCTATTGACTGGAAGAAGTAAGAACTAAGATTGAGATGTGGGGCAAGATCCCTGTACTTCTCGTAAGATGCACTAATGGTTTCTGTAAGTATGCAATAAAATATTTCCCATTTAGTCAACTTTTTTTGGGAAGAGAGAAAATTCAGGACTTGCAAAACAATTTGAGATGTATGGATGGCACTGAATCAGCACACATATTAATTGCATCAGAAGTCATATATTTTGCAGCAGGGGAACACCTTTCTCTCTTCTTGGAGCTAAAATCAACTTCGAGTTTAGCATATACTTTTTTTGCCATCTTGGTGGCCTGATCATTGTGAGACGCTGCTTTAGACACGAACACGATGAACCACTCCCTTTCATCATTTTGAACTATTAACTTTAGGCGTGGCTTGAGAATAGTCTTAAACTCATCAAGATCCTAACAAGGAAAAAGAATCATCAACTTTTACTGTATACAAACAAGAACTATCTTAAAATAAAAGAAGCAGAAGTAGAATAAATATCGGATGTTAATTAAGAAGTTTAAGCTAGAAGAGACTGTCAAAAAAAAAGTAAACAACTTGACTTATCAAAAATAAAAACAACTCAAAGGACCATCAAAAGTTGGAAACACCAAGGTAAAAGCACTTCAGGGTTGTTGCTTAACTGCCAATTTTTCCTTCACTGGAGAGGCCAAAGATTTTCTATGCATAACTGGAACTTCTTGTCTACTTTAATTCCTACTACAGCAGATGAACGCTGAAATATAAGCAGCTAACTTAAATGTAAGATCATATTGTCTGCCACCGGGGAAAATGTAATTTTTTATGCGAGCTTGCTGCACCTCGGCTATTCCACCAGGTACCTGCTAACTCCCACCAGCACAAGCACCGGATAACTCCATCCACCAAAGTTTAGGCAGATGGGAAGAAATCATGTACTGTTTTCTTGTCTCCGCTGGGATATGACCTAAAGACCTCATGGTTCTCCTCTGACAAGTACATTTTTTTTGTTTTGATGGGAAAGATAAGTACATGTTATTTTCTCTACATAACTTTTTTTTTCTGATCAGTTGCAATATACATCATCATCTCTCTAAATTCTAAACGGTATCTTTTATAGTAACAACTCATTCAAGGCCTTTATATATTGAACAACGATGCCAAGATAGAATATTCAACTGTAAGGAGTCAGGTACGCTTGCTACCTCACAAGAGACAAGAACCACAGTGGCGTATGGCTCTCGGAACCAAAATAATGATTGCTCTTGAGGAAATCGACTACGAAGTCTTGAATCTGTTGTCAATATGTATTCAGCTGGCAGTTCATCCACAAGCACAGGATTACGGGTCTTGTTATTTAGAAAAGCTCTCTTGAATGGCAAATGTTCTTCAAACCCCTTCTTTACAAGGGGCCATAAATCACTGACATCTTCAACTGCAAAGTAATTTAGTGGGAAAATGAAGTTCAGCTACTAGAATGCACAAAAATAAAAAAGTTACAAGACGAACTAGTCATAATACAGCTCTCAATTTATGTGCTTTTATGTCTATTGATGTGGGCACTGTGTAGCTCACAGATCCCCAAATTAAGGTTTATACTCTATCAGTACTAGTAGAGGCAAAAATGGGCACAGAATATTAGTAGTGACATGTCTCCCCTTCAAAAGAAAAGGGGAGGTTACTTATTCAAGTACAGGTACTAGATTTTGATAGAGTAAATAGGAATAGCACAATTAGAGACAATTTTCCAGGCAGCAGAGACATACTCGAACTATTAGAAAGTTACAAACTATATATATAATACACAGGTATAATAAATTACAGCATCAAGGTCGAGAAATTTAACAACCTGCTATAGAATCTCACCTCAAACAAAGGCCCTCACACAAGCCTGAAGTAGACAAGCCAAGAATAGCAGCAACTACCAAACCTACCGCCTTAGTAAATAGACATGTAACATGTTATACCTTTTGATTATCCAAATTGAGCTTAACTTCAGAAATGTGGCAACTATTCTGGAAAACAACAGACTTACAACCCACAGTTCTACCACGTAATTCAAACACACGCATATGCAAGAAAAATAATGTATTAACGAATCAACTACTACTCAATCACAAGCTAGTTTGGTTCTGATATATACAACAACAACATACCCAGTGTAATCCCACAAATGGGGTCTGGGTAGGGTAGAGTGTATGCAGACTTACCCCTACGGCCCTACCTTGTGAGGTAGAGAGGTTGTTTACGATAGACCCTCGGCTCAGAATAAAGCAATAACAAAGCAGTTCAAATAGGAAAAATGAAAAGTAACTACACCGAAACAGTATTCTAAGCGAGGAACAAGAGACAATAAATAATAACAAAAATTTTAGGACAAGAAACTAAGGGAGAAATACTATGCCTACTAGTAAATTCTCTAAATCCATTTAGTCAATTTCATTCCAATACTAAATAATGTATGCTCAAGCTAAACTAGGAGTTCTCTAAAACTACATGTTCCCTAAATCTCACTCAACCCTACCCTAACATATGAGTCTCCTGACAAACACTGCACCTAACATTAACTGTAACTACAAAAAACAGTGCCTTAATCCAACACTAGTTAGTATCACCTATTTAGATCCTTTGCATTCATAGCGTTCCGCTATTAGATAATTTTATATTGATTTCCATAGATTACAGGAAAAAATAGCACAGTTTAATCAAGTTCTACAATTTCGTCTTAAACTGGCTGTCTATATTAGTAGCATTTCAAAGTGATCTAAAACTAGGAGACAGTGATCCATCACGTTGCTGATACAGTTAAAACGGCAGTGGACAGCGCTACCGCCAGTCAATACCGAACTATAATTCATATTATACTACTAATTAAACACATGAAAAACATAATTGAAAAGAGAAATACAATTCAAATTGCAAATGAAGCTAGGGTTTGTATGAAATTGAAGTGAGAGGTGAGATTTGTTTACCGGCAATGACGAGGTGATCGCAAGTAGTTTTAATACTTTGAAACTGAGCTAAGAAATTCGCCATTACCGATCTACAGGAAACATATGTGTTGTACTGAGATCGGCAATTTCTCCCGGAGACGAACTAACAAGCGATAAAGATCCTCTTTATGATTCGCGTCTGATTTAGTACACTGTAAATTAGTGATTGATTCAGGCGAACGGGAAAAATACAAGGGACTAAAGTTGAGATTTTGGGAGGGTGTGTGTCAGTGAAGTTTTTAACTGCTCACTGAAACCGCTACTCAGTTGATTTGCTCCATCTTTCCCATTTTGGGATTTTTACAACAATGTTTTACGCACCCACGCCACCCCCGTTTGGTCAATTTAGTTAATTATTGGTATTCTATTAAATATTTTTCTTTAAAAGGGGTAAAAAAAAATGTTCTTAGATTATTTAATGTCCCTTCCTTTGCTTTTTGGCACAAAAGTATCTGTATTGTTATTCAAGTAGAACCGATATATCCCTGAATTATTTGAAATAAAGCAATCAATACCCTCTATTTGAACTTTCGCACAAATTGCTCTTACCAATAACCAAATGAAGTATATATACTCCTCTCCACGGACTTCATGTTAGATGTAAATTAGTATAAAATAATATTTTTATTAAATTAAAAATTCAAATTATAAAAAAAAACTTAATAATAATATTACCCAATTAGTGAGCTAAAATAATAATTCAAATCGAAGTTCTTCAAATATCTCTAATATTTCCTTTAATCCTATTTGGTGGCACATTATATACTTTTGTGTCAATGTAGAGAAGAAGTTTTACAAGATATTTATGCTATTTAGGTTAGAATTTAAAATTATAAAATTATAAAATATTTTGTTAAAAGGGTGACCGACCCGGCTCGGTATTTTGTTAAAAGGGTGGCCGACCCGGCTGGCCACTTGAAGGCACGTCAAAGTGATGGTCGACTCGGCCCAACCTGCCAAATTCCAAACTCGTGAAAGTTGGGATAGGTTGATTGTTCAATCATCTCGTTTAAGTGAAAATGCACAACTCATTTAATTAGCTAATATAGGAAAGCTAATACTTGATAAAATACAAAAATAATCCTTCATTCTCCCCTAAATCTTTATAAACAACACCCCATTATACTTTTCCGCCCTATTAGAATAATGATTAAAAAGGAAAAGTCGTATCGTCAAGATTCACTTCACCAAAAATTATTTGAATTTAGCAAAATGTCTTGGCATATTGATGCTAGATGAGAGAAGCGAGAAAAAGTATTAGAAGAAGGATTCTTCATATGTTGCGAACACTCCTAACGATTTAAGGAATAGATTTAGACGACTTTATCAGCCGCCCTGAAAAATCCTACACCACCACCAATCCACCATTAGTGCTAAATTCTGCATGTTGAAATCTATTTCCATTCTGCATGTTGAAATCTATTTCCTTCTTTTGTTCCTTTTTTTTATTTCAATGTTATGTTAATACTTTTCTAGTGTTAATGAAAAAAGTTTCAATATAATTAATAGTGGGTCTTTTCCTTTTTCTTATGCTTTTAAGTTTTTTATGCGATGTTATGCATATTCCGATTATTAACATGTGATAAGAAGAGGGAAAAAAAATTGTGTTATAAAATCATAAAACTAGAATAAGAATATAGTGGAGAAAGAGAGAAGAGATGAGAATTTTTTATTTCTCTTGAAGGATGATATTTATAATGAAGGAGAACCCATTTATTTATAGGAGAAAATTAACTTGGTCCCAAAGTGGATAGCAGAGGCAACTGAAAATGCGAAGGTGGTCATAAGAGGGAATCTGACGATATAAGATTTTGGTAGGGGTCATGTTATGAAGGGTGTTGGTAGGTAAAATGTTTAGTATGCATTCTACCATTTTGACCGCATAGATCCAAAAGAATGGAGGAAGGGAGGCATGAAACATGAAAGTACGAACCATGTTATTAATGGTGCGGATGATCCGTTCCGCTTTACCATTTTGAGGTGACGTGTGGGGACATGAAAAATGGAAAACCATGCCATTGTTATGACAAAATCGGTGAAATATGGAATTGTTGAATTCACGACCATTATCACACTGAAATGATTTGATGCATTTTCCAAACTGTTTTCGGATAAAAGTACGAAACTCAAGGAATTTTCCAAACACTTCTGATTTAAATTTGAGTGGGTAGACCCAAATATAATGAGAAAAATCATCTAATAACACAAGATAATATTTATGATCGAGTGAACTAGAAATAAGAGACGTCCACAAATCAGCATGGATAATATCAAAAGGGAAAAACGTAATACTTGACGATGATTTAAAAGGTAGAAGAATATGTTTGCCTAAAGAGCAAGAAACACAGTGCGGGGCAAGTTTCCCATTATTACATTTAATAAAGTTATTTGCTCTAAGAAAATTAAAAATTGGAGCTCCTGGATGACCAAGTCCATTATGCCAAGTTGATGGAGAGATAGCAACAAGAGAAATAGGAGAGCATAATCTGGCAACAGATGTGGATGAGAATGGATAGAGATCCCCCGTGCTATTGCATCTCGCAAGAGGTGTCCCGTACGAAGATCCTTCACAATAAAACCAAACGAGTCAAAGTCAATAGAGACAGAATTATTACGAGTAAATTGGCAGACATAAATTAGATTTTTAATAATGTGTGGGGCATACAGGATATTGTTGAGGGAAAAGGGTGGATGGGGGCGGTTGAGTGTAAGTGGTACCATATCACTGAATTGGAATGTGGTGGCTATTACGGACAGTTATATGTTGAGGATGCTTTAAACGAAAGAGTTTGGGAAGGTTACCTGCAGAGCGGGTGAGGTGAGTAGTGGCCCCCGTATTCATGTACCAAATTTCATCAGGCTGTTGGAGGTTGAGACTGCTAAAAGCCTGGCCCAACTCAGACGGGGCCACACTGCTGGGCTACTGCGGGTAATGGGCCTAAGCGACGTGGGCCTGATGAGGCTGATAGGGAGTCTGTCGTTATCCTGGGCCTAGGCCTAAGAGGCCCTGCTGTTGAACATGGTATTGGGCCGCTGGGAATGCTGGGTAAGTGGCCCAGTTTTGGGCCTGTAAATTGCTCTTGAATGCAGGCTGGAGGCGACATCTTTGGGCCGCGGGTGTGGTCTGGCCGTTGTCCTGCCGCGGCCTCTGCCGCCGCGCTTGATTCTGCCATGGTGACTATTTTTCGGCAGTGGCGGTTGGCCGGCGGCGGCGGTATTTGGTGTAGATAAATCAACCGCTAAGGCTTTTTGGTTGTGCTCGTCTTGCTTCGCACGACGTGTTTCCTCCAATAGCAATTGTGAACGAACCTTGTTAAAACTGGGGAGAGGGTCAGCCTGCTGGATTATTGTAGCAAGAGTGTCATATTCACCCTTCGGTAGGCCTGCAACCAATTGTAAAACCATTTTGTTTCAAAAACCGGAGATCCAACGTTTGACAATTGGTCAGCCACTAGTTTTAACTGTCTACAATAGTCGGACATATTGGAATAATTTTCCAGACGGGTGTTGTTGAATTGCTCTTCCAAGTACACTACGCGAGTGTTCTTGTTGTCTTTAAAAATTTCTTCTAATCTTGTCCACAAATCACGGGCGGAAGCCCCTGTTTTCATGATCGTGAGAAGTAGGTCCTTGGATATAGTGGCATTTATCCATTGTTTGACCCCGGCATCGAGGCGACGCCATGTGATGTCATCCATATCGGGAGAACGAGGGAAAAAGTCGTCTATATGATCAAGCACATGATATATACATGCATGAATTCGAAACAGTTCCACCCATGACCAGTATTGGTCATCTTCCTGATCAAGAATTAAAGGTATAAAATTCTTGATGTTAGTAACGGCGAGAGCCGGATGAAAGATGGTGAGGAGAGGGTTGTGGATGCTTGGATGACGACTGGAGTAGAAGCGGAAGCATCGGAAGAGGTAGGAGTAGACAAATTTTTCATTAGAGTAGTGAAAAAAAATGAGATAGCCGTCGGCCAGGGGGGGCGTCGGCTAGGAGAAGGTTTTTGTTTCTAGGTTAGGATTTTGGCTCTTGATACCATGTAAGATTGTATTAATCTCCCTTGGAGAGCCTTTTTCATTAATACAAATATATATAAGTGTACAATGTTGAGCCCTTCTATAACAAGGATCACAATCCTACCATAATTATACAATACAAAATATGGTAAATATATACCCTAATTACGTGGCTAATAACAACCTTTTATGATGTAGAGTTAGCTTGTGCTTTCTATTTTCGTTTCTTGCACTTGTCTATTTATAGCAGAAACTCATCTTCAAAAAGCTACGCTGAGCTCCAAAATAGACTAAAGATGGCAGAAATTACAAAAATTGCAACTCCAAATGCATGAATCTTATTTATTCACTAGTTCCTCTTAAATTTAATAATTAGAGCTTGTTAAATATTTAAATCAAAAGTGTTCACGGTCGACAAACTTAAAATATTAAAATTGCTCAATACTATATTTAAACCACTTTGAACCTTATCCCCAAATATAAAATTACTCAACACTATATTTAAACCACTTTGAACCTTATCCCCAAATATAAAAGATCTTTTTTTTCCATTTCCTTAGCGATTGAGTCAAGAATATGAGTTTTTACATCATACCTTAGCATTTTACACTATCTACTCTTTTAAAAGATATATGTAACTGATTACTCCTCATAACTAGAACTAATTACCTAGAAAATAAGTCAAATCTAAAGCAGCAGATTTAATTTCATTACCATAGTAATCATAAAGTAAAAATTCTTTACACAATAAATCCTAAATCCTTTAAACTGATCGCCTACTGCCCGACTACAATATAGTTTCTCTTTTTATTTCGTTTTTTTTACCTCTTTTTCTTTCTGCATGGTTAAAAGTTGCCACGGCGGCCAGGGGAGTGCCAAGTCATATACAATGTATACGTTTAAAAAAATAGAGATTCTTGTTATTTGTTGTACTTATCCTACTAGCTTCTACAATTATCCAAAAAAAGTTTGCATCTCATCATCTAGATAACTCTAAAGATTTCTATATATATGTTTCAACTGGTACTGTCATTCTACAAAATACTACTACTTTTAGTGTCACCGAATTAGACAAAAAAGAAAAGAAAAAGAACAAGTTGAAAGATGGCAGATCGTTACTACCCTAATGAAATGCCTGACCTTTCAATTCAAGAAATGGCTCCTGAAAATGCAAAAGACTCTCTCTCTAAGCTTCTTTCTCTTCCTTATGACACTATTTCTCAAAGGCTCAAGCAAGATGCTATCAACCTCAAAGATGAAGTAATTATTTTTTTTCCTTTATCTTCTTGTTTCTTTTATGGGGTTTGCATATGAAACACATTAATTTAGTAAAAAATTCGCAAAATATCTTATTTGGACACCACTATTTAAGTTGTATCAATATTTTGTGTACGTCTACCCACTCTTGAACAACTTTAGACATGATGTTCATGAGTGGCATGAATTTCAGATAAAAGTGATTGAAGTTCACACAAAAATGATTGAATTCAGCCCTATGAAGCTCAGGCAAAAATAACTAAAGTTCAGGAAAATGATTGAACTTCTCCGTCTGCATGTCTGAAGTTGTTTCGAAGTGGCAAGACTTGTAAATCTTTAAGCACTATAATGAATATGTCTTGAATGGTAATCCCAAATTCGGATACTCATGCAATTCAGCCTTTAATCTGTATGTGTTTATTTCCTAATTAGGTTGTGAGGGAGACATGGGCAGCTAAAGGAAGATCTGTACACGACTACAGTCTCTACACTGGCACTTTAGGGACTGCTTATCTACTATTTAGATCATACCAAGTTACTGGAAACAAGGATGATCTTGCACATTGCTCTGAAATTATCCGCGCTTGTGATGCTGCTTGTGGTGGTACAGGGTATGTCTAAACTACTCTGCTCACCGATTTTACATGATTATTAAGTAAATACTATTCTTTTCGATAATTTAAGCTTTAAGACCATACTTAATTACTATGATATTATTAGAATAGGTGAGTTCAGAGGCGAATTCAGAATTTAAATTAATAGGTTTAACATTTACTTCTTAGCATTAAACCTATTATACTTAATTATGCGCTCAAAATTTGATCCTTTTGGAATTTTAATAATTTTTCAACCTATGTATTTATGCTCTATGCTCTGAAAAAGAATCAGGCTGCATGCAAGGGACACATCGAGGTCAACTAGGTTAAAATATTATGATATGTCTAGCCACTTAAACTTTTAGGCAAGATACACTGGACATAGAAGAACTACCCCTTCGTACCTAAACTCTCATTCATTTACCCGAGCTATCTTGTTTTCAGAATCAGGTTGCATGCAAGGGACACATCGAGGTCAACTAGGTTAAAATATTATGATATGTCTAGCCACTTAAACTTTTAGGCGAGATACACGGGACAATTAGAACTTTAGAAGAACTACCCCTTCGTACCTAAACTCTCATTCATTTACCCGAGCTATCTTGTTTTTATTGTGCTTTTTTTATTCAATTGAACTAGGAATTTGAGTTAGAGTTATCGTAACTTAATTGAATCTATTTGCATCTTCAATATTTTTCAAGTTCTAAAAGCTTAAAATATATTGCTGTTGGTGTGGCAGACCACCTACATTTATAGGCGGGCACGCAGGTATTTATGCTCTTGGTGCTATTGCTGCAAAAAACAGTGGTGATGATCAGTTATGTGAACACTATCTTACCAAATTCAAGGAGGTATACAAACCTTCTCTCCTCTTTGCTCCTCTCGAATTCGATAATGTGATTCAATTATTTTCCTAGTTAGACGTGAATCTAGGATTTAAAATTTGATGACTATATAAGTTGTCACCTCTGAATTTACTACCCTTCTGTTTGTTGATATTTTAGTTATTTTTTTAAGTTATATACCATCCTATAAGGAGACAGTCTCCTTAAATGTGATATTTGTAGTCTTGAAAATAATTCAAGATAGGTGGTAAATATGACCTAATGGTGACGAATGATCTTATGTTGACGATGTGTATATAGCTTAAACTCTTCACAAACACATATTTTATGCTCATATCTTTTATGTTCCGTAGTAAAATACTGGTTCCAGACCTCTATTTCTAATCAATTTGTCATTTGTTTGTTTCTAGATTAAACTTCCGATAGATCTTCCAGATGACTTGTTCTATGGCAGAGCAGGGTACTTATGGTCATGTTCTTTCTTAAATAAACATCTTGGCAAAGGCACCATATCCATCTCCCAAATGGTAATAAATTTTATTAGCAGATTTAACTCCTCAATACCTTAATTAACAACAAAGGCATTACTAAACTTGGTATTCAATTTTTGTTCACAGAGAGAAATTGTGAATGAACTCATCAAGTCAGGTAGAAAACTGTCCAAATTAAAAAACTTTAAATCCCCTTTAATGTACGAGTCGAGGGGGAAAAGGTACTGGGAAGCACCCCATGGATTAGCTGGTGTTATGAATGTTTTCCTGGACATGGAACTCAAAGAAGATGAGATTGAAGATGTCAAAGGAACATTACGGTACATGATCAAGAATCGATTTTCAAGTGGAAATTATCGTACTAGTGAAGGAGATGAACGGGATGAACTTGTCCATTGGTGTCGTGGTGCTCCTGGTGTTGCTCTTACCCTTGCAAAAGCAGCTAAGGTAAGTGTATTAGAAAATCAGGTCTTGGCACATAGCTGCAATTAGTTCTCTGACCATCGTGGTGTTAGTAGTAGCTTACTTGCAACCTTTACTAATATAATAGGGTATTTGCTGCCTCCCATGAGCACATAATTGCAATTCTTAACATAGTATCATTCTCCTTTTTTCTTCACGTATAATGATTCAATTTTACTCTCTATAACATTAAAGTTATGGAATTGTTTTTGGTCAAACTAACACTTTGAGTTAAAACATTTTTTTTCATATTAAAGTAATTATTCAGAAGTTAAAGGGATTGAAAGTTGAATAACCGGATGACAACAATCGTTTTTATTCTTTTCATCATTTAATACATCAATTGTATTTATTTTATAAAATGTGTTGTCAAACTTCCGAAGGGGAGCCTTGGAGTAACTGGAAAAGTTGCCTCCATGTGAGTAGGAGGTCATGGGTTCAAGCCGTGGAAATAATTTCTTGCAGAAATGCAAGGTAAGGCTGCGTACAATAGACCTTGTGGTCCGGCCCTTCCCCGGACCCCGCGCATAGCGGGAGCTTAGTGCAGAAATGCAAGGTAAGGTTGCGTACAATAGACCCTTGTGGTCCAGCCCTTCCCCGGAGCCCTCGCATAGCGGGAGCTTAGTGCAGAAATGCAAGGTAAGGCTGCGTACAATAGACCCTTGTGGTCCGGCCCTTCCCCGAACCCCGCGCATAGCGGGAGCTTAGTGCAGAAATGCAAGGTAAGGCTGCGTACAATAGACCCTTGTGGTCCGGCCCTTCCCCGGACCCCGCGCATAGCGGGAGCTTAGTGCAGAAATGCAAGGTAAGGCTGCGTACAATAGACCCTTGTGGTCCGGCCCTTCCCCGGACCCCGTGCATAGCGGAAGCTTAGTGCACCGGGCTGCCCCTTTTTATGTGTAGTCAAACTTCCCCTGCATGAGTCTTCTTACAGTGAAGGAGAAGGGTTGTATTAGGTTGGGCAGCCAGTGTGAAACATGCCAATTCCTAATGTATCCTCATCGACATAACTTGAGCTTAAATGAAATAGTGAGGATTCATATAGCCGACTCCAACATGTTGAGGCTGAGACATAATTGTTGAGTAATCAAATAATTTACATGGTGAATTTCTCCTTTTTATCGTTTGTATCTTTTAAACCGGAAATTTTGACCTACTCGTTATGTATTCCGTGAGCGAGTCATACATAGTTAAGTTACTTTAAGTATGAAAAAGATATAGCCTGCGACTTTACTGTTGTAGTAGGTGAGGTTCTGTTACTTCAATGTAACAAAAACTAGTTTTATGACTTTACAATCACAGTGATAGAGTTCAATAAACCATACGTGAAGCTAACCCGTAAGTAGTCATTCTTGAAAGCTCAATAATATTGTTTTCAGGTTTTTGGTGATGAGGAGTTTCTGGAAGCAGCCAGAGAAGCAGGGGAGGTAGTGTGGAAACGGGGTTTGCTTAAACGAATTGGGATATGTCATGGAATAAGTGGAAATGCCTATGTTTTTCTTTCACTTTATCGATTAACAGGCAAAGAGGAGTACTTGTACAAGGCAAAAGCATTTGCTTGTTTTCTACATGACACAGCTCATACTTTTATCTCTGAGGGAATAATGCACAGGGGTGATCATCCTTTCTCCTTGTTTGAAGGCATTGGAGGAATGGCTTACCTATTTCTAGATCTTGTTGAACCATCCGAGTCTAGGTTCCCTGCTTATGAAATCTAGGACTTGAGAATAAACAAGAAATATAGTCTTGTACCTAAGTATGTTTTTGATGTTTTATGTGTTTTTCTGCTAGCGTGTTGAAATAAAGGGAACTGATGTAATTGTAATCCTTTCTGGTAACAACTTCACTCCTTTCGTACTTTTTTCTGTTGATTTTTGCATATTGCTGTTTCTTCCCCATTTGCAGTACTTCTATCGTACTACTTTTTTTCTGGGTTCACCCTTGATAAATTAAAGTATGTCTCATCATGCTATACTATCTAAAACTTTTTTTTTTCAATTTCACAAGTGGAGCTTATGGAGAAGCTATAGAAGAGCACCACCATGGTTCCAAGTCCGGATAATAGTGTCTAAAGTACCAAAGATGAACGAGCTGACCAAAGATGAACGGGGTTCTCAGGCAGGGACGTCTACGATTTAAGCCATGATAATAGCATTTACTAAAGTTGTTTTCAAATCCAAGTGCCAGTATTAGACCTTCAGCTATTGTTCTAGAGAAATGACCCGCTCTGGCTCACTCCTCAACCCTTTAGCTATGGTTCTAGTGAAATGACCCAGTCTGGCCCATTCCCCGAAACAAGTTTTTACAGGATCTCTTTTAGCTTCTGGTTCCTGCACCTAGTAATCATTGAGCGGGTGAACTTACGGTGATAAGCCACTAGCACTAAATAATAGGCCTTCTACGCCCAAAGCAAGCACATGAAGAGGGGCATTACGCACCAACTACAAGAAAAGCAAAGCTAACAGAGAAAATGGGCGGAAAAGAGGAGTAATTCACATACATTTCTCTATATTTTACCAATGGATGAACAAGAGACGAGTAATTCATTAACTTTTAGCTCCAGGACTTTTTGTATACACAGCCAGCTTGAAGTTGAATGAATCTAAAGAATTTTGTTTCATTTCAATAATAAACACTTTCACAATTCTCAACTCTACAATTGCCGATTACAGAAAAACCATCGGTTTCTAACCAAAGGTGTAGCCCTTTTTTTTTGGGCTTCTATATTATCCCCATATCCTGCTAAATCTACTATTCCCCACCCCCCATTTTGTCCCCTTCACAATGCCTAATCAGGCAGACTCCTATTATAGTCCCAAATCCACTGGCACTATCACAAGAAAAAAGAAAAATCACTAATATTACAAATCTCACCAATACCTGTACAAAATTCTGCAAACTTTGGCTGTAGCAGCGTATATCGTGGAACCACGATCAAATCAACTCTCCGAGACTTCCTGTTTGGTCCTCTATATTCTGATTGGTAGTCCAAAATTTTGGAAAGTCCTGATTTCTCCTCTTCGACCTGCGGTTACAATGACCAAACCCCAGGCAGACTTGGACTGGTTTAAACTGTTGAAGAAGTCAACAGTAGCATCTATACTAACACGAGGGCTACGATTTTTAGTAGCTAACAAGAATTTTTCCTCGGGCCATGTTGCTGAGAATTTATCATAGAAGTAGCTGTTCATGGCACTACTTAAAGTCCCATGAAGAGGACTGTTACTGCAGCCAGATACCAGAGGTGAGCACTCGGTGCCATTCTCTTCAATGGGTGTAGGCGGATGGTTGGCAGTGGAAACCTCATCAAGACGATCAGCATGCCCATTATGTTCCTCCCCAAAGGAGGAATCGGGAAATCTCAAATTTTCGGATATGCCAGGCCATGGAATGGCCACTGAAACATCTTGACAATGGAAATGCTCATACGACTGTGTAATGGTAACACCTCTATTCCTGCTTGGCCGAGAATCACCTTCATGTTTCCAGATATAGACATGAGAGTCCTCACTGGCACAGACCACATATCTACCATCAGCAGACACGGAGGCTGAGATTTGGCTGTTTGTATTGCGAAAACCTGTCATAATTGGTACCAACTCAATACTAGATAGCAGGGGAACAAGATTAAAACTGAAAAAATGTGCAGGATGACACATATCTCACAATTCCGATAGATCTGAAAGACCCAAGGATTTGATTCCCGAATGTTTATCAACTCAGATTAAAGGAACATCAGAGTGCAACACAGAATAATGACAAGGGCATAAAGATTACACATCACCACAGATGAGTGAAGACTTGATAAGGAGTATTCATTCTAAAGAAAAAGACTATAGTATACTTAACAGTAGGGTCGCGAGCAACTATTAAAACCAATATGTACTTTTGATAAGTTCTAAAGAATCATAATCTTTTCTGTGCAATTTCAAATTTGAGCACAATTCATAATTGTAGTATCTACAACGAAAATCAATATTTCAAACGTAAAAGAACAATAAATTGACAGCTTTCTTTTTCACTTTAAAGTAATGATTGCACAAACCATGAAGCAGAAGCATTTAGACTTGCAGAGTATGTCATAACTGTCCTACATAGTTTATTAAATCTTGTACATCTTCCCAATACAAAGAACTAAAGTATTAACATTCATGATTAATTATCTACAACATCCATGATTTATGTAGTAAATGGTATATTTAACATAAAACAATGCTGTAACTTTAAAACTCGCGATTTCTTCAAAACAGCTATGGATCAGGATAACCATAAGAAATTCAAAATCTTGCACTCTCATTCAGTGTTCTTTCTTGCCTTCTGACACCATGCTTTTCCCTCTGCTTTTATATCAATTGACTAAGCAATGTTTTTTGAGTTAATGGTCAAACACACACCTGCACTATCACTTTTTCGCGATTCACACTCCAACTGTTCCCTTTTCCTACCTGAACTATCATTATCTATGTATTAAAATATACAAACACACCTCGAAGTTGATTAGGCCAACTATCCGTTGTTCCCTTTTCCTACTACTCAACCAGGTGTCTTTTAATACATAGATGATGATAGTTTGGGTAGGATAAGGGAACAACGGATAGTTTGAGTGTGAAACTCGCGAAAAAGTAATACATCAGGTGTGT
The DNA here is from genome assembly GCA_029783415.1 of Anisodus acutangulus. NCBI lineage: Eukaryota > Viridiplantae > Streptophyta > Magnoliopsida > Solanales > Solanaceae > Anisodus > Anisodus acutangulus. Next base: position 51,613,737 of record CM056491.1, read on the forward strand.
TTTTGACCATTATAATGGGGATTGACTAATCAATATTTGAAGCATATGAGATTTCAATTATAATTGATCACACCACGATATAGATAATAAATTGGTGCAATACACAAGAAGAGAGAAGCGTGCAAACACTTTGACACGTAAGTTGGGGTCCGCAGCAGCTTCTATATAGCCATCATAAGTTAAATGCAATCGAATTGTGTCCATAAGGTGGAATTGAATTATAAAAAGGACTTGATTTTCCAGCTTTAGACTCTCAATATACAATTGGTCAAGTGGAACTACCAATAAACTTCATTCAGGAACCGACCAGCTTTATAAGGTATTTATAGCAGTTTCAATGTACCTTTGAACTTGTGAACAAGATCAGCAGCATCAACCACCCGAATTCTCGAATCTGCAGATGTTATAAGCACTTCTGATGTACTCCCTGACACAAACTGTACATTTAAAATTATCAGTAACTAAGGAATTCGCGAAGGTATAAGGTAAATTTATCCAGACAAAAGCAACTATTCCATCTGTTGCATATTAACGCCCTACTTTCTATTTGGAGTTGGTCACGAACTGGCCACTTTGAAGTTAAATGAAAGATATGCGTGAATACACACATTATGCCCCATAACCTCCAGTTAACATGTAAGGGGGAAAGCATTTTTGAGTTTTGGAACAACAAAATGTGGAGAAAAAGAGGTACTAAACTGAGGCAAAAACCAGTGCATCTAATAGCAATCAATTAAGAATTACCTGAAAACCAGTAATTTTCTTCTGGTGAGCCTTCTTCTTCTTATTCTGCAGATTGATTTGAGCTTTTTGCTGCAATTTATTATCTGAAAATAGAGAAGCACAAAATATCAGTATGCAGAGTCTTAATTTTCCTCTATAGGATGAGAAGGGAGGGGGAAACAAGGAAACAAGAGGGGCAACAAGTCAAACCTGATGTGTTGTAAAGACGACAATTCCCCTTGTATGTACCAACAAATGCACCCTTCAAACAACAATAAAATAAATTAGCAACTAAATTGGAAGGATGCAAATCCTAAGTACTTGTTTATCATCTTCCTGTTGGTTCAACATAACACCAATACAAGCACTATGTTTAACAGACTCACCTGACCATCTGGTGTATAGCAAGCGGCAGTGACCATCTCATGCAGATCATTCCAATCAACAACTTGCCTTTCAGGAATGCTCCATATGCGAACTTTAGCATCTAGGGACCCGCTGATAAAGTATCTATCATCAACAGGGTTAAACTGGATGCAGGTTACTGTGCCAAAGAAAGCAAAGTCGAGCAAACTGCAATCAGTCAATTAATGGAAAAGTTCCAGTCTAACGTATTCATCTATCCGAAGTAATTTCTAGATCACTGTAATTCTTACAAACAATGCAATTCATATTCTTTAAACTCAAATACTGCCCCCCGGGGAGCAGAAGGGTGAATAAATAAGAACTCAAGTCGATAGACATACCATAATCACTATGTGAGAAGACCTTCAAACAAGAGTTGCTAGACAAATTCCAAAGCCGCACTGTTTTGTCCATTGATGATGAAAGCAAATGCTGTGAAAGGAAAGTGAGAGAATGTATCAGAGGAAAAAGTACAATAATTAGCTCATTAATCCAATAAACATAATGGCCATGTGGCTCTAACAACCCAAATATTTTTTGATAAAGGAACAAATGTTTCAAGGGTTCCCAGTTATTAGAGCAAATATCAGGAGTCATTTAATAAAACCATTAAACTATTCAACTTTAACGAATCATCTATTTATAAGAGCTATGCAACTTTAAAGAATCATCCAGCATCTATAACCATAAAACTGCCATCCGGATAAGATACAAACATACACATACATACATACATACATACATACATACATACATACATACATACATACATATATACTTTAAAGAATCATCCAGCATCTATAACCATAAAACTGCCATCCGGATAAGATACAAACATACACATACATACATACATGCATATATGTATGTATGTATATAATATTTTCAGAGCCGGGGAAGAAAATTGTGCAAAGTAAGATTATGCAGTATCATTCTAAATCTGCCAGATTTCTCAATATAATTTAATTTAAAAGGTGCTAGCTAATTTAAGCAACAAGAAAGATAAGCACAAGCCACAACAGCATGAGCCATTTGATATAAATACCAGCCAGATCAACTCTTCAGTCCATTAGACTGCCGCCATTTATTCTCATTACAAGATATTTGCTTATGTCGTAAACAAGGAAGAAACAAGTAACTGAAAAGGTACTAACTGGCAGTCAACTAGGGAAAGCTTAACGTGAGATACTGAATGATGGGGTAGAATCAAGCTTTGTTAGTCTGCTATTTGGTATCAATATTTAACAAATGGATGAAACAAAGCAACTACAATAAGATAGGAGTACTTTTCCTTCCAACTGAAGGGGTCAGATAAGAAGCACAACTTGTACTCGTTAACAAGCTCAGATAGCTCCAGCTAAATAGAGTGACCTCCAGCGTAAAGCCCGGCCACAGTCTATCATCTTATAAGGAGATAAAATGACTCTTCATTACGTATTCTTGTGTACTCATGCATGAAGTAACTCATGATATCATTCTGTCAGAACACATGAAGAAACAACCCTCGTATACCTTCAGCAAATCTTTCATAGTAAAGTAGAAGTTGTTGCATATTACTAGGTCCACAGTAACAGAAATCTATTATTGAGCACACAACTAACCACTTAAACCCTGAATTAGTTATCTGTCAACTTGAACCAGTCGCAAATGGATTGCAAGTCTTAATAAATTTTACGGATTCTCAGGGGAAAAAGAAAGTAAGTGGAAGACGTTGATTGATAAAATACAAACATTATCTTATATCTGGCCAAAAGAATCATCTTTGCTGTGTTTGAATTGAAATTTCAGCTTACACTTGCTGTTACCATTATCAAAAAAAAATCAGCTTACACTTCTCATCTATTACAAACCATGTACTCCTACGGACTTACTGTTCAAATATATTGTTACTTGATAGGTAGTATCCAAAGATATTTGACAAGGTACATACAACTGCACATTGGCATATTCACATTGGTGAAACGTTTAGCATCAAGAAATGTAAAGAAAGCTTAATTCTTTTGTAGGGAATTCAAGGGCCCAGAAAGCGTCCAAGATAAAAATAAGGAGTACCAGCTAACCTGAGACTTGGACCATGAGAGGTCAAGCACATCATCCACATGCCCCTGAAATGAAGCGATGGGCTTTTCTGAAAGTGCGAAAACAGTCTCTGGTACCAATACATGGTCAAAGCTCCCTGATTTTCGACTTATAGACAACCTTCCTCTTCTTTTCTTCTCCGGGTGACCATCATTTGGTGACATTGTAGTTGGCTCTGGAGACCCACTCGCCAAAAGCAAGAGATTTAAATTCCCGTCTTCTGGTTTATCCAGCAATAGGTCACCTTTCCTCTCTAATTCAGTAACCTGCCAGACATGTATTACAGAGTCCTCGCCAGCACTAGCGAGATACTTTCCGTCCAAACTAAATTTGATGGTCCAAATAGCCCCATTATGTGCTGATATCTCTTGGCTCTTATACATTGCTGTAAGTTCTTTGCAGGACTTCCCGTACTGCCGAACCCGTACTCTTTCCGGCCCATGAAAAGAAGCATCTTGACTATCATCCGTTGCCGAGCTTGACCTTCTGCCACCCTTCTCAGATGACGTATCTCTCTCATCACTGCTCCGCCACTCCTTATAACCTGTCATAGCACCAGCTACATTTCTAATACTCTTCAACCAACTTCCTCTCTTTTTCGACTTGGGTCCACTCTCACCATCCTCATTTTTATTACAACCCAAATTATCCTTATTCCCGTCCTCTACATTCTGCCTTCTCATCAGTTCTTGAACAATTGGTGAAGTACCAACACACATCTCAAACTCTTCCATGGTCAACTGTCTTCCTGTACCAACTTCCTTGACTTTTTTCAACGTCTCATCTTCCTTAATTTCATTAACCACAAACTCCTTCCCATCATCAAGACTCTTTATTGTACACACCTGCTCTTCAATTCCAAGATCTCCATTCGATTCCAACCGTTCCTCCACCTCATTATTGTGCACATCAGTTCTCGTCTTCCCTGTAGGTGGCTTCTTCGGGGATCCATTGCCATTACGCAATAGATCCTCGCAGACACTTTTACTACGGTTTCTGTTATTATCTACAACTATAGCATCAACCCCATTTGTCATATTTACTTGTACTGATGACAAGGAAGTAGAATTCATGGAAATAATTTCAGTACTTTTAGAACAAGAACAATTATTATTACTCGAATTGCGATCACTATCCGATTTTGATCGAATAATACTCTCAATACTACTATTAGAAATATCCTCACCTCCCTTCAAATGATTAGCTGAAACTGATCTACCGAAAATACCCTCAGGTCTGTCACCAGCATCATAGTCAGCAGCAGCAGCAATAGCAGAGTATGAGAGTGAGGGTCTGTGTCGGGTCGGGTCACGGGTAAGACCCATCTGACTAAGTAAACGAATACGGCGTTCTTCAACAGAACCGGGTTCAGAGATCCATACATCATAACTTGGGGGACCAAGGTTGAAATTAAGATCTTTTAAATCATCTTCTTCATTATCAGAAGAAGGTGAGGAAGAACAAGAAGTGTTAGTTGAAGATAGTAACCGGTCAAGAGAGTCATGAAATCGCTCGTCTTCGTCTTCGAGCCCACAACTTTTGCTCATTGTCTTGCAGGCATTCCCATTAGGGAAATGAAAATGACCCACAATTACCCCCAGCTTAATCCAACTGGGGGTTTTGAGTTCAAATCCTATGAATACCGTGTTTTTTCTTCAAAGAGGCAATTTCACAAACACCTGGTGTGCTTTCTGGGAAAATGGGGAAATCAAACAGCAATGAATGTGGGTTTTCTTCAGATCTAATGGGTGATTAGCGGGTAATAAAAATGCCCCACAATTACCCCCAGCTTAATCCAAATTGGGGGTTTTAAGTTTAAATTTCAAAGGGACAATTTCACAAACACCTGGTGTGCGTTCTGGGAAAATGGGGAAATCGGGTACACTGTTTGCTTCAGATCTAATGGGTGATTAGTGGGTAATGAAAATGACCCACAATTACCCCAGCTTAATCCAACTGGGGGTTTTGAGTTCGAATCCTATGAGTACAGTTTTTTTTCTTTCACTGGGGCAATTTGACAAACACCTGGTGTGCGTTTAGGAAAATGGGGAAATCTCGCAGTGGGTTTTCTTCAGATCTAATAGGTGATTAGTGGGTAATGAAAATGACCCACAATTACCCCCAGCTTAATCCAACTTGGGGTTTGAAGTTCAAGTGTTTTTTTTCAAAGGGGCAATTTGACAAACAGTTGGTGTGCGTTATTATGGGGAGATGGGAGAGCATTGATTTGTACAGATCTAATGATATGGGTGATTATTAGAGGGTTGTGTTAAAGAAGGGAAGAGGCCATTGTAGAAGAGGAAGAAGATGACGTCGTGTGGTGAGTTGTGACTTGTGAAGTAGCTGTGTTTTTTAGGGGTATGTGCGGGGTTTTTGGGGATGCTTTTTTTCATTTGCTAATGCCGGAAAAACATACTCCCGGTTCCCAATTCACTTTTCTTTTTAATCAATCTCAAAACGAATGATATTTTTTTTTATTCTATAACAATTTTAAATTTTATGCAAAAAATAATAATTTATAATCACTTAAATATCTCTGACTTATTATAGATTATAAAATTTAAAAATATTTTTTTATTTCTTAAAATGCGTGTCAAATGAGACTATATGGAGAGAATAGTAAACCTTTTTTTTCTATTGGGTTTTAAGATGGTCTTTTTGAGGAAAAAATGGTAAGTTGATAATAATGGATTAACTAACATAGTAAAATTTACAAGAGAGTATGCTGGAGGTATTGATTTAGTATATGTGGTAAGTATATTATATATAGTGGAGTAATTGTTAATGCATTCTATTGGCTCAAATTTTGGCTTTCATCGTATTTGCATTTCATAAAAGTTATTATTACAACTTGGTTGAATCAATCGACGGCTTGTTAAACTTATTAAAAAATTTCATTTAGATATTTAAATTATGGTTTATTTTTATTAATAATCTAACACATGATAATATGTTTCTATTAGATATTTCAACTTAAACTTATCTATATAATAAACGTTTGAGTATACATAAAACTTCTCAAAATATGAGCCGAAAGTATTTAATAGAAACGCTTTATGTGCTTAAGTATTTAGTTGGAACTTGAAAATGTCATAGTTTGAGTATGTAAATGAAATTTATTGGCTGTTGGAGAAGTTATCCATGTATTAGCCTTACAACTTCTATTCACTTTTTTTATTTCTACATTGAGCTTATTTTTATCCTCTTTATAATGTTTTTAATCCATATTAGCGAGGTTTGATAAGAGTCACAATATTCCTCTACTATTGAAGTCAAAGAGGAGGAGGAGGAGGAGGAGGGGGGAAAGATTGGTCTGCGTGAATCATGGCTAATGAATTTGCTTTAACGAGTGAATTTATAAAGAACCATTGCAAATTCGATCTGGAAAAAACCATGCAAATTCAAAGGTCGTATATGTGAATTTATTACAATCATTTATTGAGGTGGATTGTAAGTACTCATTAATCTTTAATCAAAAATTTCGAATTCAAGCTTTAGAATTGAGTCGGTTTAAGTAGGGAGTATTTTAACTCAAAAAGTGAAACTTTTCAGTACGAATTTAGATTAGTCGGACGTCAAAATAGATATCGAATACCACAGTCGGCTTTGATAGGAAGTGATAGAAAATATTACATAAGTGAGACTTTTCAATACGAATTTAGATTAGTCGGACGCCAAAATAGATATCGAATACCACATCAGGTTTTGATAGGAAGTGATAGAGAATATTATATATATATATATATATATATATATATATATATTGTAATTATTAATTTGATGTAATTATGTAAAGTAGATATTCTTATACAATTAGGTTTGTAATTGTAAACACGCATATATATGACATTAATGAGAAGCCTCCAACAAGGAGAATTTCATAATTCTACATGGCATCAGAAGCCAACCCCTAACACCCTACCCTAATTGTGATTCACCCCCTTTCCCTCTCCCTATCTCATTGCTTTCGGCAGCACCCCCTAACCCTAAAGAGATTCCGCCACCCCCTTCTCTTTCCTTACTTTAGGCGGTCATATGGCTTCTTCCGATTCCTCCTCCTTCACACAAGACGTCACAAATCATCATCCTCCCTCTTCTTCTCCCAACACCTTTCATCCGTCGTTTTCCGTAACGAACATCAAAAACTTTATCCCTTTAGTTCTTGATCGTGAGGATGGACAATAGTCATCTTGGGTTAAATTATTTCAAATTCATGCATGTGCCTACAACGTTCTTGATCACATCGAATCCACCACCCATTGTCCGCCCGACGTTGACAACACGACATGGAAGATGCTTGATATTGTCGTCAAGCAATGGATATATGACACCATATCCAAGGATCTACTTCATACTATTATGAAGATAGGTGCTTCGGCTCATGAATTATGGACAAGACTAGAGGAAATCTTTCAAGACAACAAACATACATGTGCCGTGTATTTGGAGGAAACAATTCAATAACACCTATCTTGAGAACTTTGCGAATATGTCCAACTATTATAAATAATTAAAATTAGTTGCAGATCAATTATCTAATATGGGCATACCAATTTTAGAAACGAAGATGGTTTTCCAAATGATCCAACAAACCAATCCCCTCCCTAGTTTCAACAAGGCCCGATCACAATTGCTCTTGGAGGAGACTAAGTGTGTCAAATAGGAAGAACATAATCAGAAGGCATTGGTGGTTGATGCACTGGTGACCACCACCACACCCGTCGGCCAGCCGCAGCACACAGACAACTAACAGCCGCAGGGAGACCGCGACAACGGACGTGGCAGCAGAGGAAAAAGGTCGCAGGGGATGGTCCAATTCCGGCGGTCAAACACAGCAGGCCCAATACCCATCTCAATGGGTTGGCCCACTGCCCTGGCATATTTTCAAAAATTGGGCCTCACCCCCATGCCCCTACCCGACAGTCTCGGCCCAAAACACGGGCTAGTGGAAGCAACCCAGCGTTCTGGGCTCACCTCCAAGCCCACGTCCGATGGCCCAACCACAATAAGCCCACTTCTCGGTAGCCCAACATCAACAACAACCATACGACCTTCTTACCCCTACCGAACTAGGCTAGGCCTACAACACCATGAATTTACAGCAGCCCGACGATGCCTGGTATATAGATACGGGCGCCACATCCCCCCTCACCCATAACTCCGGTAATCTTCTTCAATTGTTAAATTTGAACAATCCTCAATTTATTTTAGTCGGAAATGACAATCGCATTCCAATTCAAGACTATGGCACCACTCAAACTCCACCACCTCACCCTCTATTTTCCCTAAAAATGTCCTATATGCTCCTAACATTATTAAAAACTTAATCTCTGTTAGGAAATTTGCTTGTGACAATTCTGTATCTATTGAGTTTGACCCTTTGGTTTTTCTGTGAATGACCTACGTACGAGGACACCTCTTACGAGATGCAATAGTGTGGGGGACCTCTATCCTTTCTCATCCAACTCCGCTGCAAGTGTCAATCCACATACCTCTCTAGCTGCAATCTCTCATTCAACCTAGCATAGTCGACTTGGGCACCCGGGAGCACCAGTTTTTACCCTTCTTAGAAGTCAAAATTTGATTCAATGTAATAAAGGTAAATTTACCCACAACTGTTATTCTTGGACATTATAAAAACATGTTATACTTCATTGTAAGTCATTTTTGAGTGTTACTTTCTCTCCATTTGATATCATTCATGCAGATTTATGGATATCTTCATTACTAGCAAACTGGTCATAAATATTATTTGGTGTTATTAGATGATTTCTCTCATTTTCTTTGGATTTATCCCCTCAAATATAAGTCTAAAGTCTATTCCACTTTTCTTGAATTTCAGACATACGTTAAAACATAGTTTGAAAAGGACATAAAATTGTTTCAATGTGACAATGGTCTTGAGTTTAACAATTCACCTTTTCATAGATTTTGTACGAACAATTGCATGGTGTTTCGATTCTCTTGTCTCATGCCTCACCTCAAAGAATTGGTCGATTCATCAACTTGATGTGAAAAATGCGTTCTTACACGGGGATTTGAAAGAAACCATCTATATGCATCAACCACCTGGCTTTGTGCATCCATCAACTCCTCAGTATGTCGGTCGTCTTCGAAAATCACTTTATGGCTTGAAACAAGCCCCCCGGTCTTGGTATGAGCGGTTTTCCACTTACATCATATAAATCGGGTTCGTGTGCAGCAAAAGTTATAATTCACTTTTTATTTTTTATCGAGGTAATAACATTGCATACCTTTTGCTATATGTGGATGACATTGTCCTGACTGCATCCTCTGATGTGCTGAAAAATGAGATCACTACCTTGCTCAAATCAGAATTTGTCATGACAGACTTGGGTAACTTGAGCTATTTCTTAGAGATTTTCGTGACCAGATCTAAGAATGCAGATCGGCATAATTATGCCGAAGAGATTATTTGTAGGGCTAAAATGGAAAACTGGAAGATCATGCCTACTCTAGTCGACTTGAAGTTGAAACTTAGCGCCAATGATGGAGATCTAGTGGTTGATCATTCTCTTTATAGGAGTTTCACTGGTGCACTTCAGTATCGTACCTTCACTAGGCCCGACATTTCCTGTGTCGTTCAATAGGTGTGCTTATTCATGTATGCTCCCAGAGAGCCTCACTTTACCACTCTGAAATGTATCATTCGGTACGTTAAGGGTACTCTTGACTATGTATTACTTCTTTTTCCATCTGCACCGACCAAGCTGATATCCTACACGAATGTCGATTGCGGAGATTGTCCCTAAACACGTTGATCTACTTTCGGCTATTGTATATTCTTAGGTGATAACCTCATCTTATGGTATGCCAAAAGGCAATCCACGCTTTCCCATTCGTGACCAAAGTTCTTCATCAAAAACATCATGTTTCTCCATGTGTTCGTCATTGGGCTTGCGTTTAGGAGGGATAATGTGATCGATGACTTTGTACACACGATAATGAATCTTAAACAGTTCCGCCCAAGATGAATACTGAACTTTTTCCATCTCAAGAGTTATGAGAATGAAATTCTTGATGTTGTTGTTCATTATCAAAATTCGTCAACGCTTCTGGACAAAGGAATATATGCATCATTTTCCTAGCTTTGAGTGAATGCTTTTCAAATATGGGTTGTATTTTATGAATGTGTATTTGTCTTCCACATGATGTTTATTATTTTTCTTCAAAGATCCTACATTTACCCCCCCCCCCCACTCTCTCTTTTATTAACTATATATTTTGCAATATTGTTAACATAATTAGTTGAAAGTTTTTCAATCTTAGAGTAGTATTGTGATAGTCAAAGTGAGATTATAATCTTATAGACTTATAGCGCTTGAAGGACGATGGTCTTTTGGTGAAAGTAAAGTAATGAATTCGGGAAAGTGATAAAATGAATGTGTTAGATCATCTAGATAAGACGACGACAACAATAACATACTCAGTGAAATTTCACAACGTAGGGTCTGGGAAGGGTATAATATACGCAGACCTTACCTCTTACCTTGGTAAGTAGAGCGGTTGTTTCTGAGAGACCCTCGGCTCAAGACAAAGCATAAGCATAAGCAAAGCAAGGCAAGACAAGAGAACAGTTAGACCCCGACAAGAAATTTAAAGCAGTATGAAAATGTTGGTATCAACAACGAATAAGGCATGATAGCGCATTCTGAAAAAAAAGCAGTAACTACCAAAGATAAATTAGATAAACAAAGTACACTAAAGAACACATAGCAACAGAAATCAAACTACAAGGAACTATAAAGTAATATTGTGCTTATTAGTATGATAGGCAAAGCGGGCCTACAATAAAAATACTACACTACCAGTTTGTAAGCGTACGCAGAAATATGCTCGACTACCTACTACCCTTCTACCCTAATTCGCATCCTCCACAACCCCTATCTAAGGTCTTGTCCTCAGTAAGTTGCACCTGCACCATATCCCGTCTAATCACTTCTCCCCAATACTTCTTCAGCCTATCTCCACCCCTCTTGAACCAGTCCACAGCCAACCTCTCACACCTCTGCATTTGGGCATTTGTGTCTCTCCTCTGCACATGCCCAAAATATCTCAACCTCGCTTCCCGTATCTTATCCTTCACCGATGCCACTCCCACTTTGTCCCAGATATCATCATTTCTAATCATATCCCTCCTTGTATGCCCACACATCCATCTCAACATCCTCATCTTCGCAACTTTCATATTTTGGATATGCGAAGTCTTGACTGACCAACACTCCGCCACACACAACATAGTCTATCTAACCATCACCCTATAGAACTTGCCTTTAAGTTTTGGTGACACCTTTTTGTCGCACAAGACTCTAGATGCGAGCCTCTATTTCATCCATCATGCCCTAATACGATGTGTGGCATCGTCATTAATCTCTCTATTCCCTTGGATAATAGACCCGAGGTACTTGAAGCTTTTTTTCTTTGGAATGGCCTAAGTACCAAGCCTTACCTCCCCGTCTATCTCAAGGTCACTGCCGTTACTAAACTTGTATTCTAAGTATTTTGTCTTGGTCCTACTCAGTCTGAACCCTTTCGTGATAGTGAATATATTCCATATATATTCACAATATATTCTGCAATTAATATTTAGTGTGATTAAGGTAAAATAGATATTCTAATTCTATTAGGACTACAATTGTAATTAAGGTAAAATAGAGATCCTAATTCTATTAGAACTATAATTGTATACTCTCTATATATGACATTAATAAGAGAACTCCATCAAGGAGAATTACACTATTCTACATGATATCAAAAGCCAAACCCTACCCCCTCCCTTCTTTCTATAGTCCCTATCGATACTTATTTCTGTTTCCTCTGTAACATATTGCTTCTGTAGCTTCCACAAAAATTAAACAAACAATGAGCATTGCTTATTGTTGAGAAACAAGCATTGTGGCATTGAACCCATAATTGTACACATTTTAGGGTTTTTTTTGTTTTAAATAAATTTTTAAAGTGTATTGCTCGCTCTTAGGGTTCTTCAACAACCTCGTCTTTCTATCTCACCTATCATCCACGAACATGGCACGATATTTCTCGTTGTAGCCTAGCATCCTAGGCCCACCTCCAGGCCTACAGTACGTGGGCCACTAGCACCAGGCCTACTACATAGTGGCCCAGCAGCAGCCCAGCCTCAATCCAACAGATTTGGGCCATGTTTTAAGTTCTTTAAAAATTCAGCAGTCCGATGATGCGTGATATATAGATACATGCACCACGTCTCACCTCACCAACAATTCTGGTAATCTTTCTCAACTGCATAATTTAAATACTCCTTAATCTATTATGGTCGGAAATGGTCATCGCATTCCAATTCAAGGGTTTGGCCACACACTAACTCCACCACCGCAACCTCATTTCTCCCTTAAAAACGTTCTATATGCCCCTAACATTATCAAGAACCTCATCTCTGTTAGAAAATTATCCACCGATAATTTGTATCCATTAATTTTGACTCATTTGGTTTTTTTATAACGGACCTACATACCGAAAACTTCTTACGAGATGCAATAGTGAGGGGGACCTCTATCCTTTCCTATCCATGTCCGATGTCAGTGTCAATCCTCCCAAATCTCTAACTGCCATCTCCTCCTCAACGTGGCATAGTAGACTTGGACATCCTGGAACTCATATTTTAAATTTTCTTAGAAACCACAATTTAATTAAATTTAATAAAGGGAACCTTGCCCATAATTGCTCCTCTTGTCATCTAGGAAAACATGTTAGACTTCCTTTTACGTCTTCCCTAAGTGTTGATTTCTCTCCCTGTGATATTATTCATGCGAATTTATGGACATCTCCTATAACTAGCAACCTAGGTCATAAATATTATTTGGTATTTTTGGATACTTCTCTCACTTCTTTTGGGTCTATCCGCTTAAACTTAAGTCTCAAGTCTACTCCAAATTCCTTGAATTTCGTACATTGGTTAAAACACAATTTGAAAAAGTCATCAAAACGTTTCAATGTGATAATGGTCGTGAGTTCAATAACTGTCACTTTCATAATTTTTGTGCGGCTAATGGCATGGTTTTTCGTTTCTCCTGCCCCCATACTTTCCCTCAAAATGGTAAAGCCGAAAGAATTTTCTGCACCATTAACAACATGATTCGTACCCTTCTTTTTCATGTGTTTCTCCCCTACCTTTTGGGTTTATGCATTAAAAATGGTAGAACATCATCTTAATATCTTACCTACCCGTACGATTCAAAATCGGACACCCACTGAAATTTTCTTCCGTCGGATCCCTTCCTATGATCACCTTCGAATTTGTGATTGTCTTTGTTACCCAAATCTGGCCTCCACGATCCCTTAAAAATTAGCACCTCGCTCCACTCCGTGCGTTTTCCTCGGTTTTCCGTCAAACCATATGGGGTACTTGTGCTATGAGATATCCACAAACAGAATCTTAATCTCATTCCATGTCACGGTTGTTGAGTACGTCTTCCCGTTCGACAACATCCAAAAATTTTGAGTTACTAATTACGGTTTCCTTGATGACTCGAACACCTCCCCTCTACTCCAAAATGCACTACAAAATCCGCAACCTTCAGTCGTCCAACCACCCGTCCCATCGACCCTACCCCACTGCTCGGTCTCATCCCCATCACTGCCCAAAACAACACCCCAACGCACTGCCAGCCAAACCTTACCTGCCACCCTGCCCAGCCCCACTGCCGTCACTACTGCACAATCCCAACCCCGCTGCCCAGTCCTGCCCGTCACTACCCAGCCCCCTGCCCTACCCATGACTGTCTCCACTCACCGCATGGAAACCCGTGCACTACACGGAATTTTCAAACCAAAAGTTTACTTTAACCTATCGACTCAAATCATATCACCCATTCCTAAAAACCCAACCTTAGCCAAACTTGACTCGAATTGGAATGCGGTCATGCGAGAGGAGTTTAATGCGCTTACTTCACAACACACTTGAGATCTTATCCCGCGACCTGAGAAGGTGAATGTAATCCGTTGTATGTGGGTATTTCGTCATAAGTTCAAAGATAATGGTGTCCTTGAACGTTACAAGGCCAGACTTGTGGTAAATGGCACAGGGTAGCAAGATGGTGTTGATTGTAGTGAAACTTTTAGCCCAGTGGTTAAGCCAGCTACCATCCGCACGGTTTTGAGCATTGCTATGGGGAAGAATTGGCCTATTCACCAGCTTGATGTAAATAATTCTTTCTTACATGAGGATTTGAAAGAAACCGTCTATATGCATCAACTGCCAGGATTTGTGCATACAGAGGCTCTTCATCATGTTCGTTATCTTCGTAAGTTGCTATATGAGTTGAAACAATCCACAGGGCTTGGTATGAGCGGTTTACTACATACATCATACAGATCGGTTTCGTTTGCAACAAGAGTGATCATTCATTATTCATTGAGGTACTGACACAACTTACCTTTTGTTATATGTGGATGATATTGTTCTGACATCTTCTTCAGATGTTCTGAAGCACGAGATCATTGCTCTACTCAAGTCCGAATTTGCTATGACTGACTTGGGTAAGTTGAGTTCTTTTTGGGGATATATTAGTGACCAGATCCGCACATGCCATGTTCTTATGTCAACGTAAGTATGCAGAGGAGATCGTCTACATGGCTAAAATGGCAAATTGTAAAATCATGCCCACTCCCGTCGACTCCAAGTCCAAACTTAGTGCAGATGATGGGGATTCGGTCAATGATCCATCTCTTTATAGGAGTCTCACAGGTGCTCTTCAGCATCTCACCTTCACTCGGCCAGATATTGAATATGCGATTCAGCAGGTGTGCTTGTTCATGCACGCCCCTAGGGAGCCTCACTTTACAGCGCTTAAGCGTATCATTCGGTACGTTAAGGGCGCTCTTGACTATGGACTTCATTTATATCCCTCATCAACGACTAGATTGCTCTCCTACACAGATGTAGATTGGGCAGCCTGTCCGAACACCCGTCGCTCTATGTCCGGCTATTATGTGTTTTTAGGGGATAACATCATATCATGGTCTGCCAAGCGGCAACCCACGCTTTCCCATTCGAGTGTAGAAGCAGAATATCGAGGCGTTGCGAACGTTGTTGCCGAGCTATGTTGGCTCCGAAATCTCCTTCTTGAGCTTCATTGTCCCATACGTAAGACATCTTTGGTTTACCGTGATAACATATCTGATGTCTACTTGTCTCATAACCCTGTTCAGCATCAACAAACCAAGCATATTGAGATGGATATTCACTTTGTTCCTGAGAAGGTTGCAATGTGTCACGTTAGGGTGTTGCATGTTCCTTCTTCGTATCAGTACGTAGATATCTTCACAATGGGGCTTCCTCGTCAACTGTTCCTTGACTTAAGATTCAGTCTCAGCGTCCGGCCTCCTCCCGCTTCAACTGAGGGGGGTGTGATAGTGAATATATTCCATATATATTCACAATAAAATTTGTAATTAATATTTAAAGTAATTAATGTAAAATAGAGATCCTAATTTTATTAGGACTATAATTATAATTAAGGTAAAATAAAGATCCTAATTCTATTAGGACTACAATTGTATACTTTATTTATATGACATTAATAAGAGAACTCCATCAATGACAATTACACTATTCTACATTTAGATTCCAGAGTCTGTCTCCAAACCTTCAGCTTAACGTTCACTCCTATCTAGATAACACAATTTTGTGTTATTTCTGTGAGTACACGTCGTGGAGGTTGATTTGGTGGTGAACTAATGGTATCTTTAAGTAGTGATTTTGAGAGTCAAGAGAGTAAATTGTTATGATTATCAAATTTGGACCATTTCGAAAGGTCCAGGACAAATTTGGATCATTTGCATATTTTAAGGGCAAATTTGATATTTTTTCATGTGAAAAAAGGCAAACATGTTAGATACGACTAACAATGGCATCACAGATGCTAAACACACCGTCATTAGAGACTAAGCTTTTGTTGGTAGTCAATAATAATAATTCTGTCTAGGTTTTGTAAGGATAAAAATAGATTTAACCCGAATTATTTGCATAGGTAAAATTTGAACCATTTCTCATAATTTAAACTTTTTAGAGGCAAACATGAAACTCACCACCACCACCACCACCCTCCCTTCCCTTATTTTTTTTGGGGTGAGGGTGGAGGATCAGAAAAATGAATATTTTTTTTCCTGAACAAACCCTACCCCTAAAGATCAACCACATCCTTAATTTCATGAATTAAGTGTTCTCTTATTTCTTCTTCTTTTCTTGCTTTTATTTTATTTATTTGAAGGGTGGGCAGACTAATTAATTATGAAAAGGGAAGTGGAAGGAAGAAGACTTGAATATTTATGTAAAGATCAGAACCTTGTTTTTAAATAGTGCAGCATGGAAATATAAACATTAGGTATTGTATATATCTAAAATCCCAGGTACAAATACAATGAACTAAATAACTGTTGGTACTCTATTGTACTTTATAGAGCAGTACGAGAAGTAATAACTATTACAAATGTTCGAAAGGATAAATAAATGGTCAATCTTCAAAGCTGCTGCATGTGTGTTGTGTCTTGAATCTTGATCACCTTGCAAAGCCAATGTTGAGAACTGCCGCAAGTTTGTTGTGTCTTGAATGTTGATATCCTGAAATTAAGAAACAACTAAATCTGGATGGTTACAAAGTTGTGTGTTGAGTCGAGGATAGCCCTCTATCCTTAAGACAAGATTGCCCCGTATATATGCTTTTACGCTAGCGGACAATAGTCTCCCAAGATAAAACAACACTTTAATCTCAACACTACAAAGACAATAGGTTGAGCCTGCCGAATAAAACAAACATGCTCATTGTTTTCCAGTCACGAATTGCACAGATTTTCGCCATTGTTTTGGACAGATTTCGGCTACTGCTTTGTGCTCTTTTGTGACTGAAACGTGCTGCTATTTTCGTGTATTTTCTGAGCTATATTGCTGACTGTTTTTCAGCCTGTTTGTGCCTGTTTTCTCCCACTGTTTTGAGCCAAATGAAGCTCAATATATAGCAAGGAGGAGGGGCTAAACAACAACCCAAAACGTGGATGTTAATGGCCATTAGGAGGGCATTAAAAGCCTGTTAATGGCCATCAAGAGGGCTGAATTATGGACATGAAGGAGGGTGATAATGGAGGAGTTAATCAGCCAAGTAATGGCTGATTAATGCCTCAAAAACCAGTCCCAACGGAAGGCAGAACATCTGGCAGAGTTCTCTGATCTAAAAAGATAATATCAGAAAGTCCCCACAGCCCACAGCCCACAGCCCGTGGCCCATGACCCGTGACCCGGAATCGGAACCGGACGGGGGGGGGGGGGGGGGGGGGGGGGGCTTAGCCTTGAAACCAAACACATCTAGGTCTTCTCTCCTTTAAACACATGAGATACCCCTTGGGGTCCCAAACCCTTTACCAATTAGAGACTTATATAGAGAGCAATTCTTCCTATTCCCACCGATGTGGTAGATTTGTCCCACACCACATTTCCATGCCTCAAACACCTTACTTTGTGGACCAATATCTCTTTCATTTCTCAACGAAATATGACGATTCTTGGCCCTACGGTCATCTACTCATTTCGTAGATCATGCATGTGCGAAGAGACAAGGTCTCCAACATGCGGAACACTAGTGTTTAATTCATCAAAGATGGGTGGACGCATCTCCCTGCCAAAGGCAAATTTCCAACAATAACAAATAACACCGAATCCAACTAATTATAGAATTTTTCATTTGTCTTAAATAGTTCTCTGTGATTTCTTTAGTAATATTAGACTAAGACAAGAGAGGTTGCTCAGATGGTAAACACCTTTCATATTCAACCAGAAGGTTGTGGATTTGGGTCACCACGGGAGCAAAAAAGAGGAAACTCCTAGGGGAGGATAAAAAATAATATATTAGACTAACTTAGGTCCAAAATAAAAGTTGTACTGTATATCGGAGGGTAGTTCTGTTTTGCACTAAAATGAATTACTGCCATCTCATTGCATGTCATGAAGCATGCAATAGCTTGAAAGTAAATTCATTCCAAGTTTAACTAATATACATTATCAGTGTAAAAGCACGTAACATATCTCATTTCAATTTACACTTACATAAAACTTAAATTCGTTTATAAATTTTAAATTAAATTAAGGGAAGAGAATGGGGTGGTTTCTGCTTTCTTGGTCAACTAAATTTGAATATGAACTTTCGCTGGAAAGCAAAATTTGGAAATAAAACTATAATAAAGTCCAACTGACCAAGTCAAATAGGTCCTGCGGTTGACTCCACGGCCATTTGACAACAAAAACAATAGTTATTTATATAAAATATTGAAAAAGTGGGTGAGAAATAAAGAAGCGTAGCCTACCTACACAATTTCAAGCTACATAGCATATTGACATTATACAAATTATTTACAAAATTAGAGCACTTATAAAAATTGTTTACAATTAATTGATAAATATAAAATTAGTAATACTAATTCGTCATTGTAAATTGAATTATATTCATAATAGTGTAATTTTTTTATATTCATGATATAACTGGTAAGTTAAAATATGTATTTCTCATTCTATATACAGCCAACCTCTACAATAATGTTGTTTGTCCCGATATGTTTTTGGCTATTATAATGAAGTTTGTTATAAAAAATATATAATATAATATAATATGAAAAATCGGCTTAAAAAGAATTTGGTCGTTAGATGAAATATTTTTATAGAGGATGTGTGGTATAGACAAGTCTGACTATGTATTACTTTGCAAAGTGCAATACCTAGTTGCTAATTTCCAAAAAAAATGTATATAGAATTTTGATTGCATTAGCGCAGCTTTATAGAGAATATATTAATATTCTCTATATATTTTGTAATTATTATTCTAGTGTAATGATGTAAAGTAGAGATCCTTCTCCAATTAGGTTTAGAGATTGTAAATACATACCCACTGATGGACTTGGTGTTGTCTATATCAGATATCCAGTTTGCATCACTGTACCATCTCTAGTACAGTTGGATATCTCGAATAATGCAACACGTAAGTTAGAGTGTATTTCAGGTATTGAAGTACCCGATTCAACGCCTTCCAGTGATCATCACTCGAATTACGGGTAAACCTAGCCAACTTGTTGACTGCATAAGCAATATCAGGTCGGGTGCAGTTTGTTATGTACATCAAACTACCGATCACCTGTACATATTGCTCCTGGCATATGGGTGCACCACGATTTTATCAAGTTTTTGATTTCTATCCATTGGTGACTTTATAGGAGAACTGTCTAACATCTCGAACTTTCTCAAAACATCTTCGATGTAGTGAGACTGAGATAAGACCAGTCCGTCAGACGTATTAGAGATTTTTATCCCTAAGATGACATATACGATACCCATATCCTTCATGTCGAAACATTGTTTCAACATGTTCTTAGTCTCTAGAATTATGCTAGGACTGCTCCTTGTGATCAACATGTCGTCTACATACAAGCATATCATAACAAACGAGTCGGAGTTACCTTTCATGTAGACACATTTGTCACACTCATTAATGGCGAAACCCTTCGATAGTAGAGTACTATCAAATTTTTTGTGTCATTGCTTCGGGGCTTATTTCCAGCCCGTACAGAGATTTGACAAGCCAATAGACTTTCTTCTCTTGCCCTTGAACCACATACCCCTCGAGTTGGTCCATATAAATTTCTTTTTCCAAGTCACCATTTAGGAAGGCTGTCTTGACATCCATTTGATGTATCTCAAGGTCACGCAAAGCTGCGATCGCAATGAATACCCGTATGGACGTCATCCGAGATACCGGGGAGTACGTGTCAAAGTAGTCAAGACATTCTTTCTGCCGATAGCCCTTGACTACGAACCTGGCCTTGTACTTATCTATAGACCCATTTACGTTATACTTTCGTTTGAGTATCCATTTACAACCCAATGGTTTATTTCCCGAAGGAAGATCAACCAACTCTCAAGTATGGTTATGCAGAATGGAGCCTATTTCACTCTCAATAGCTTTTTTCCAGAGCGGTGCCTCTGGAGTTGACAATGTTTCAACAATTTTCCTTGGTTCATCATCAACCATATAAGCTACAAAGTCAGGACCGAAGGATTTATCATTCCTGGCCCTTTTACTGCGCCTTAGTTCCATCTCTGGAGTCTCCAAGTTCTGAGAATCTGGAATACTAGATTCCGGATATTCTGCCACCTCGAGATCCACTAGATCTGAACCATCTAGATCCGGGCCGTTAACGACTCCTGGTTCCTGAGAGCTTTATTCATAATTTCTTTTGCGAGATGTTATGTCTTTTTCCTTTTTAGGAAAGGTACCTTCAAAGAATTGACCATTCATTGATCCCATGATTGTACCCTCGTGAATATCTGAAATATCTGACTTTTGCACTAAGAAGCGATAAGCACTACTGTTATTTACATATCCGATGAATATGCAATTTATAGTCTTAGGCCCAATCTTGACCTGCTTTGGTTTGGGTACTTCAACCTTTGCCAGACAACCCCACACCTTTAAATACTTATAGGTGGGTTTCTTTCATTTCAATGATTCATATGGAGTTTTGTCCTTACCCTTATGTGGGACTCTGTTAAGAATCGTATTAGCGGTAAGGACAGCTTCTCCCCACATATTTTGGGGAAGACCAGAATTGATGAGCAAAACATTTATCATTTCCTTCAATGTGCGGTTCTTACGTTCCGCCACACCGTTCGATTGAGATGAGTATGGAGTCGTCGTTTGATGAACAATGCCTTCTTGGGCACAATATTCCTCAAATAGTGCTACATATTCTCCCCCTCTATCGCTACGAATGAGTTTAATCTGCATGCTTAGATGGTTCTCAACTTCTGCTTCTCCCACAATTCTTTGGCAGTGTCAACGGTGCAATACACCGTGTAGAGAGGGTCTGACAAGCAGTTCAATATGTAATTCTTACACATGAAATCACTATGACTCCATGCATCAAGAACCATCTTCATGCCATTAATGACATGGATACCTAGGCCTCCTTCACCCGTTTCAGAAGGCAAATGGTCCATTTCATCTCCAGCTTGTGGAGGATCTTCTGTTAGAAAACGTGTCATTCCCATAACATTCAGATAGAATAACATCTTTTGTTGCCATCTCTTGAAGTTTGACCCCATGAACGTTTTAGGGCGTTCATGGTGAAATCCAGCGGGTGGAGGAACGCCAACATTCCCTTGAGTGGCAATAAAGGCGTTGGATGAGCCTTGAGCAACCGGAAAGGCATTAGGAGTGCCTTGAGCAGTGGGGAAGGCAGAGGGATTGCCTTGAGCAGCAGAATCAGAAGCAATTTGATTTAAGTCAGTCATCTTTCTAACTTACTTACAACAAAATCTTGTCTTAAAATTGTTGGGATACAATTGTTGTAGGGAAGGGAAGTAAGTAACTATTACAATAGTAGAAATGATAAACAAACTATTACAATAAAACTGGAAATCAAAACCATACAAACTGCTTCTTGTGATTTGATGAGTCGAGTGATGACACTATGTCTTTAAGACAAGATTGCTCCGTATATCTCCTTTTACGGTGTTGAGCAATAGTCTCCAAAGATACAACAACAACTTTAGCAAGTGAGCAAAGGAAACTCAAGTGTACTCTTGAAGAACTTTGAGTATAGTAACTTTGCTAGAGAGGAAGAATATGAACTTTGAAAATTCTAGAGTATTTTTTAAGTGTTGAGTGTAGTCTGTTTCAATTAAGCCAAAGGCCTCAATTTATAGTGTAAGTAGAAGACTCCTCAACTAGCCAACTAATGGCCTTCAATAGTCATGTAATTGCATTTGATTGAGGGGTTACATTCAGCCAAATAATGGCTGAATTCATGTGGCAAGTAATGGAGAATCAATGCTCCAAAATCAGCCCAAATGTCAGATTTTTTCAACTTTCCGTCGCAGCATTCTGCCTCCGAAGCGCCGCGGCTCCAGTGACTGCCCAACCATTTAGCGCCGCGGCCCTTCACGGCTCCGCGACGATTTCCGACTCGTTTCATTTTACACTTTGTACACTTCTTCCTTCTTTTACCAACGTGGAATAATTTGTCATTTGGCCAATAACCGTCCATAATTTATGTCTCAAACGTATTACATACGTACCAATATCTCTTTCACTAATGGAATTTGCCATACTTGGCACTACGTGTGCACGTGTGAGGAAACGACGTTTCCGACGTGCGGGCCCAATTGTTCGAGTCATACATTAATGAGATATACTTATTTCCACATTCAGTAAATTTCCAACATTGATGTGGTCTATTTTTTTTTTTGTAAAAGTTTCATATAAATATATATGTGAAAAGTAGTGAATCATAATTTTTAGTTATAGTGCAAACTCCTTAAAAATGTTTGGAAAGAATTTGTAGTTTATTTGACTGAAGCTAATTAATTGTAATGCCATTGCGCTGGTAAGGAGGAAAAATAATTAAATTTATACTGGTAAGTTTAGAATTTTAAAAATTCACGTTTAATTTTACCAAGTTGAATGACTAGATTATATACATTTAACCAACCAAAAAGAGTAAATTTAACATGATAATTTACTTTTAACAATCATTTATTAGCTAATTACAAGTAAATCTATTGGTTAATTTAATAGTTAATTTAATAAAAATGATAATTAACCTACTATCATAAATTTATTGATAGTATAAAAAAGATCTTAATCAAACACAACTCTATGTTCAACTCCAATTCTATAAATTTCAAATAAAGTAAAAATATTTGGAATCTTTGGCCAAACTCCTAGTAAAAATATAGCTTGTGCGCACATATATTTCGTAACAAATTAAATTTACATGAATTTGGTGAAAGTCAATTTTGTGTGTGCGTGTTTCAACTATAAAAGCCTAGATATAATAAAAATTAAGAGTCTAAAAGGTTGTTGCAGTAACATGGAAGGAGTTGATATTAATTACAGTACCATTTTTGTTAAAAGAATACAATCGAATGGGCAGTCCATTTACTTGCTAAAATTGGATTACTTTACCCTAAAACGGCATTAACCAAAATCATTCCTCACTGCACTGTGTTTCCATTAATTTCTGATAATTTTAGCATTTGTCACATGACACACATGGTGCTTTAAGACAATGACATACAAATTGACGTTGACACTCGTACGGATAATCTAATTTCTAATCCGTGAACTATGTTTATATTTGTTGGAGCTTCAGTGTTGTGTTCAGCAAAGTACACATCATAATGCACTTCCTTTTTATTTTATTGGTTGTATTTAATTTATATAGTGCTCTATTCTATGAGAAAATATACTTCAGCTTCGAATCAAAATGAACGCGAAATTATCTAATTTAAGGGTTCAATTGAGTTATTAAATTTTATTGAAAAAAATTAAAATTGTGTGCTTAGAAATTAAACTACATAAATGTATTGTACACTACCGGTTCTCATGTCAAATGCATTTCTTAAAAATATTTCAAGACTATCTAACAACAATAACAACGCCGGCGTTGCCCCTCAAACCCAAACAAGTAGGAGTTGTTGTCTATTTTGTTTAAGCTCAACTCATATTATCATCCCAAATAAAAGTAAAGTAATAATAATAATAATAATATTAATAATAATAATAATAATAATAATAATAATAATAATAATTTAGAAGTCCTCTAGTAAGACTAAAATCTATGGATCGTTTAGGGAATAACTATGATTAGGAAAAAAATATTCGACTTTTTAAGTTGAGCAAAATTACTAATAGGAAATTGTGTTCATTAATAATTGGAATGACATTGATTTTTTTTTTAGTTAGGGGTCAAAAAAATACCTCAAGTATCACTTTTTTTTAGTTTTTTCACATGAACTAGCATGTGTGAGAGTTTCCTACCTAAACTATCACTAATTAATTAGCAAAACACGTCTCAACTATCAATTGTTCACTTTTTCTATCTCAACTGTCATGTATGAAACGTGTAATAGTTGAGGTGCGTTTTGCTAACTAGTTGGTAATAATTTATGTAGGAAACTCTCACACCTAATAGGTCAACGGAGAAACTGATTAAAAAGAAAGTGATACTTAAGATATGTTTTTGACCCTTATCTCATTTTTTAAAAATATTTAATGTTCACACCAAGTAAATAAATGTAAAACATGTGTATTACATGTATAGTTTTATCCCTTAAACATGATTGATAGCATGTAATTTTCTTTTAATTTGCGATCTTTGTAATGATATTGCTAATTTAATGTAAAATATTTGAAGCGAGTTTTTCTTTTTTCTCTGGAACAACAGGGGAAGTCCTCCGGCATTGTCGTGATTATTAGCTAAGTTTCCAGAGATTTGCATAATAATTCATTTAATTTATGCATAAAATAATGAATATAGGAGCTAACTTTGATCCAAATGGGGTAACATGCTCACGATATTAATAGTGACAGACAGAACACCAACACGTGGCTTGATTCCAAACAGCCTGTTTTATCATTACCCCTAAACTTAATTATCATCACTGTACCTATTTTCCAACATAGTAATAGGTTTGGAACATTTTTCAACTGCTACTCTGAAAATCGTGCTTCTAAAATTTTAATATAGTTTTAATAATAAGAAACCGTGTAATTTTTGTACCGTTGTACAACTTCTCTTTACTAATTAGACAGTTAAACAACACATCCGTAAAGAAAGTACACGAAAAGCCTTTTCTCAGTGTGCCCCCTTTCTTTGAGTGCCCCACCCGGTTCACTGAGCTGTTGGCTTATCAAGCACTTGTCCGCTGCTCCTGCCGGGCAGAGCGCTCGTTATCATAGCTTTTCTCTCTATAGAAATACCATTATTTGATTGATCTAAGTGTTGGTTACAATGATGCAGGAAACGAAAATAAATAACTGCTAAGTATTACAACAAATTGAAATTACAATTAACTTAAATAATTTTTGGTATGCTGAGTCGAGTGTTTGCACTCTGTCTTTAAGACAATATTGCCCCGTATGTATCCTTTCTACGTCATGAACAATTCTCTCCCAAGATAAAACAGCAAATGAACAAATGAGCAAAGGAAACTTAAATGCTACCGTGAAAAATTTTGAGTAATGAAATGATGCTTGAAGGTAGTAGGAAGAACTGATTTCGTTTATGTTTTTGTGTGTAGCTCAACAATGGTGCAAATGGTCCTTTATATAGTTGAAGTAGAGGCTTAACAACTGCCCACATAATTGCCTGTTACTGGCCAAGTAATGACAATTATGGAGGTAGTAATTCACCAAAATAAATGGTGAATTGATGTGCAACGGATTGACCATTAAGGAGAGTAATTTAGCCAAAATAAATGACTGAATTGAGTGTTGGTTGACGTTCCAGAAACCACAAAGTTTTCTGCCGAATTTGACTTTCTTGAAACTTCAGGGACCAAATTGTACATATGAAACAATTCTAGTCCAAAAAGATAATATCAAGCGACCCGCGACCCGGACGGGACGGGCATGCGGCACGCGTGTGGGCTTTCCTCGAACCGAAGCACATCTAGATCCTCCCTCCTTTAAACACATGAGATACCCCTTGGGGTCCCAAACCCCAAGCCAACTTTGAGACTTATAAACAAAACAATTCTTTCTTCCCCCACCGATGAGGGAGAATTGGTCTCAATACCACTTTTCCATGCTTCAAACACCTCACTTCGTGGATCAATATCTCTTTCATTTCTCAACGAAATTTGACGATCCTTGGCCCTACAGTCATCTACTTACTTAGTAGATTATGCACGTGTGAAGAACCAGATTCTCCAACATGCAGAACACTTAAGCCGTTAAAGTTGGTCGAACGCAACTCCCGCCAAAGACAAATTTCCAACACTAAGTTCATGCAATTATATTTTGGTCAATCGAATCAACTGAAAGGGAAATCATTTTGTTCAATTCAATAACAAATAACAAATCGAAATAATAGATTCATCTCAGATGGCAAACCATTTCGAAATCAATAATTTTTTTTAGTTCAATATTTGTTGGAATTGACACTTTAGATCCAGATAGATTTGGGGTTTGATTTTTAGAAAGAAAAGAGATATGTAGCAAACCGTTATACAAATTTTATTTGCTCAACTAGTTTAGATATAAAGTCGGGTAGGCATGCTAAGCGGATAAACTGTCTCTACCAAAAAGACTCCATATTAAAGATTTTAACGGGAAATATTTGGTTACCGACAGGGAGATCTCAACCATTCTATCGTGTGGTGTTACATACACACACATACAATATATATAGTAAATGAGCTTCAAGTACTTTTTTAAGATTCTCTGCGATGTATTGGAAATATTATTTTTTTCCAATTATACAATGATATTTTCAATAATCAAACTCACACTTACTGTAAGAAATTTTACTGATAATATTAGACTCTGTTGGAATTCTATGGTACTTTATAGAGCAGTACGGGAAGTAATAACTATTACAAATGTTCGAAAGGATAAATAAATGATCAATCTTCAAAACTGCCGCATGTGTGTTGTGTCTTGAATCTTGATCACCTTGCAAAGCCAATGTTGAGAACTGCCGCAAGTTTGTTGTGTCTTGAATGTTGATATCCTGAAATCAAGAAACAACTAAATCTGGATGGTTATAACGTTGTGTGTTGAGTCGAGGATAGCCCTCTATCCTTAAGACAAGATTGCCCCGTATATATGCTTTTACGTTAGCGGGCAATAGTCTCCCAAGATAAAATAACACTTTAATCTCAATGCTACAAAGCCAATAGGTTGAGCCTGGCGAAGAAAACAAATATGACTTGACTTGCTGAAGATATGGGATAGGAAGGAAGAGTTTATGTCTACTCTTCTCTTTTGTCTCTGTGTATATAGTGTGTCTCTGTAGTGTATATCTTGTGTATACGTGAGGGTTTGGTCACTGTTTTTCAGCCACTATTTTGCTAAATTTTAGCCACTGTATTGCCGAATTTTCAGCCATTGTTTTGCTGAATTTTCAGTCATTGTTTTGTGCTGAAAATACTGTTTTTGTGGTTGTTTTCATCTATATTTATGCCTGTTTTCAGCGTTTTTCTGCAGTCCAAAATTGAGCCAACAACTGCTCAATATATAGCATGCAAGAGGGGCTGTCCAACTGCCAAAACAAGGCTGTAATGGCCATTAAGAGGCCATTAAAGCGACCAAGTAATGACTATTAAGGCCATTGAAAGAGGTCGCCCAAATGCCCAAGTAATGGGCTGTTAATGGAGGAGTTAATCAGCCAAGTAATGGTTGGTTAATGCTCCAAAACGCAGTCCAACGGTAGGCGTAAAAAGTCTCCGTAAATTCGGGACCAAAGCGTAAATATTGAAACTTCAGGGACCAAACTGTACATATGAAACTTCAGGGATCAAAGCGTACATATGAAACTCCAGGATCAAAGCGTACATCTGGCAGAGTTCTCTGGTCCAAAAGATAATATCGACAGCCCCACGACGACCGTGAACGAGAACCCGGAACCCTGAACCAGACGGATCGGCGCGAGCCAAGGCTGTGGGCTTAGCCTTGAACCCAAGCACATCTAGGTCTTCCCTCCTTTAAACACATGGGATACCCCTTGGGGATTCAAACCCTTTACCACATTAGAGACTTATATAGAGAGCAATTCTTCTTATTCCCACCGATGTGGTAGATTTGTCCCACACCACATTTCCATGTCTCAAACACCTTACTTCGTGGACCAATATCTCTTTCATTTCTCAACGAAATTAGACGATTCTTGGCCCTACGGTCATCTACTCACTTCGTAGATCATGCATGTGCGAAGAGACAAGGTCTCCAACATGCGAAACACTAGTGTTTAATTCATCAAAGATGGGTGGACGCATCTCCCCGCCAAAGGCTAATTTCCAACAATCCCCTCTATGAAAGAGAGATTGTGGCGCAAGCACAAGGTGCCTACATTTCAGCAATATTTCAGCGAAAAGATATTGCATCAGGAGTGGTAGCTTTCGCTTTGAACCTTCCCTAGTTGAAACCATCGGACTTACTTACTGCGCGGTGAACGTGATGTCTTGAACCGTCAGTGTTTAGTGTAAGCCAAGACAATGATATCAACACAATAACTCTTCTTATTCATTTTTCTTCTTACGTTTCTGTCCGTTGTGGCCATGGACACACTTGGATTCTTAAGTGCGTTCATTTGAGGCGGCCATCCTCGCACTTAAATAGGTGATCTCCTACAAGGTATCCTGCTATACCCCACTTCTCAAGTGTTAGGAATCATTAAAAGTTTCCCCAACTTTAACCTCAACCATTTGAGGATATTTTAAAAGGTTTTGGAAGCTTAACCTTTACCCACCATGCAGGTAGCACTTTAATGTCTATCGCGGGAACAACTTTGGATTCATGTTTCCGCATGCAAATCATCATCCGAAGTGCTTGCTTCTACCAAGCGCTCAATCGAGCCTTTGCCGCTTAGTTTTTCCATTGAACCAAATTCTTGGGATCTCCAATCAGTATGGTTGGGTTTCCACCGCAAAGGTTCGTATTGTTTGGGTTTTAAGCCAATTCCCCTAGACAGGCAGAATACTTGATCTCTGGGTAGTCCCTTAGTTAGTACACAAGGATGTGACACCCGTGATGATCAACTGCCATACGGTCTTATGTCTCCGACAGATCCTGAAGGATATGTCCAGACGCCGTCATCCGTGTCCTTCCTGAAGCCGACCGACTAGCCACAGTGTATAACTACTGAAGACATGGGTTTCTCCCAATAAGGGACGTCCTCTAAGGAGCCGTGAAGTTACTCAACTTCTTTCATGCTTTGTATAAAGCGATAAACTCCGATACCATCATGAATCGGTCGATGCAAGTTTGCTTAGAGGATTTTCCAAGACCCACCATACACATTTACTTGTGGCTTTGGTGTTCTTCAGATCTGATGTCCAGTTTGCATCACTGTGTTCTCCCAGAACCGCTGGACATCCAGAATACTATAATTTGTAGATAATCATTAATTCAGATATCGTCATATCAGATTTAACGCCTTCTACCGATCATGTATTAAAATCATCAGTGAACCTTAGTTCAACTGATCTGTTCGTAGGACGATACCAGGTCGGTTGTAGTGTGTACAATACATTGAACTACACATGACCTGTGCATATCGCTTTTTGTCTATGGGTGCACCATGATTCCAACCAGTTCTATGATTCATATCCATTGGTGGCTTCAACGAGATCACAACTCTCGACGATCCGTTAGATGTCTTAGAAATCCAATTCCTAAGATGCCATCTGTGATACCCATATCTTTCATATCGAGACTTTGTTTCAATATGACTTTTACTTTCATTGTTGATTCTCCAACTGTTGGCTTTCTAATTTCAGTAGTCAATGTTTACGTGGTTAGATTCATTGTTTCGCTTTATCTTAAACTTTCAAGACCAAAATGTAAACATTTCAGGGACCAAGATGAAAGTTCAGAAGAAGCCCAACAATCCGTAAAACCAACTCTGATTCTCTTCTTCCAAGTCTTCGATTGGGAAGGCTAATTCAACATTCATGCCACGCAAGACTGCAATGGCCCTGGATGTGAAGCTCCTCACAGGGGAGCACATCTTACAACCCAAAGGTTCTTTTCCCGGAGGAAGATCAACCATTACGCAAGTATGGTTCTATATGATAGAGTTTATTTCTCTCTTTGTAGCTTCTTTCCAAAGCAGCGCTTTTGGAGATGACAATTCTTTGTTAATTGTCCATGGTTCATTCTTAGCCATACAAGCTAGAAGGACTAGAACAAGTCTTTGTCCCCTTCTTTGCTCCGTCTCGGTTCAACATCTAGAATCCCTGAGTTCTGCAGATCTGAAATATTAAGTTCCGGATAGCCAGCAACTTTCGAGTCCTGTAGATACGGAACGTCTAGTTCCGGACAGTCAGGCCCTCGCGGGTTCTTGTTAACCTTGAGCAATTACTCCTTTTTCTTTTTTCAAGAAAAGTTATCTCTAAAGAATTCAACATTCTTTGACGCCAAGAGGCGATCAACACTACTGTTATTTGCAGATCCTGACAGATATGCAATCTACAGTCTTAGGTACAACTTGACCTGTTTCAGTATTCCAACTTTTACCAAGCCACCCCACATAATTTGGGCATACGAGCTTTGCGCTTGGCTAACACCGTTGAACTGAGGTGAGAAATGAACAGTCGTTTAATGAACGATGCTTCACTTTCTCCCCCTCTATCACTACGAATTTTTCAATCCGTAGGCTTAGTTGATTTTCAACTTCTGCTTTGTAGCGCTTATCCGCTTCAACAACTTCATCTTTGCTTTTTAACAAACAAATGATTCCATACGTTGTACCATCATCAATGAAGGTCACAACGTATTTGTCTCCCCCCTCTATTTTGTATAAATTTCAAATCACCCAAGTAGGTGTGACTAAGTTCTAGAGGAGCGGTGCTTCTTTCGCTATTCCCTTTGACGGAATTTGGAAAGGTGATTTTGCCTATTCGTCTACCTCACATTCATTTTGAGGGTTTATGTCGACAGAAGGCAACAATCTCAACATCGTTAGCTTTTGAATGACTTGCTATTTAACGTGTCTTAATCTATGATGGCATAGATGCACAGATTACAAATATATCATTCATTTGGCTCTGACGCATCTGTACCATTCTTAGTTATTACAGACCTGTTGGACTAGTCTCAAACCAGCTTGACCAACAGCGTCCCTTAAAACAAGTTAGGAACATGTATCACCTCAGCTTAGAGTGATCCCATTCCCTGAAGTCCTATCGAGGACAACCTCTTCAACCCCTTCTACTTTAGAGGTGGCGTTGCTTCACATGAACAACCTCTTGCCCGTGGTTAGGGCGTAACCGGATCATATGTGATCTGGATACTCTGGCCCACTGCAGTTGCTTTGCAGACTGAGTGTCCAACTTCTTTTCTGCCTTTCTTTAGGCCTTCAGATCATTTCAGACCTGAAAACTCTGACCCACCTTACTAGGTGTCCATTACTTTTCCTATGAAATGAATTATGGCCCCACTCCAGTCGCCCGGAGGCTTTATTTGACTGAGTGTCCAATATCATCATATCAAAGGAATTTTGGCCCACTCCAGTCGCCCGGAGGCTTTATATGACTGAGTGTCCAATATCATCCTATGAAGGATCTTCTGCCAAATAGTATGACAGGCTCAACGTCTTTAACTTTTAGACTTCTTCCGTTATGATTGGAGCCCAGATAATTCTTGGCGCTTACTTAAGAGTGGTAACAGTTTTTGCACAGTCAGTGGATCTTACTCCCTCATATGTGCGAACATACTTTACTCACTTTTAATAATTACACTTAAAAGAACGGATCTTTTTAAGTTGCTTTACAATCCAATCTTTAAATGGAAAAGAAGATGAGATTAAACTTTTGATTTTTAAAGCGTAAGGAATATAAATTATTTTCATATTCCTCCTTACTTTAATCAATTTTTAATCAGACCTCATTTAATCTTTATTCTTGACAAGTAAGAAAAGCTACTTATCCCAATTTCGGATTCTGGCTCACTTCAGTCACTTCATCAGACTGAGTGTCCATTTCCTTCTTACCATTATTCGGATCTTTTGTCTGGGATAGATACAGGCCTTCTGCTGCAAGATAGAAGTACATCTTCAGTCTTCTCCTCTTGTCCCAGTTGACATCCTCAAGCTCTCGTGAGCGCTTATTCCAACCAGTCTTGGTAGCGGTGACACCATGAACACTTTCATCATCATCACTCTCTTCTACCAGAAAATCATTGCCATATCCAGATTTGGTCACACAACTTTTGACCGACATCTTTCGAACACTAATAGTATTACAATACAATCTTGTCTTAAATTGTTGGGATTCTATGGTACTTTATAGAGCAGTACGGGAAGTAATAACTATTACAAATGTTCAAAAGGATAAATAAATGATCAATCTTTAAAACTGCCGCATGTGTGTTGTGTCTTGAATCTTGATCACCTTGCAAAGCCAATGTTGAGAACTGCCGCAAGTTTATTGTGTCTTGAATGTTGATATCCTGAAATCAAGAAACAACTAAATCTGGATGGTTATAACGTTGTGTGTTGAGTCGAGGATAGCCCTTTATCCTTAAGACAAGATTGCCCCGTATATATGTTTTTACGTTAGCGGGCAATAGTCTCCTAAGATAAAACAACACTTTAATCTCAACGCTACAAAACCAATAGGTTGAGCCTGGCGAAGAAAACAAATATGACTTGACTTGCTGAAGATATGGAATAGGAAAGAAGAGTTTATGTCTACTCTTCTCTTTTGTCTCTGTGTATATAGTGTGTCTATGTAGTGTATATCTTGTGTATACGTGAGGGTTTGGTCACTGTTTTTCAGCCACTGTTTTGCTGAATTTCAGCCACTGTTTTGCTGAATTTTCAGCCACTGTTTTGTGTTGAAAATGCTATTTTTGTGGTTGTTTTCGGCCTATTTTTCTGGCTGTTTTCGTATATATTTCTGCCTGTTTTCAGCATTTTTCTGCAGTCCAAAATTGAGCCAACAACTGCTCAATATATAGCATGCAAGAGGGGCTGTCCAACTGCCAATACAAGGCTGTAATGGCCATTAAGGGAGGCCATTAAAACAGCCAAGTAATGGCTATTAAGGCCATTGAAAGAGGCTGCCCAAATGCCCAAGTAATGGGCTGTTAATGAAGAGTTAATCAGCCAAATAATGGATGGTTAATGCTCCAAAACGTAGTCCAACGGTAGGCAGAAAAAGTCTCCAGAAATTCTGGGGACCAAACTGTAAATATTGAAACTTCAGGGACTAAACTGTACATATGAAGCTTCAGGGATCAAACTGTACATATGAAACTTCAGGGATCAAACTGTACATCTGGCAGAGTTCTCTCGGTCCAAAAGATAATATCAGACAGCCACCCACAAATTTCATACCTGTGAACCCGTGAATCCTGACGGATGGGCAAGGGCGGCGGCAAGGCGTGTGGGCTTAGCCTTGAACCCAAGCACATCTAGGTCTTCCCTCCTTTAAACACATGGGATACCCCTTTGGATCCAAACCCTTTACCACATTAGAGACTTATATAGAGAGCAATTCTTACTATTCCCACCGATGTGGTAGATTTGTCCCACACCACATTTCCATGTCTCAAACACCTTACTTCGT
The DNA here is from genome assembly GCA_029783415.1 of Anisodus acutangulus. Classification (NCBI taxonomy): domain Eukaryota; kingdom Viridiplantae; phylum Streptophyta; class Magnoliopsida; order Solanales; family Solanaceae; genus Anisodus; species Anisodus acutangulus. The sequence continues at coordinate 51,647,056 of CM056491.1, forward strand.
AGACCAATATCTCTTTCATAGAGGGGATTGTTGGAAATTAGCCTTTGGCGGGGAGATGCGTCCACCCATCTTTGATGAATTAAACACTAGTGTTTCGCATGTTGGAGACCTTGTCTCTTCGCACATGCATGATCTACGAAGTGAGTAGATGACCGTAGGGCCAAAAATCGTCTAATTTCGTTGATATACATAAAGAAATAATGCAATTCATGTATCACTGAATACACATACAACTTTTATTTATAACATGAGTAGATAGGTGGGCTACCTATAAAGGGCTCCTAAAAATTAAATAAAGATCATCATATCGAGGCTCATGTAATCAAGGAAAATATCCTACAACAATCTCTTGAGTTTTTTCCAATCGATACCTAATATGTTACTTGTTGATTTCTGTGTTATATCTTACCGGTCTTTAAAATATATCATATAGCTAAAAAGCTAGATATTTGTAATGGACATAAATCGATCGCCCCTGCAAATAATGGTAGTATATAGATCCCTTGTTTGCATTTTGCTGGTATAATCTAATACAGTAACAAGTTAATTTAACATTTTTAATATATAATATTCTAGCCCGAATCTAAGTTTACCCACTGCTGAAGCACTCCTATATATATCTGACCCTTAGATAACCCAAAGGGACACTAGCCAAACTAGTATTGATGGAGGCTTTCAAGAAAATACATGAGAAAAAATGCCAGACAGGAAGCTGAAGCTTTGTTAAAAGTCCAATTAATCAGTGGAGAGAAGCTGCATTTTTCTTGCTTCATCAAACCATCAACCATGCATGCATGTGCTTTGTACCTTTTCTAATTAATTTAGTTCCAATTTGTAAAGAACCAAAAAAAAAACTACATAACTGCTGAATAAAATTACAAGAAAAAATAATTCTACTCTTTATATCATACAAATTTTAGCAGTATAATCATTGTAAGAGCCTTACCTCTGAATCAACAAGACTAACAACTACTTATAATTTGAGAAGTTCACCTATTTTTTTTTTTAGTATTTTTCTACTACTTGAGGGAATCTCTCTAGAAGTTCACTTATACTATTGATATAATCAGTGTATATGTATTATATACTTGTTATACACTTTTTATACATTAACGATTTATTTATTTTTATACCAAATATAAATAAGTAGTAATAGTTACAAACGATTACTATTAACGTGTACATACATAATACCATAATTAGAATATATTCCATATATTGTGTAATAATTAGTTATGTATAATTATTGTAGATTTAGGATCCTTATTGTATTAGAGTTTCACATTGTACACTATATATATTTGTATTAATGAGAAAGACTCCACAAGGGAGATTAATACAATCTTACATGGTATCAGAAGCCTAAACCCTTTTCTATTCTCGGATTTCTCAAATTTTGTTCTGATCAGTGGAGGCTACCTGTCTTGTCTTTGCAGACAATAGTCGCCCCCCTCCCGGCTACATGTCTTGTCGTTGCTGACAATAGCCCCCCTCCCCCTTTTGTTTTTCAGACAACAATTTTTCAGCAAGTCCACTTTCTCCTCTTTCCAGTGGACCATTCTCGGTCTGTCCCCTTTTCTTTATTTTTTTTGTTCTCCTTCCAGAAAAACCTTTTCCATATCCACTGTAATGACTCCCACGTCTCATGCAGCCTACCAGTTTGCTCCAGGCCTCTTCAATTCAATTTGGGCCAGACTTTTGTCACATTGACTTCTCGACAACCCGATAACGCATGGTATATGGATACGGGTGCCACGTCTCACCTCACCCATAATCTTACTTAACAACGAAATTTAAATACTCCGCAGTCTATTATGGTCGGTAACAGTCATCGCATTCCAATTCAAGGATTTGGCCACACCCTTACCCCACTACCACATCCCCACTTCTTTCTTAAAAACGTCTTTTATGCCCCACACATCATCAAAAGTCTAATTTCTGTTCGAAAATTTACCACTGATAATTCTGTCTCGATTAATTTTGACCCATTTGGATTTTCTGTAACGGACCTCCGTACCGAAAACTCCTTACGAGATGCAATAGTGAGGGAGACCTATATCCTTTCCTATCCATATCCGCTGCTAGTGTCACTCCTCCCATCGTTCTAACAACCATATATCCATCAACGTGGCATAGTAGACTTGGTCATCCGGGGTCTCATGTTTTTTATTCTCTTAGAAACTGAAATTTAATCCACTATAACAAAGGGAACCTTTCTCATAGTTGCTCCTCCTATCAGTTAGGGAAACACGTTAGACTACCATTTACGACTTCTATGAGTACTACTTTCTCTCCCTTTGTATTATTCACGCTGATTTATGGACCTCTCCCATAACTAGCAACTTAGATCATAAATATTATTTGGTATTTTTGGATGATTTCTCCCACTTTCTTTGGGTCTATCCACTAAAACTCAAATCTCAAGTCTTCTCCAAATTTATTGAGTTTCGTACACTAGTTAAAACGCAATTTGAAAAAATACATAAAATCGTTTCAATGTGATAATGATCGTGAATTTAATAATTCATTCTTTCATAAATTCTGTGCGGCTAACGGCATGATTTTTCGTTTCTCATGTCTTCATACATCCCCTCAAAATGGCAAAGCCGAAAGAATTCTCTGAACCATTAATAATATGATTCGCACCCTTCTTTTTCATGCGTCTCCGCCCTACTTTTTAGGTATATGTAGTAAAAATGGTAGAACACATTCTCAACATTTTACCTACCCGTGCGATTCAAAATAGGACATCCACCGAAATTCTCTACCGTCGGATCCCTACCTATGACTATCTTAGAATTTTTGGTTGTTTGTGTTACCCTAATCTGACATCCACGCCCCCCCCCCCACCACAAATTGGCACCCAGATCTACGCCGTGCCCCTTCCTAGGTTTCCCGTCAAACCATAGGGGTACTTGTGCTAAGAGCTCTCCACTGATAAAATCATAATTTCTCGCCACGTCACTTTTGTTGAGTATGTGTTTCCTGTTTGACAACATTAAAAAATTCAGAGTCTCTGATTACCACTTTCTCGAAGATTCGGACCCATCACCGCTTGTCCAACATCATTCCACTAGGCTGCTACTGTTCCCGTGGCGACAAACGCACAAACTGCCACCACCGGCAGTGAGGTCGTCAGCTCCCCAACCACTCCAGGCAGATCTGCCATCCACCCATTTCCTCTACATTAGACTGACACTACCACCACCGGCAGTCTGCCCATACACCACTTTGCCGGTTTAGCCTCCACCACCAGCAACATAACAAGAAATCGCCCAACGGTTCCGACATCCTTCATCGAAAATCGCCCTACTGTCTCCATGTCACATCCGGTCACCATACAGAACACCCACCGGACCACCCAACTAACGACCACCGTGTCACCACCACTAGCCACAATCGCTCATCAACCCCAAACCAAACCCATCACCGAAACCCTAACCCATCACAATCCCAAGACTCGACCACCACCACCCCAAATCACCACCACTCAGGTCCTAACCCACCACCGACAGCCTACCCGATGTCGTTTACCTCGCACTACCCTGTCACTCTTATATCTTCAACCCTACCAAACACATCGTCGCCCACACCCTACCAGATGTCACTTCCTGACATTGCTCATCAACAACCCAATTTATTTAACTGATTTTCATGTTATGACATCTTCACTAAGGATAAGCACATAACCATTGGTAGATTTTGCAATTCACTTCGCATCATTGTACCATAATTGTGGTACCTTTCAAATATTTTTTTTCTCTTTTCAAATTGAGTAGCATATCATTAACACCTCCACACTTTTAAATATTTCAATCTAGAAAAATAACTTCTCCACTATTCACGTGTGATTTTTTCAGTTTACTATTAGGAAAACCAACTTGCATGCCTTTGATATGTATCCGATCAACATTTGCACTCGGTAGTTTAAAAAATCAGATAGTACTGGTTACCAGGATAACTGAGGCGGTAGGACCCCGAAACTTTTTTTTTTGTAAGTGGTCGGGCCCCCTTTTTCTTTTTTCATTTATTTTGGGTCTAGAAATTACTAATGAGGTAATTAGCAAACACGCAAGGACCTTTTTGTATTTTTAAAAACTTTAGAGTTAAGTTTCTAAAGTTTCTTAAACATGCCATTTTTCTTTCCCTCTTTCTTCTTCGTTTCTTTTCCCTCCACCTCCTCCACCTCCAACGATCGTTGAGCTTCCTCCTTCTCCCACGACTCCATCTCCAACAACATATTTGAAGGCAACTTTGGGGGCAGGAAAAGCTATTTCTAGAGCCAAGATTTGAAGATTTCAGCTGAATAACAGTTGCAGGTTTTAGAAGCCCTAATTTTTCCTATTTTGATTTCTTTTGAGTTCAAAATGGTATTTTTAATGTCTTATTTTGTGATGTTCTGAGTTTACAGTCCTAGTGGAGCCCTAATTAGTTGATATTGATTATTTGTTGATTATAATTTACAGTCATTGTCAAGACATAATTATTTTTTATCTTATTTTTTTGTTGAATTCCATTGTGTTTTGCATGTCTTGTTTATTCATTCTTTTGAGTTTATAGTCATACTGATTACTAGAAAACAATCCGGATCACTTTGGAGAGTCGACTACTGGCCTTTTTCATCTAAAAAAGTTTAAGAAATGAGGTTATTGACCTAGATCCCGACGTAGGTAAAGTTGAAATCCAAAAAACAACCAAATAAGTTAATTAATAGAGTAAAGAAATAACCAAATGAGTTAATTAATGGATGAAAGAAACAACAAAAGGAGTTAATTGATAGACGAGATGAAGAGCCAGATGAGTTATTAATAGACGAGACATACCAGTTGAGTTAATTAATAGATGAGATGAAGAACCAAATGAGTTAATTGATATACGAGATGAAGAACCAGATGAATTAATTAATAGACGATATGAAGAACCAGATGAGTAAATTAATAGACGATATGAAGAACCAGATGAGTAAATTAATAGACGAGATAAAGAACCAGATGAGTTGATTAACATACGAGATAAAGAAGAGGTAGCCTCTTCGTATCTTGATAAACTTTTCAAGGAGATTGATGAATTTGAATCTGAAGAAGAAGAAGTAGCCAATTGTGGTTTTGGAGAAGAGGGATTTCGTGAATACGAGACTCCCAAAGATGAGGAGGACAATAGTGATTATGTATCCGTGCCTGAAAATTTCAAGTCCATCTGTAGAAAAGCTGAAAAGGCTTAGAGTGAACTCATGTCTTTTGAAAATCATTAATTTCCCAGCCAGAATCATAGTAAGGTCTACTATGAAGTTGTGGTTTGAATTTAAAGTTCTATTGGGAAAGCATAAACTTCTAAATCTGTGTCGACCACACCCAATACAGTGACCCACACCCACCAACACAACAACATACCCATCCATGTTCCGTCGACCAAACCCAATGTAGTGACCCACAACCACTAACCCAACAAAATACCCATCCACCAACTACATCCATGCACCCTATGGAAACCCGTGCCCAACACGGAATTTTCAAACTCAAAGTTCAGTTTAACTTGTCAGCACAAACCATTTCCCCTATTCCCAAAAACTTAAAATTTGCCAAACTAGACCCGAATTGGAATGCGGTCATGTGTGAGGAATTTAATTCTTTAACGAAACAACACACTTGGGATTTGGTTCCTAGACCGGAGGGGGTAAATGTGATCCGATGCATGTGGCTTTTTCATCACAAATACAGAGACAATGGTGATCTAGAGAGGTATAAGGCGAGATTTGTGGCTAATGGCACTAATCAACAGAATGGTATTGACTCTGGTGAGACGTTCAGTCCGGTTGTTAAATCGGCTACCATTTGCAAAGTTCTGAGTATTGTTATGGGTAAGTATTGACCGATTCATCAGCTTGATATGAAGAATGCATTTCTCCATGGGATTTGAAAGAAACTGTTTACATGCACCAACCACTTGACTTTGTACATCCAGCAGCCCCTCAGTATGTATGTCGCCTCCGTAAGTCACTTTATTATTTGAAACAGGCCCCTAGAGCATGGTATGATCGATTTGCACAGTACATTATGCAGATTGGGTTTGTATGTAGCAAGTGTGATAATTCTCTATTTATCTTTCATCGAGGTAATAATACCGCTTACTTGCTATTATATGTGGATGACATTGTGCTTACTGCCTCCTCTGATTTATTGAAAAATAAGATTATTACATTACTCAAAGACGAATTTGCCATGACTGACTTAGGGAAGTTGAGTTATTTTTTGAGAATATCAGTGACTAGATCTGCAGATTCTATGTTTTTGTGTCAGCGCAAGTATGCAGATGAGATAATATATAGGGTTAAAATGGCAAACTGCAAGATAATGTCCACTCCGGTTGACTCTAAATCAAAGCTTAGTGTTGTTGATGATAATCTTGTGTCCGATCCCACACTTTACAGGAGTCTTACAGGTGCACTACAATATCTCACGTTCACCAGGCCTGATATTGCTTATGATGTTCATCAGGTATGCTTATTTATGCATGCCTCCAGGGAGCCTTATTTTACTGCCCTTCAGCGTGTCATTCGATATGTTAAGGGCATACTTGATTATGGATTGCACTTATATCCCTCAGCCCCGACCATGTTGTTATCATATATGGATGCTGATTGGGCAGGCTATCCGAACACGCGATGCTCCACCTCTGGCTACTGTGTGTTCTTAGGGGATAATCTCATTTCTTGGTCTGCCAAGAGGCATGCCGCCTTATCTCGTTCGAGTGCAGAAGCAAAGTACAGAGGCGTTGCCAATGTTGTTACTGAGATCTGTTAGCTTCGAAACCTTCTTTTGGAGCTGCAATGTCCCTTGCGTAAGACGTCTTTGGTTTACTATGATAACATATCCGCCGTATATTTATCTCATAACCCGGTTCAGCATCAGTGAACTAAGCACATTGAGATGAATATACATTTTGTTCGTGAGAAGGTTGCTCTTGGTCATGTTAAGGTGATGTATATGCCTTCTTCATATCAGTATGCAGATATATTCACCAATGGCCTTCCTAGACAACTCTTCCTCGACTTCAGATCCAGTCTTAGCGTCCGGCCTCCTCCCGCTCCGACTGAGGAGGTGTATTAATGTGTACATACATAATACCATAATTAGAATATATTCCATATATTGTGTAATAATTAGTGATGTATAATTATTGTAGATTTAAGATTCTTATTATATTAGAGTTCCACATTGTACACCATATATATTTGTATTAATGAGAAAGACTCACCAAGGGAGATTAATACAATCTTACAATTACAACTAGACGGGTTAATCTTTCTAGCGGGCTTAAGAATTTACACATCTTTTATAGACACAGAATGGGGTGTTTGAAGGACATTTAATTGCACGGTTTCCCTTTCAAATGGGCCGGTCTTTAATTTTTAATCCACAAATGGAATTTATGCCTATTGGGATATGAGTTCTGTAAGGAATCCGACATAACTTGTGCCGGATACTTTAAAGAACTTATTCCCCAATAGGCATAAGTTTCATTTGAGGGGCAAAAATTAAAGACCAGCACAAAATATGGGAAAAGGTGCAAATGACCCTTTGAAGGACCAAACATTTTGAGAAAAATACTCATTATTAGAATGAATGATCCGAGGAAACAAATGAGCTAAACAATTGGTAAGCGTGGCAGGGCCTAGTCTTTCCTAAAGCCCACTTACTAAGTTACTACAGTTATTTGGAGCATTATATAACAGATATTTATGAATTGCTATTATACTGTCAAATTAGGGAATATAAAGATTTAACTACATGCAGATGTGAAATGAAATTAGCAAAATAGATGGTAGGGAATATATACCTACGTATTTTCCTAAAATATTCAGATTGGAGAATAAGCCTAGGTGTGCAATGATTGACTTTTTTTCTTACTACTCACTTATACGTCGCGTCAATATATAAAAATGTATACAGGACAAACATTTTTTGATATTGTAGGATGATATTAATCTCCCTTGGGGAGTCTTTCATTAATATCAAGGTATATATAGAGTATAATATTCATCCCTTATACAATAGGAATCCTAAGCATATACAAAAGAGGAATCCTAGTCTTACCATAATTATATTTACACAATATATGGAAATATTCTAATTATGGGTAAGGAATATATTGTTTCCTATATTTACACGTTTACACACCCCCTCAGTCGGAGCGGGAGGAGGCCGGACGCTGAGACTGGATCTGAAGTCAAGAAATAAATGTTTGGGAAGTCCTTTGGTAAATATGTCTGCATACTGATAGGATGATGGAACATGTAACACTCTGACATGGCCTAACGCAACTTTCTCACGAACGAAGTGTAGGTCTATCTCAATATGTTTGGTTCGCTGATGTTGAACCGGATTATGAGAAAGATAGATGGCAGAGATGTTCTCACAATACACAATAGATACATGACGCAAAGGACACTGAAGTTCTAACAGTAAATTTCTGAGCCAACAAATCTCAGCTACTACATTTGCAACGCCTCTGTACTCAGCCTCGGCACTGGAGCGAGATAGGGTAGCATGTCGCTTGGCAGACCAAGAAATCAGATTATCCCCTAAGAAAACACAAAAGCCGTGTAAGATGTTATTAATCTCCCTTGGGGAGTCTTTCATTAATATCAATGTATATATAGAGTACAATATTCATCTCTTATACAATAGGAATCCTAAGCCTATACAAAAGAGGAATCCTAGCTTACCATAATTATATTTAACACAATATATGAAAATATTCTAATTATGGATAGGGAATATATTGTTTCCTATATTTACACGTTTACAGATATATACATAGGACGACAGGAGTGTATGCAAATTTTTTAATAAGTGGTATGAATATTTAAGAAAAAGATAATTAAATTTATGGTAATAGAGAAAATTAAATTATCTGAAAAGAATGACATCCAACAATTTTGAAACTAAAGTTGATCCATCATGTAGAGGGAAGAGCTGGTTCAACTTATTCTTATTCATCTTGGATTGGCATGCCAATGGAACTTTAATACATATAAGACACTCCGTTGATTGTAACAATAATAACTTTGAATTGAAAGCACACATGTGTCTCAAGAACCCTCAACGGCAGTAAGCCGGGCAATCCCCTTTTATTTCCTCCTTTTGAGTCTTTTCATTTGTTTTCATCTCAAATTACACAATCAAAAATTGGTTCTAAATAAATATCACTTGTCTGAATGAAGCTGCACACGAACATAAGAAAAAGTAGTAAGCAACAAAGAGTTTAAATCAATAATTAAAACTTGCTTAGTAAATTGATAGGTTTATGTCAATATGCCAATAAAAAGTATTTATCACAACTAATTTAAGAACAACATAAAGAATAAAAACGCTCTAAAAAAACTTATTCCTCCTAATCTCATTTTTTGCTCATTTTAGTTCACATTAAAGCTTGGTAGATTAACTTTTCAGCTCTCATGTTGTAGTCAACTTGTTAAATTGATCAATGTCAAGACACATAATGGTGAGTTGAACAAAGCATGATTTTGATTATAAGCCACCTTTCTACTGTGTGCCTCACCAAGTGTCTCGCTGTAATCACCTTTAATCATTTAAAAAGGTTGACTATTGCATGTCGTTCCCAATTTGTTTGAGATTGAGAGGTTATTAATGGTTATTGTGTGCCGTCCCCAATTTGTTTGAAACCGAGGCGTTATTATTGTTGGCTATTGAGTATTGTGTGGCGTCCGCAAAGCGAGCGAAATATGGATGGAGCTTTTCTATTCCCAAATCATGTCATTGCTTTAGCTCTATGCCTTTTGATGCTTTTAGTGATTCCTCAACTACATGTCAAATGGCTTAACCATTTCTATGGTTAAATTAAAGGAGGGATATGTTTCTGATGGTTTCTTTATCATCACAACATCTACTACTGTGAATCAATCGCAAACAAGTTATAGCACTATAGTTTATAACACAAAATTTGCAACCTAATAGCATTCTTTTTCCTCTTTCCCTAAGTTATTGACAGAACTCGGACATTATAGCATTAATGCTGGGATCTTCACATGTTTGGCTCACACTCTATATATGTATCAAAAAATTTACTACTAAACAACTACAAAAACAATATTTTGAACCCATTAAGTAAAGCAAATGAATAGTGGTACAACTCTGTACTCGAACCTAAATTGTTCAAATCCTGAATACGCTTGTGCCATAAGTTTCGTGGTTGTCGTAAAGACCAGAGGTAAGTACAAGATTGGTTCAACAAAGAAGAGAGTTTGAAAGTAATTAATACAAGTACAAGGCATTCTACCTAAAGCTGGAAATCATCTAAAAATTGAAGATCACTATTACTGCTCTCAAATACTAGTAATAATTCCAGTTGACCAATGATTAATCCGATATTTACTTTATTTTGGATTCAATGAATAGCCATATCCAAGAAGAAAATATTCAAAAATCCTAAAGTTGAACAGGAAATCGAACGTGGATCAAACAGAAGAAAAAAGCAAAAATTAATCAACTTATCATGAAATTAAGAGTTAAAACTAGCAGTATGAAATGCATAAGAAACAGAGCAAATGAACATAACGACACTATTAAAGTATAGTGAAATGAAATTGAAGTGCTTACAGTAATTTTCTTCCCTCAGCAGCAAAGGCTAAAACAAAAACAATTAGATTCAAAACAAGGATAGTGTTGGAAATTAGCCTTTGGCGGGAGTTGTGACCGACCAACTTTAACGGCTTAAACACTAGTGTTACGTATGTTGGAGAATCCGGTTCTTCACACATACATGATCTACTAAGTACGTAGATAACCGTATGGCCAAGAATCGTCAAATTTCATTGAGAAATGAAAGAGATATTGGTTCACGAAGTAAGGTGTTTGAAGCATGGAAAAGTGTGGTGTGTGATCAATTCTCCCTCATCGGTAGAGGAAGAAAGAATTGTTGTGTATATAAGACTCGAAATTGGTTTGGGGTTTGGGACCCCAAGGGGTGTCCCATGTGTTTAAAGGAGGGAGGACCTAGATGTGCTTCGGTTCGAGGAAAGACCACACGCGCGCCGCCACCCGTCCGGTTCCGGGTTCACGGGCTTCTGATATTATCTTTTTGGGCCAGAAAACTTTACCAGAAGTACAGTTTGATCCCAGAAGTTTCAGATGTACAGTTTGCACCAGAATTCTTTCAGATGTACAGTTTGGTCCCTGAAGTTTCCAGAAAGTCAGAATTTGGACGGTCAAAGCAGAAACGCCACAGCACTCAATTCAACCATTTATTTTGGCTGAATTACTCCTCCTATAATGGTCAATCCGTTGGTGTTCTTCACCATTTATTTTGGTGACATTACTACCTCCATAATGGCCATTACTTGGCCAGTAATGGCACTTATGGAGGCAGTTTTGCTACTCCCCCCTCACCTATATAAACACCCCTTACACCATTGTTGAGGCACACTTACAATACACGAAAATACACAAGCAAAACAGTTTCTTCCTACATCTTCCAAGCATCATTTCGTTACTCAATATTCTTCACGGTAGCATTTGAGTTTCCTTTGCTCAAGTGTTCCATTGCTGTTTTATCTTGGGAGACAAATTGTCCAGGACGTATAAATGATATATACGGGGCAATATTGTCTTAAGGACAGAGTGCCACACTCGACTCAGCAAAAACAGTTTTTCAGTTTTTCTAGTTCATCTTTGTAATTTTCAGTTTTCTAGTTGAATTGTAATTTCAATTCTTACATAAGCAGTTACTTGTAATTTCTGTTCCTGCAATCCTTTGTAATACCAACAGATAGTTATCATTTCGTGTCTTAAATTTTTATGTTCTTTCTATACTGTTGGTAGAGTTCATGACCCGCCAATTTATTAATTCAGTCTATTTTGATTTATCCAAAATTCAGTTTGATCCGCTCAGTTGACACCTCTAAGAGTGTTTGTTATGAAGGAAAATATTTTTTTCTAATTTCCTCATGCTTTGGTTGGTCAACATGTCTCTGCACCACTCACATCACCTTCATTTTCATCACATCACCTTCATTTTCATAGTGTTTACCTAAATCATAGGTAAATACTGTTGAATAATAGTTTCAATTAATTTACTACTGAATACTAAAAAAGTAAGTAAGAAACTTACTTAAAATAACAGGAAGGGAGTTTTTTCTATTCCCAAATTATGTCATTGCTTTAGCTCTATGCATTTTGATGTTTCTAGTGATTCGTCAAATACATGTCACATGACTAACCATTTCTCTGACTTAATTAAGGCCCTTAATTAAAGTGGGTCATGTATCTGATGGTTCTTTTATCACAACTGTTAATACTAGACCTGTCCATAGGGTCGGGGACCCGGCCCGAAAAAAACAGGGCCAGGGGTCAGCTTTTAGCTGACCCGAGAGCCACTCGACCGGCGGGGGTCGGTCGGTCGAGAAAAATTACCCGTCAGACCGGCCCGGCCCGACCGACCCGACCGACCCCGCAAAAAAAATCATCGGGTCGGGGCGACCGTGACCGTAGGGTCCCAGAGGGTCAGGCCAGTCGAAATTTAAAAAAAAATATAGGGTCAGGGTCGGGCCAGGGTCGGGCAAGGAGGAAAAAAAAAGCCACCCGACCCGGCCCTGACCCGGCCCGACCCGACCTTTGGACAGGTCTAGTTAATACTAGCATCAATTGCAAATAAGTCCAGCGCATTTGACTGTATCACTCTATGTAGGCCCATCTCAGAGGCATTTCTATACAATATGAAAATAAAAATAAGAAGTAGTAAAAATTCTGCATATTTTCTGTTGTTACATACATCTGACATGACTGAAAGACTACTAAAAGGCATAGGATCACGTAGTAACATGACTAAAGCGTATTTTCAACTAATTAACAACACCTATAGAGAATTTGTTGGGATACCATTGTTGTAGGGAACGGAAAGTAAGTAACTATTATAATAATAGAAAGAATAAATAAATTATTACAATAAAACTGAAAATTAAAACCTTAACAAACTGTTTGTGTGATTTGCTGAGTCGAGTGATGACACTCTGTCTTTAAGACAAGATTGCCCCGTATATCTCCTCTTACGGTGTTGAGCAATAGTCTCCCAAGATACAACAACAACTTTAACAAGTGAGCAAAGAAAACTCAAATGTTACTCTTGAAGAACTTTGACTATAGTGACTTTGCTAGAGAGGAAGAATATGAATACAGAAAATCTGGAGAATTTTCTAAGTGTTGAGTGTAGTGTGTTTCAATTGAGCCAAAGACCTCAATTTATAGTGTAAGTAGAAGACCCCTCAACTAGCCAACTAAAGGCCTTCAATAGCCATGTAATTGCACTTGATTGAGGGGTTACATTCAGCCAAATAATGGTTGAATTCATGTGGCAAGTAATGGAGAATCAATTTGCGCCGCGGCGATGTGAATCAGCGCCGCGGCTCCAGTAGCTGACCAGCCAATTTGCGCCGCGGCGCACCGGCGCCGTGGCTCCGACGGTTGTGGCGCCGCGGCCCTTCCGGATCCGCGATGATTCCGACTCGTTTCATTTTACACTTTGTACACTTCTTCCTTCATTTACCAACGTGGAATACTTTGTCATTTGGCTAATAACAGTCCATAATTCTATGTCTCGAACATATTACATACGTACCAATATCTCTTTCACTAATGAAATTTGCGATGCTTGGCACTACGTGTGCACGTGTGTGAAAATGATATTTCCGACGTGCGGGCCCAATAGTTCGAGTCATAAATTAATGGGATATACTTATTTCCACATTTAGTAAATTTCCAACAATCCCCTCTTGAAAGAGATTTTGGCGCACACACATGGTGCCTTTTCTAGCAATCTTTCAGCGGACCGATGTTGCATCTGGATAGGTAGCATACGCTTTGAACCTTCTATAGTTGAATACCATCGGACTTACTTACTGCGCGGTGAACGTGATGTCTTGAACAGTCAGTATTTAGTGTAAGCCAAGTCAACGGTACCAACACAACAACTTCCTCTACTCAGTTCTTCGTAATGTTTTATCCGTTGTGGCCGTGGACACTTCTTGGATTCTTAAGTGCGTTCATTTGAGGTGGCCTGTCCTCGCACTTAAATAGGTGGTCTCCTACAAGGTATCCTGCTATACCCCACTTTACAAGTGTTAGGAACCATTAAAAATTTTCCCAAATCTAACCTTAACTGGTGAGGATCATTAAATGTTTTGGAAACTTAACCTTCACCCACACAGCAGATAGCACTTATAGTCTATCGCGGGAACAACTTTGGACTTGGTGTTTCTCTACAGAAATCACTATCCGAAGTGCTCATGCTTCCACCTAAGCGATCAACTGAACCTTTACAGCTTAGTTTTTCCATTGAACCTAATTCCTGGGATCTCCAGTCAGTAAGGTTGGGTTACCATCGTATTGGTCCTTATACTTTGGGTTTTAAGCCCATTCCCCTAGACAGGCAGAACATCTGATCCTTGGGTAAGCCCTTTGTCAGCGGGTCAGCTATGTTATCCTTTGACTTTATGTAATCAATGGATATTATACCCGTGGTGATCAACTGCCTAACGGTCTTATGCCTCCTCGAATATGACGAGACTTGCCATTGTACATAGCATTTCGTGCCCTTCCTAGAGCCGACTGGCTGTCGCAGTGGATCATTACAGAAGGTACGGGTTTGTTCCAACACGGAACATCCTCTAAGAAGTCGTGAAGCCACTCAGCTTCTTCTCATGCTTTGTCTAAAGCGATAAACTCCAATTCCATCGTGGATCGGGCGATGCAAGTTTTCTTAGAGAATTTTGAAGACACAGCCCCACCACCAATTGTAAATACATACCCACTGGTGGACTTGGTGTTCTCTATATCAGATATCCAGTTTGCATCACTGTACCCCTCCAGTACAACTGGATATCTCGAATAATGTAATCCATAAGTTAGCGTGTATTTCAGGTATTGAAGTACCTGATTCAACGCCTTCCAGTGATCGTCACTCGGATTATGGGTAAACCTAGCCAACTTGTTGATTGCATAAGCAATATCAGGTCGGGTGCAGTTTGTTATGTACATCAAACTACCGATGACCTGTGCATATTGCTCCTGGCATATGGGTGCACCACGATTTTTATCAAGTTTTTGATTTCTATCCATTGGTGACTTTATAGGCGAACTGTCTAACATCTCAAACTTTCTCAAAACATCATCGATGTAGTGAGACTGAGATAAGATCAGTCCGTCAGGCGTCTTAGATATTTTTATCCCTAAGATGACATCTGCGATACCCATATCCTTTATGTCGAAGCATTGTTTCAACATGTTCTTAGTTTTTAGAATTATGCTAGGACTGCTCCATGTGATCAACATGTCGTTTACATACATGCATATCATAACAAACGAGTCAGAGTTACCTTTCATGTAGACACATTTGTCATACTCATTAATGGTGAAACCCTTCGATAGTAGAGTACTATCAAATTTTTTGTTCCATTGCTTCGGGGCTTGTTTCAGCCCGTACAGAGATTTGACAAGCCGACAGACTTTCTTCTCTTGCCCTTGAACCACATACCCCTCGGGTTGGTCCATATAAATTTCTTCTTCCAAGTCACCATTTAGGAAGGCTGTCTTGACATCCATTTGATGTATCTCAAGGTCAAGCAAAGCTGCGATCGCAATGAAACCCATATGGACGTCATCTGAGATATCGAGGAGTACATGTCAAAGTAGTCAAGACCTTCTTTCTGCCGATAGCCCTTGACTACCAACCTGACATTGTACTTATCTATAAACCCATCTGCGTTATACTTCTGTTTGAGTATCCATTTACAACCCAACAGTTTATTTTCTGAAGGAAGATCAACCAACTCTCAAGTATGGTTATGCAGAATGGAGCCTATTTCACTCTCAATAGCTTTTTTCCAGAGCGGTACCTCTGGAGTTGACAATGCTTCAGCAATTGTCCTTGGTTCATCATCAACCATATAAGCTACAAAGTCAGGACCGAAGGATTTATCCTTCCTGGCCATTTTACTTTGCCTTAGTTCTATCTCTGGAGTCTCCAAGTTCTGAGAATCTGGAACACTAGATTTCGGATATTCAGCCACTTCGAGATCTACTAGATCTGAACCATCTAGATCCGGGCTGTCAATGACTCCCGGTTCCTGAGAGCTTTGTTCATAACTTCGTTTGTGAGAGGTTATGTCTTTTTCCTTTCTAGGAAAGGTACCTTCAAAGAATTGAGCATTACTTGATTCCATGATTGTACCCCCGTGGATATCTGGAATATCTGACTTATGCACTAAGAAACAATAAGCACTACTGTTATTTGCATATCCGATGATTATGCAATATACAGTCTTAGGCCCAATCTTGACCTTCTTTGGCTTGGGTACTTCAACCTTTGTCAAACAACCCCACACCTTTAAATATTTATAGGTGGGTTTATTTCCTTTCCATGATTCATATAGAATTTTGTCCTTACCCTTATGTGGGACTCTGTTAAGAATCGTATTAGCGGTAAGGACAACTTCTCCCCACATGTTTTGGGGAAGATCGGAATTGATGAGCAAGGCATTCATCATTTTCTTCAATGTGCAGTTCTTACGTTCTGCCACACCGTTCGATTGAGGTGAGTATGGAGCCGTCGTTTGATGAACAATGCATTCTTTGACACAATATTCCTCAAATGGCGCTACATATTCTCCCCTTCTATCGCTACGAATGGATTTAATCTGCATGCTTAGTTGGTTCTCAACTTCTGCTTTGTAACATCGGAACGCTTCAAAGGCTTCATCCTTACTTTTCAACAAGTAAAGGTAACAATACCTTGTGCTATCATCAATGAATGTCACAAAGTACTTGTTCCCCCCTAATTTGTGCAAACTTCAAATCACATATATCTTTGTGAATAAATTCTAGAGGAGCGGTATTCCTTTCGACGGATCGAAAAGGAAGCTTTGTGAGTTTTGCCCCTTCGCACACCTCACACTTATGTTGAGGGTTTACGTCGATAGACGACAACAACTCCAACTTTACCAACGTTGGGATGGACTTGTAGTTGACATGTCGTAATTTATGATGCCATAAATTAGAGGACTCAAGCAAGTAAGATGAAGATGCTTCAATATTATTGTTTTACGTAATACATACATGGTGTTTACTTCGAAGAGGCCTTCACAGACGAATCCTTTTCCTACAAACGTTCCATTCTTAGTGACTACAAATTTATTGGATTCAAACATTAGCCTAAAACCAACATTAACCAATAAAGGACCTGAAATTAAATTTCTTCTAATCTCAGGAACATGCATCACTTCCTTCAGAGTGAGCTCCTTTCCAGAAGTCATCTTCAGGACTACCTTTCCTACCCAGTACGTTAGAGGAAGCGTTGTTGCCCATGAACAACTTCTTATTTGTAACCGGTGTATAAGTTGAGAAGGCATCTCTGTTGGAACAGACGTGTCTTGTAGCACCTGTGTCCATCCACCATTGCATAGGATTCTCAACCAGGTTTGCTTCTAGCACCACCGCTGAGAACTCCTCAATCATGTCGTCCAGAAACTAGTCCTTGACAACGTTAACCTGAGCCTTGCCCTTAGCTTTTGGTCTTCTCTTGTTGCTCAGTCTTGAGCTTGTGGCAGGGAGAGTCCCTGATCATATGACCAGGTTTCCCACAGTGGTGACAGTTTCTTTTGAACTTCTCCGCTGCTTGGGTCTTGTCGTCTTTCTGGTACTTGCGCTTCTTGCTTAGGTTCCCTTTGGCCTCAGCCAGATTTGCCTTTGCCTTAGCGGGTTGTTTACCCCTAGGCAAGGCCTTCTTATTATCTTCCTGAATTTGGAATTTAATAATAAGTTCTTCAAAGGTCATTTCCTTTGTCTTGAGCTTTAAGTAGCTCATAAACTCATTCCACGAATGAGGTAACTTTTCAATCAGTGATGCAACCAAAAACTGCTCATTTGGCTTCATACCTTCCAAATCCAGGTGATGTAAAATCATTTGGAATTCCTGGACTTGGGACATCACTGTCTTACTATCCACCATTTGAAATTTCAGAAATTTTCCAACGATGAATTTCTTAGTAGCTGCATCTTGTGCGTTGTACTTCTTTTGTAGCTTCTCCCACAACTATTTGGCGGTGCCAACGGTTCAATACACCGTGTAGAGAGGGTCTGACAAGCAGTTCAATATGTAATTCTTACACATGAAATCACTATGACTCCATGCATCAATAACTATCTTCATGTCATTAATGACATGGATACCTAGGCCCCCTTCACCCGTTTCAGAAGGCGAAGGGTCCATTTCATCTCCAGCTTGTGGAGGATCTTCTGTTAGGAAACGTGTCATTCCCATAACAATCAAATAGAAGAGCACCTTTTGTTGCCATCTTTTGAAGTTTGACCCCATGAACTTTTCAGGGCGTTCATGGTGAAATTCAGCGGGTGGATGAGCGACAACATTCCCTTGAGAGGCAGCAAAGGCGTTGGATGAGCCTTGAGCAACCGGAAAGGCATTAGGAGTGCCTTGAGCAGTGGGGAAGGCAAAGGGATTGCCTTGAGCAGCAGCAGAATCAAAAGCAGTTTGATTTATACCAGTCATCTTTCTAACTTAGTTACTTACAACAAAATCTCGTCTTAAAATTGTTGGGATACAATTGTTGTAGGGAACGGGAAGTAAGTAACTATTACAATAATAGAAAGGATAAACAAACTATTACAATAAAACTGAAAATCAAAACCTTAACAAACTGCTTGTGTGATTTGTTGAGTCGAATGATGACACTCTCTCTTTAAGACAAGATTGCCACGTATATCTTCTCTTACGGTGTTGAGCAATAGTCTCACAAGATACAACAACAACTTTAACAAGTGAGCAAAGGAAACTCAAGTGTTACTCTTGAAGAACTTTGAGTATAGTTACTTTGCTAGAGAGGAAGAATATGAAATCAGAAAATCTGGAGAATTTTCTAAATGTTGAGTATAGTGTGTTTCAATTGAGCCAAAGGCCTCAATTTATAGTGTAAGTAGAAGACCCCTCAACTAGCCAACTAAAGGCCTTCAATAGCCATGTAATTGCACTTGATTGAGGGGTTACATTTAGCCAAATAATGACTGAATTCATGTGGCAAATAATGGAGAATCAATGCTCCAAAAGCAGCCCAAACGTCAGATTTTTCCAACTTTCCGTCGTAGCATTCTGCCTCCGAAGCGCCGCGGCTCCAGTAGCTGACCAGCCAATTTGCGCCGCGGTGCTCCGGCGCCACCCCGATTTCCGACTCGTTTCATTTTATACTTTGTACACTTCTTCCTTCATTTACCAACGTGGAATACTTTGTCATTTGACCAATAACCGTCCATAATTCTATATCTCAAACGTATTACATACGTACCAATATCTCTTTCATTAATGAAATTTGCGATACTTGGCACTACTTGTGCACGTGTGTGAAAACGACGTTTCCGATGTGCGGGCCCAATAGTTCGAGTCATCAATTAATGAGATATACTTATTTCCACATCTAGTAAATTTCCAACAAATTTTTCTTATTCATTATGCCATATCTTCCAAGTCTCCATGAATTTCAAGAAATAGCAAGTCTTTCAAGAAAACTTACTTCCGTCTAAGCATTCCCTCATTCATATAGTAAATATTCCTCCACTCATTTAGTTTAAAACAAATCAAACCATAACCGCCGGGGACCTTGCCAGATTGTGTTCTCCTCAGTTAAAAAGAAAAAAAAAAGAATAGCCCCGTTCTGAATCTCCAAACTAACAGATGTTTGCAGACAAAAGTTCACATTGTGTATCATTTAAGTACAAAAATTTAGGCACCAGGAAGGAATCAAGACATTTGGTACCCTATGGTACAACAAGCTTTCTCCAACTAGACTCCTACAACAATAAATCAAATGCAACTAAGCAATAGAAAGTTGCATTATACATAAACTTCAAAATCACAGCTATTTTAGCAAGATAAACGTCGTAACAACCTTGATCACCCTCATTTGTAGGCGGCCATGCCGACGCCGGATTCACCACCATATGGCACTGGGGCCCGGGACTTGGAGTAGGACACATAGTAGAACTGGGAGATTATGCTGGTGAAGAAAATGAAAGCTGCTCCAGCTGCAAAAACTCCTTTTCTCAAAATCTCACACGATAGAGGCTTATCGCTCGTCAAGATTGATGATCGATATTTGGTATGATAAGCATTCCTAACCGAGCCGGCAAACAAGCAGGCCTCAGCTATGAAAAATGTAACCCTGAGACACAAGGGGCAGTCTTTTATACAAGGGGAAGTTACACATTTGGCCGCTTGGCCAAAGATATTTACAACTGCTAATCAATATACATATATTATACACTAATTAAACATATATTTGCCATGACTTCTTCACTTCCGTTATTTATTTTCCGAATTGCTTTGAATTGTTTTTCCTTGATACAAGGGTCTATCGAAAACGTCTCTACCTCCAAGATAGAGGTAAGGTCAGCGTACACTCTACCCTTCCAGACCAAGACCCCACTTTGTGGGATTACATTGGGTTTATTGTTGTTGTTTAATTATACATATATTATATTTCTGTTGGCTATTTAAGTTAATTTCCCTTTATACATAATGTCCTTGCTTTTACAATAAGACCTAACTTACAATTCCCACAATTTAGCATTGGAATAGAAACCGAAAACCTAGTACTTTTCCAGCCAACTAAACTTTTGCTTGTCACAGTACTTACCAGCATATGATGAACAAGAGAACAGCACAAGCCCTTGAACCGCCCGGGCTCAAAGCCTTTCCACAACAGAAGCAACGGCTCGCCATCATTACAATTATTTGACTAAGCATAAGAAATAAGAAGGCACCAACACCGTAGCCAGTGGATATGTCGGAGTCATAGACGCAATAGCTATAGTTATTTTCACTATCTTCTTTGATTGTTGCCTACAAATGAAGGGATATATTCAATTAAGTGACACACAAAATGCTAATTAGCTTGACCAAAATCTGGAGGAGATTAGAATTCATAAAGAATCAAATCAGATAGGAAAAATTGGCATTGAGTTCCCATGGATAACACTATAACACCGAATTGCAACTTAATTGCAGTCTTTTCCCTCTTTTCGCAAGTTATTGATAGAACTAGGACATTATTATAACATTAAAGCTGAGATCTTCACATGGTAGGCTATATTTAGTAACCCTTTAATTCTAAAATCACAATTGACATGCTTAAGATCACAAGATTTAAAGGCCATTTTGGTACATTACACATTCTTAGTTTAAACACCATAAGATTGAAAAGTCTTCTTACTAAGACACGAAGAAGTACGAGCTCCTATATGGAGCAAAATGAATACAGGCTGAAGAAACAAATAAGGTCAATGCTCAGAAAAACAACAAGGCATTCTTCTCATAGTTGGAAATCATTTAAAATTACAGATCACTATTACAACAAACAACAACGTATCCAGTGTAATGGTGTCTGAGGAGGGTAAAGTGTATGCAAAACTTACCCGGAGCTAGTGAGGTTGTTTTCGGAAAACACTCTGCTCGAGAGAAAGCACAATAAAGGAATCGATAAAAGCAAAGAAGTAAAGGCAAAATATTATATAATAAATATTACGAAGAAAAGTAATAGTAACTGCAGTTACATATCACTATTACTGCAACCAAATATTAGTAGTAATAATTTAATCCAAAATTTACTTTAATTGGATCCAATTAATAGCCACATCCACGAGCAAAATACTTAAAGATCCTAAAATTGGACAGGAAACAAACATCCTAAAATTAATCAATTTCTCATGAAATTGAGAGTTTAAAACTAGCAGTTCGTAACAGAGTAATTAAAGGTGCTTACAGTGCTTCTTCTTCGCTCAGCAGCAACAGCCAAACCAAAAGCAATTAGATCCAATACGAAAATAGTTATCATTAACAACTTTGAAGCCATTGGAACTAAAATTCATCAAGATTTCTTCCTCACACTTCTTTCTCTCTCTCCTCTCACTAGATATACTAAAGAGCCTTGGAGTAATGAAGAAGCAGCACAACTGGCAAAAATAATAAATTAAGTACTACCAAATATAATGACGTCCCAACAGTTCACCAAAAATATGAGCAACTCTTCACCAAGCACCAAACACACCGCTCTGTTCTATTTTTTTTTTATATATTGTCGGTAGCTTCAATTGTGGTTACAAGCTTCAGATCTAAACAGGCGTGTCTTGTTCTATTAAACGTCACCATGATGATAAAATATTTTTTATACACTTTCCTTTTTAATTCGTATCAAACAAATATTATGTAGTCTCACAGTAAAATTCGACAAGGATAAAGTGTGCGTATAGCTTAACTGAAAAGATAAAGAGACGGTATTTGAAGGGTCTCAGCTCAAGTACATCAGATTAAAGTAGTTATAAAAAAATACAATTAAAAATATATAATTATTATAAAAATTAAAATTTCATATCTTAATTAACTGTTAAAATTAAAAAGTTTAACTCTCAATATTTGAACAATGCCAAATAAATTAGGATAGGAAAAATATATTGTATATTCATAATAATTAATTTTAAAATTGTAAAATTTATAACTGCATAAATATTTATTACAATTTTCCAAAGTCCACATAATTTAAATTTTGTATTTAATCATACTAAGGCTATATAAATTAAAAAGGAAGGAGATTATTTTTTTAGAAATGAAAAGATGCGTAGAAATTAAAGAAAGAGACTCTTGGCCAGTTTTGGGTTATTTTTTGTCTCCTTTTTCCATTTTGAAGAAAAGGCCACAGGCAAGAACACACTAAGGGTTCGTTTGGTAGTGGGTTAGGAGTAGTTATTTATGTATTAAAATTCTGCATAAGTAATATTGTATTTCGTAGCTCGTATGAGATGAGTTATTCATATATAAAATTAGTATGGTGTTTGGTTTGCAATTTAAAAACTCGTATAACTAATACATATATAAGTTATGACATAATTTATGTATTATTTCATGCAAAACAAAATGTGAAATAAATAATAGTTCTACATAACTAACACTGACATAAAATAATATATACATTCTCTTATAACTAATTCATATATTATTAATACCTCCATAATTTTAAGAAGCTACCAAAGGACCCCTAATAAAATGTATATTACGTGTAGGCATAAAACCCGTGTCATACACACAAAGTTTAACTTTTTTCAACTCTCACGTACAATAGAAAAAGAGAATCAAACACGTAATTACAACTTTTTGTTCACTGTATGTATATTTGGAAAAGCATTAGAGTTAACAGGGAAAAACTTATCTGCATCTTTTACAGTAAATTAATGTACTTTATCATAGTTAATTAATAAATAGGGTAAAAATAGATATTAATTAATTATAATTAAATGATAAAAGCGTATACAAAAGATACATGTCATGATATTATTTATACAATGTAAAAATCGGATGCAAGTAAGTATTTAATGAGTTAACATATGTAGTTTACTATCATTTTAAGGAATATGTCTTGAAATTTTAATTCGGAAAATATTAGGCCATTGGTCAAAAGTCTCGTAATTGCTTTGGTTCTTATTAGCGAATATTCTCAGAATATTCGCCGTATATTTTGTAATTATGATAAATGTATATTTAACGTAACTTAGGATTCTAATTGTATTAGGAATCAACATTTGTAATAAGGAATAAGGAATCAACATTTGTAAGGTAAGTTAGGATTCGTACCATATTAGGAATCAACCTTGTACAACTATATATATTGTGAATAATGAAAGAAATCCCTAAGGAAAATTATTCCATCTTTCATGGTATCAAGAGCCTAAAACCGAAATCCCTTCTCTTCCTCATTCTCGGCCGAAATCAACATTTTTTTTCTGATTTTCACAGAAGAATTTTTTTTCTGGTTTCTTCCTCTCTTTCTCGGCCAACCAAAAATTCCCTTTACATGACCGGCGTCAATCATGTCTTCCCCCACAAATTTCAGTTCATCCACTGGCACACTTGACCACACATCTCCACGTTCAGTATCTTCTTTTCATCCGGCATTCGCCGTTAATAACATCAAGAATTTTATCCCTATAATTCTTGATCAAGAAGACTGTCAATATTCCATGTGGATGGAACTATTCTACATTCATGCATGTGCATACAACGTGCTCGATCACATTGACGAATCTGTTCCTCGTCCCACCGATGTTACAGACTCAATCTGGCGTCATCTTGACGCCATCGTCAAACAATGGATCTACGACACCATCTCCAAAGACCTGTTATGCACTATCATGAAAACAGGTGCTACGGCACGTGAACTTTGGGTCCGGCTAGAAGAAATCTTTCAGGACAATAAAAATACTCGGGTTGTGTATTTGGAAGAGCAATTCAACAATACCCGCCTCGAGAATTTTAACAACATGTCCGAATATTGTAAGCAACTGAAACTCATAACCGATCAACTATACAACGTCGGGACTTCTGTTTCAGAAACCAAGATGGTGCTTCAACTTGTTGCGGGTTTACCGAAAGGTGAATATGACACGCTCGCAACAATGATTCAACAAGCCGACCCTCTCCCAAGTTTCAGCAAGGCACGTTCACAACTATTGTTGGAAGAAACTAGATGTGCTAAACAAGAGGAACATAATCAAAAGGCGTTAGCCGTTGACGGGATGGCAACACCTGCGGCCAGCAGCAACCAGTAGTTCCAGCAGCAGCAGCAGAGTGGCGGATGTTTGGCGGCGGAGGTCGTGGCGGCAGAGGAAAGGGCCGTGGAAAGGGCCGTGGCAACCGATTGGCTGGATGACAGCCAACCATCGGACGGCGTGGTCCAATGATCCATCAGAAGTGGCCCAACCGAGAATCGGGCCTCGCCGCATGCCCGTGCATTCGACCGCAGGGCCCAATTCCAAAGAACCTTGGTCGGCCCTGGGCCCTGCCTCACCACCAGGCAAAGCCCACGAAGAGAGCAAAGAGCCCACTGATGGCATCCCAAAGAAGAAGAAGACTACAAAAGGCCCAGCACTGGCCCCGACTGATTTGGGCCAGACATACACCACCGTGAACCTTCAACAGCCCGACGACAATTGGTACATGGACACCGGAGCGACATCTCACCTCACCCGGTCGTTAGGTAACCTATCTCAACTATGTCGGCTAAAGTGTCCTCAATTTATTACTGTCGGCAATGGTCATCGCATTCCAATTGAAGGTTACGGTAACACACACACCAAACATTCACACCCACCTTTCTCCCTAAACCACGTCCTATACACCCCTAACATCATTAAAAACTTAATATCTGTTAGAAAATTCACTAGCAATATTAGCGAATATTCTCAGAATATTCGCTAATAGTTCTAATTCCTAGACATTATTCTCTCCGTTCCATAATAAGTGATTTTTTAGGCTTTTTAATTTTTTTAAAAAATAAGTGGTGGTTTAGAATTTCAAGAAAATTTTGGACAGATTCTTCTAAGATTACCCTTATTTAAATTATCAAATTAATTGTCTTTTATTTTTCTAGAAAATAGTAAAACCTGATTAGGGGTAAATTAGTAAAATCACTTTTAATTTTTTAGGAGTAAGCAATTTCTTAAGGGATGTACATGAGCCTAAAAATAACTTATTATGAAATCGAGGGAGTATTAAATTAAATGTTGACTTTCCATGTGACAAAACTTCAAATTCCAGCCTTGCACAAACACGTACATAATATATACTAAGTAATAGAATATTTCTCAATATTCTTTCATTAATTGTATTAATTGTATATCTCCTATTTTAGGTAAAATTATAATCCTTTTATAATTAGGTTAATTAGTTACCTAGTTTGTATCAAAATAAAAATTATTGTAACCTTATATATATTGTAAATCATTCATCAATAAAATCAAGGGAACATATTTCTTTATGGTATCAGTAGTCTAAAACTACAAACCCTACCCTAGCCGCCGATACACCTTCTCGGCCACCATTTTTTTTCACGTCAGCACCTAGCCCACGTCGGAACCCTAGCCGCTGACCTCCTCGGCCACCCCCCTCTATTCCCCATGACGGAACTCTAGTTTTTCCGGCCATTCTCCCTCCCTCTTCCTCCTAAATTTCCTCTTCCATGGCTGACAAAATCAAATTCCATCCTGCACTTGCCGTAAACAACATTAAAAACTCCACCCCTATGACTCTTGAGATGAAAAAAGGTTAATACTCCTCGTGGGCAGCGTTTTTTAAGATCCATTATCATGTTCACAAAGTTATCAACCACATCATCCCTCCCACACCGAAGTCCACAGACGTACTATCGGCTTTGACTTTTGATGATACACTCTAGTCTCGTTAGACACAGCCGCCATCAAGTGGATATATGACACGATATCTAATGATTTGTTGCACACCATCATTGAGACCGATGCCACTGCCCGCCAAACGTGGGAACATTTGGATAGTATTTTCCATGACAACAAACTCAACGAGCGTTATACCTTGAAAATCAGTTCAAGGACGTTTATCAGAATGATTTTCCAAACGTGTCTGCCTATTGTCATGAACTCAAGATGCTTGCCGATCAACTCTCCAACGTCGGCGCAACAATCACTAATCAACGATTAGTCATGCAACTTATTGCAGGTTTAAACGAATTCTATGATGGTGTTGCCACCATCCTTCAGTAATGCACGTCATTACCTCCATTTTATGAGGCACGTCCAAAGCTCATCATTGAGGAAACTAGGAAAATCAAGCGCAACACCACTCGGGTCAGCATTGCCGACTGTCACGACCCAAATCGAAGGGCCGGGAGGGACACCCAGACCATACCTACCGGGTACCACTAAGCATACAACCAACACCTAATCATAATTAAACTAATCACGGCCACATGGGCTGTCCCCCCAATACTTTACCGACATATGAAAATGGTAAGTATGTAAAATCTTAATCAGAAAACCAACTCATATATATATATATATATATATACATCCCCAAGGCCGACAAAGCCATACAAGACTACTACACACAGGACACCCGTCTACAAGCCTCTAAAGAGTACACAACATCAACAGGTCGAGACAAGGCCCCGCCATACCCATATAGACATGTAAAAATATACCTACCAAAATAGATTGACACTCCGAAACAAGGGGAGTGCTCCAAAATCCGTTGAGTCAGCAACCTACTAACGTGGATCGGCGTCTTGCCTACGTGAACCTGCGGGCATGAAACGCAACGTACCTCGACAAAAGGGACGTCAGTACAACTGATGTACTGAGTATATCAGACATGAACAATAGTATAACAGAGATTTAACAACAACTAAAACAGAAACAACTGACCAGTAGTAAATGCCACTGAAGGTCCTAATACATATGCCCAAATGTTTTACACAATGCGAATGCGGTATACATATAAATATTGGCCACACAAGGGCATCTTCCTTCCCATAATCGCCTCTGTGGGCATCAGGTTATATCGGCCACACAAGGGCATCATATCATATTGACCACACAAGGGCATCATATCATATTGGCCACACAAGGGCATCAATATTGGCCTCATAGGGCTCCTTCCCTTTCCCCATATCCCCTACATATATACAATATTTACCATATAGTAGTGTGTTATATCCCATTTTAACCAGGTCAAAGCGGAGTACAACATATTGGTGATTCCTAAATTGAATTAAGGAGTCGCCACCTAATTATTTCACGGTGAATTAGGACACCTAAATATTAACTAAATGCTAAAAATAAACTCTGATTACTGGTCTGCGAAATTATGAAATTCTAGGTAAGGGTTCTTTATTGTGCTAAAGGGAAGGGGTTAGGCACCCTTTAAGATCCGCTAACTTGCGGTTATCTGATCAAACTCAGGTTAATTATTATGCTAAGCAAAATGCATGTTTACAAGTATAAAGTTAAAATAATGCTGCAAGTAGTTAAAAATGATGCATTTTTTACAAAGTAATGATTTTTCTTTTTGAGGAGTTTTGCAAAAATGATTGCGAAAAATAAATTCCCGGTATGAAATCCAGAAGAGTATGCGTGACATTGTAATGTATGGTTTATAAAATACATATAAAGTTGATTTTGGATAAAAAATGTGTATTTGTAAGGCAAAATACATATAAAGTTAATTTTTGAATAAGGTATGCATTTGTATGAAAATTGATAAAGTAGTTATTTTTGCAATTGATAGTAAAGGAGAAAAGTGAATTATTTGTAATGTAAAGAAATGATTTTTAAGAAGTCATTTTCGATCATAAGATTGGATGGAAATAAAGCCTTATAAGTATGATTAAAATGCAAATAGAAGATGACCAATTTGTCTTGAAAGTTTGAACATGCATAACGAACCTAAAGTAAATAAGCCAACGACGGGTTTCTAATTTTTAAACTAATCGAGCCTAGAGATAAATAAGCTAGCGACGGGTTTCTAATTTTAAACTACCCTATTAATCAACCATTATCATAGCCTAACGGGATTAAAAAATAATAATAAAAAGGGAACTAAGGCGGATGACAATGTCTTCTCACCCTATTTATTTTGAAATTCCGAGGTTGGAGAATGCAAGGAATATGGATGCGAGTCTTCGTTTGACAAAGTCACGATGAGTCTCATAACGAGACTCTTTGTAGCTCCCGATGCATTTCATGTAAATAAAGAAAAGGATTAGTAGATGGGACATGGAAATATATATACGTGTAAATAAATAATTCACGAAAAAAGTAATATGTTATTCGACCTCGGGATGCAAAGAGTGTGCGGGAGAGTATAAAAATAAGCCAAAACAGAATTTCAGACCAAAATAAATTGGCTCGGATGCGCGATGGTCCCAATTAACACGCGAAAATAAAAAGCAGGCCCAAAAATATAATTTTCAGATATATATATAAAGAAAATAGATTGGCCCAGATGCACAATGGGCCCAATTAACACATATTCATAAATATTACAGACCCACATTTGATATCCTCTTAAACATATAAGGATATATTCAGAATATAACTGCTATACTTAAAGGTATACGCTGATATACAGTTCTTGCATACACTTAGCGTATATTGAACCTATATACTTTGTATACTTTAGGGTATATCATGTCATAGTTTCAACAAACCAAATAAAGAATATGAGAAGATAAGCCAACATGAGCAGATTCAGACCATAAAATTCTAAGTAGATACCATCACACAAGACACACTTAACATGTATAGAGGGATGATATAAGCAAATGTTTCCAGATATGTATGATATACCCAGAGGTATACAAAATATACAGTTTTGGTATACATATAGTGTATACCTATACTCTCATACTTCGTACATCTTGAGATATATTACACGATATACACCCTAAATGGGCAAGAGAAAGCAGAATGGTAAACTAGGGATATCACTCCAACTTTAATAAAAAATAGAAAGAAAATGAGAGGAAATGCATCCTTTAATTTTGAACAGACCACATATGCACTAGATATGATCAGAGAATGCAAACATTAGCCAATTCGGGAGACACAGAGGTAGGCAAGTAATCTTTTGAGGGGAAATATATCAAAGAGCACAGAGTTTTCTAGATTGGCATATAAACACATAAGATCCTACTCATACTATGTGCTGGGCACAGTAACACTTGGACATTTTCAGGCATGAAGACCTCAATAATATGTAAATAAACTGACAAGTGAGGGGCACATGGCATGGTATAAAGGAGACTAATGAGTGTCACATATTGTTATGAGAGCAATTAAATATGCCAACATCAGAGTATGTAAATAATCAGACTGACACAACACATAGACATAGTAATATGGACTAATAACACAACTTAAACACACAAGGGTTGCTCATGCTATATCAAACATGCAATGTCCTAGACATATGTTGTATCAACTAGACTTTGGCACCCAATATATCCAGATATATATGAGACATTCCAACAAGTAGGAGACAAGATGACTATAACCATGAATGATCAACCTTAAAGACATACTTCTGTACATGCATTGAGAGAAGTCTATTCATGTTATACTCTAAGCAAAAAGATGCTTGGGTAGATAAGGAAGGGGCATGCCATGGCAGATATGATAGGCAAACCGGACACAGTGGTATGCAGGTCTTTAATTCCACATAATAACTCTCTTAAGCATGCAAAGCTACTCAATTACAAGTTAAATGTTTGGACCAAGTTAGATTACATATTTCAATAAAGAATGAGTAAGTATATTAGTCAAGAATGGTATTCTAGACATGTAGGATTTGCTTAAGCTGAAATAAGCACATAGTCACCTATAGGTTATGTATTAAACATGGTGCTTACTGGACATACAGAGTAAACATGAATTTAACTCAATAGATGTATGAAATATGCAAAGATGTCCTATTGACCAACATGGACAACATTTTGGGGATATTCTATTGATCACTACTAATCCAGATAAGTTTTATTCAAATGACAATTTCATAATGAAAACTAGCAATAAATAACTCTACAGGTCTGTCCCAAATCAGTAATATATTCAAGCACTATTCTCCAAATTTGTAAGTTATTTTATACTAACAAGGACATGATTCCAGTTGTGCATAAAACATTTAGAGATACACATAGTAGGACTGTCAAAGTGAGCAAACAAGACCAAAATAACAAAGACATGATATTTGACAACTCAAATCATATTTAATACATGTTGTTTTTGGAATTTATAACTTGATATAGACACACATACTTTGTTGTTGATATTAATCTCCATAGAAAGATACAAACAACCCCCCTAAGATACATATTCAGATTTTATGTAGCTTTCATTGCCTCATTTCATACTAGCCAAACATTTTAGACAATATGTGATGACGTATAAACATAGGCGAGGGACTGAATTAAGGTGTGACATGAT
Source organism: Anisodus acutangulus (assembly GCA_029783415.1). Classification (NCBI taxonomy): domain Eukaryota; kingdom Viridiplantae; phylum Streptophyta; class Magnoliopsida; order Solanales; family Solanaceae; genus Anisodus; species Anisodus acutangulus. The sequence continues at coordinate 51,677,913 of CM056491.1, forward strand.
TAAGATGGTCATAAGGTAAGCTATAAGTAAATCAATTAGTAATTTGTGACCCCACGTACATCAGCTATTATCTAAAAGGCAGAAACCAACCAAAGACTCAGTATGATGGACTTAAGCATAATTTCTAGGTCCAATATGAGTTTTAAACAACGAGAAACCAAAGAATACACATATAATAGACTTAGTTTGATTCCAGACTTACAGAAATATAGATTTCATATGCACATCAGTAAGGATTCATAGCTTAGGCATATCTCATATCCCTTATTAACCATAGAACACACAACTAAGCCAAACAACATATCACAGTTCTTTTAGCTAATCACAGTCTTAAAGCAAATCAACAATACCACATCATTGCATATAAGCCTATTGAATACCTCAATCAAACTAGATTACTCGAATAGATTAATCAGAAACCTAGCCTAAACATGTTTGGTCTATAATAAGACTTAACTACAACATCTCAAACAAGCATATAGTACATTTAAATGCTACTTCTCCTAACTATATTGACTAGCTTATATAATTTACGATTTCAACAACCAGACAATTAAGCGAAACTAACATCATGCAAACACATAAAGTGAAAATAAAGACTGAAGGGAATTTGAACTTACGGACCTTCTCCGGGCAGCAAACTGAGGCGTCGCATCGAATCGTCGACCCCGCTCATAAAAGTTGTGTTTATGTTTCGATCAGTAAAGAACGAAGCGTGAGTATTTCGGATAGTAAAAATCAGAGTAAAAGATATTGATAGCCAACAACTTATAGTAAAGAGAGAATTTTTCTGAGAATCAAAACTTGTGTTCACAAAGAGGGTTTCCAGGTTTTCGAAACTTCTTTCAAAAGGGGGATTTTTCAGCTCTCTGAAACCTAAAAAAAATGCAAGAAAGATGATTTTTTTTTGTTCGGCTTTGAAAAAAAATCGAGACCCTTTTTCTGTTGTCCCAAAAATCAGAAAACCCCCCTCTAACAACCCACAAAAGGGTTCTATATATATCCTACAATTGAAACCCTAATGGCTATGATTTGAAATTCGAATTCAAAGCAAAAGGCTTAAAATGTGACGATTTTGATAGATTTCGAAACTGAGATGATGACGAAGGGGTATGAGTTTATGCTCTTACCCACCGAATCCTTGAAGGTTCGTTCTAGAGACCCAACGACTCATGCATGCTTTGCAATTTCACAACGATTTGATTGGACGAGCTATGCTCTGAGATTTTGAAAAGGGGGAAAAGGACTAGGGTGATGCGAGAGGTCTGAGGTGGAAAGGACGTGGTGGCAGTGGTGTGGTGATGGTGATTATCCGGTGTTCCGTTGGGTGTTGCGGCGGTGAGGTGATGGAGGGTTCTGGACGAAGGGCCGCTGGTTTTCTGGTTGGTTTTTTGGTGTTGGGTTGGTTTTAGGGGTGAAATGGATATGGGCGAAAATAAATGGGAGGTGGGGTTTGGGCTGGGTCGGTCGGCTGATTGGGCATGGTTTGGGGAAAATAAGTTGGCTGGTTGTTCTGGGTGAGGGTTAGAATATACAAGGGGTTAAAAAATAAATGCTTTGAAAAAAAATGTAAATTATTTAAAATAAAATAACGATGTGATAATAATAAAACATAATATTTGCGAAATGCTTAATGCTTAAAAAAATAAAATGCAATGCCATTTTGCGAAAATAAAATGACATAGAATTTTCGGGTAAAAACTTATGATTAAGATATAAAAAAGCAAATGATAATAAAAAATACGAATAATAATAATAATAATAAATAATGATATATATATTATATATATATATTAAAATTGTTTTTGAGGTGTCAAAATATTTAAAATTGTAAATAAATATCAGGTAAGAGTGGACAAAATTGGGGTGTCAACTGTGTGCACAACACATGTGGGTCCAGGGTAATATATGAATATAATGCAATTAAAAATGCATGAATGACAATAAAATATTTTCTGAATTTATCGGATGACATAATATCCTTATATCCCTGACTAACATTGTGAATATCAACATTTTTCCCATACACCTCAATAAGGTCTTGGAAACATACTTAGACATGCTTTTATCATAAACTTCGCTTAACATTGGGAATATTAACATCTTTTCCATATATCTCAATATGAATTTAGGAACATATTTAGACATGCTTTTAAATAGGAATCAATAACATGTATATTCTTAACTACTAGGAGTAGAATAATTTATGAAATAATATCATAGTTATATTTCGTATAGAACATGTCAAAAGAAAGAAATAATTTGCCTTAACATACCTCAATAATAACGGAACCATCCCCTTTTAATATTTGCTTGCTGGAATGTTGCTTGAACAATATTTGCAAAATATTTCGTTCTAACCAAAAACTAGGAACGAATTGCTTCTCACCTAGTGAACTAACTGGCCACTTTTATTTTTGATCTTCTTCTCTAACACAATAAAAATCGAAATGCTCACAAAATGAAACGTTAAAGGCAACCTGTACGTTCCTTTTAGTCTTCAAGAATTCTCAAACAAAGATATAATTTTCAAAGAGAGCACAAAGTGGACTATCATCATAATGACTCCCACTTAGCCATTCTTGGCAGTGGAGAGCATTAGTTGATGCCACATGTACACTAACGTGTCACCCTACTCCATTAATTAAGTGACTTACCTCCGTATAATTTATCAATCACACATAATTAATTTTGTGATCCTAATTCACTTAAATCTTGATAACTTATAAAACATCCACATGTTCAATGTCATAATTTTGTGATATGTCACTAGTCCATAACCTCTTTGGGGATATACAACTATTATTATTAATTCTCATCGTCACACTTGTTACGTCCAAAATTATTTTGGGGCTGCATTCTTTTATATACTAATCTCTTTATTAGCATACGTAAATATGACATAAATTCCCCAAGGATCGGGTCTACTTGCCTATGTTTAGGTGCTCAAACTATCGCCCAAAATTATGGAATGTTACACCGATGCCGCCCTCACCACCACCATCGGGCCCTCCGCCGACGGTAGGGCCTCTCGGTACAGAAACCAGAACCGTCGGCTAGAGGACCTACAACAGTCCGCTTCCTCCCGTAACAATTGCAAGAGTAGACAATCTGGCAAGGGCCGCGACAGAAGAAATTCCGGCAACAACGGCGGCGTGAAGGGGCAGTCCCCATCGGCCAGAACAACCATCAGCAACCGCGACAGTGGCAGCAGCCTCCGCCATGGGCTGCCTACCCGCCGTGGGTTGCGTGGGCCTTACTGTCATGCCCCTCCCCTCCTTGCCCGTATATGACATCCTCGTGGACTCCACCTCAGAACCGACAGGCCCAACCTGACATACTTGGCCCACGTCCACAACATGCCTACACAACACAGGTCCCCGGTCATCGACTTATACACCGACTAACATTGAGGCAGCTATGAGCATAATGTCACTCAACACTCCATACAAAAATTGGTATATGGACACAAGCGCCACATCTCACATGACGGCATCACAAGGTACTCTCTCGTCTTATTTCAATTTGAGTAATTTAAATCGGACTATTATTGTTGGTAGTGCACAATGCATTCTCATCCATGGTTATAGTCATTCCTCCCTATCCCTACCACATCCACCACTAATTTTAATAAATGTCCTCCATGTCTCTAAACTCATTAAGAATCTAATATCCGTGTGACGTTTCACAATTGACAATTGGGTTTCCCTTGACTTTATTCCTTTTTGTTTTATCATAAAGGATTTTATGACAGGTAGATGAATAATGCGATGTGACAGCACCAAAGATCTCTACCCTATTTCAAACGCCGTCAACAATCCAGCCTCAATTCCCTCAACCTTTGCTACTTTTCCGTCTTCCTTATGACATTCTAGATTAGGACATCCAGAAGACTCTGTTTTACGCTCCCTTAGAAAAAATAATTTTATTAATTGCAACCGTATTTCTAGGACTCCTATATGTGAATATTACATTTTTGGGAAATCTGTTAAATTACCATTTTCTGCATCCACAAATTGTACTTTAATGCATTTCAATATCATACATAGTGATTTGTAAACATCCCCTATTTTGAGTACGGCTGGTCATCAATATTATGTGTTATTTTTGGATGATTATTCCAATTTTCTATGAAATTTTCCAATTGGAAATAAATCTCAGGTCTACTCCATTTTTTCTTCATTTAGTGCTTTCATAAAAACACAATTTGAAAAGAGCATTAAATATTTTCAATGTGACAATGACAGGGAATTCGATAATAACCAATTCAAACAGTTTTACTCCAAAAACGGTATTACCTTTCATTTTTTCCGCCCTCACACATCCTCCAAAATGGTAAAAACCGAACGGAAAATCTAAACCATAAACAATCTCATTCGTGCCTTACTTGCTCACGCCTCAATTCCCCATCAATTGTGGCATTACGCACTCTCCATGGCCAGCTATCTCCTAAACATAATCTCAAACAAGTCTCTAGCTCAACGGTCGCCCACCCTAGTCCTATTTCGTAGGAACCCCTCCTACCAACACTTGCGTATTTTTGGATGTCTTTGTTATCCTCCCATCTGACCACTCACAAACTCCAACCCCGATCTTCTCCCGTGTGTGTTTCTGGGTTACCCTTCCAATCATCGTGGTTACTCGTGCTATGACTTGTTGAGCCGTAAAATTATTATTTCACGTTATGTCCTATTTGATGAATCTCAATTCCCCTTTGCCTCTCTACACTCGCCACCTAGACATTCCTACAACTTCCTAGATGATGGCCTAAACCCTCTTCTAATTCACCATTTACATAGTCCGCCTTCTCAGACCCCGGCATCTGCCACCACCTCGGCCAGTTCGGGACTAGCTGCCCACCCGGTTCTGCCGACGGTGGTCCGGAACAACCCGTATCAGGGTGATTCCGCAGCCACCTCTTGGAAAATTAAAGTTCGGCCAGTCAGTACCATCACCCCTGCCTTCTTTCTCTTCCCGACAGTCCTGCGACAAACCCCCATCCCGTCCCTCATCCCGAGACACACTCTAGGACCATGGAAACCCATGCCATGCACAGAATTCATAAATCTAAATGACTATTTAACCTTTCTATTTCAGTTGTCCCTTCCCCTATCCCTTCTAACCCGAAGGATGCCTTGTCCAACCCTAATTGGAACGTTCATCCCGATCGTAAATCCCGCAACTATCTGGACCGTCCTCAGCATTGTCATAAACAAGTCTTGGCTCATTCATCAACTTGATGTCAAGAATGCCTTCTTACATGTAGATCTTCATGAAATGGTAATATGCATCAGCCTATGAGTTTCAGGGATCATATTCATCCGGATTATGTGTGTCTGTTGCAGAAATCGCTCTATGGATTGAAACAGGTTCCTCGAGCATGGTACTAGTGGTTCGATGATTATATCTCATCTATCATTTTTTCACACAACAGTTGTACTTCTTTTGTAGCTTCTCCCACAACTCATTGGCGGTGCCAACGGTGCAATACACCATGTAGAGAGAGTCTGACAAGCAGTTCAATAAATAGTTCCTACACATGAAATCATTATGACTCCATGCATCAAGAATCATCTTCATGCCATTAATGACATGGATACCTAGGCCCCCTTCAACCGTTTCAGTAGGCGAAGGGTCCATTTCATCTCCAGCTTGTGGAGGATCTTCTGTTAGGAAACGAGCCACTCCTATAACAGTCAGATAGAATAACATCTTCTGTTGTCATCTCTTGAAGTTGGAGCCCATGAACTTTTCAGGGCGTTCATGGTGGAAACCAGCGGGTGGAGGAACGACAACGTTCCCTTGAGCAGCAGTAAAGGCGTTGGATGAGCCTTGAGCAACCGGAAAGGCATTAGGTGTGCCTTGAGCAGAGGGGAAGGCAGAGGGATTGCCTTGAGTAGTAGTAGCAGCAGCAGAATAAGAAGCAATTTGTTCTTTTTCAGTCATCTTTCTAGGTACTTACAACACAATCTTGTCTTAAAATTGTTGGGATACAATTGTTGTAGGGAATGGAAAGTAAGTAACTATTACAAGGGTAAGAAAGGATAAACTAAATATTACAATAAACTGTAAATCAAGAACTTAACAAACTGCTTGTGTGATTTGCTGAGTCGAGTGATGGCACTCTGTCTTTAAGACAAGATTGCTCCGTATATCTCCTTTTATGTTGTCGGGCAATAGTCTCCCAAGATACAACAACAACTTAACAATTGAGCAAAGGAAACTCAAGTGTTACTCTTGAAGAACTTTGAGTATAGTAACTTTTCTAGAGAGGAAGAAGATGAATTCAGAAAATTCTGGAGTATTTTCTAAGTGTTGTGTAGTGTTCTTCAATTGAGCCAAAGGCCTCAATTTATAGTGTAAGGAAAGGACCCCTCAACTAGCCAACTAATGACCTTCAATAACCATGTAATGACACTTAATTGAGAGGTTACATTCAGCCAAATAATGGCTGAATTCATGTGCCAAGTAATGGAGAATCAATGCTCCAAAACCAGTCCAAAGGTCAGAACTTTTCAACTTCCCGTCGCAGCATTCTGCCTCCGAAGCGCCGCGGCTCCAGTAACTGAAGACCCAATTAGTGTCGCGGCGCTCCGGCGCCTCGGCTCCGATGGGGCTGCGCCGCGGCGCTTCGCGGCGATTTCCGACACGTTTCATCTTACACTTCGTACACTTCTTCCTTCGTTTACCAACGTGGAATACTTTGTCATTTGGCCAATAACCGTCCATCATTCTATGTCTCAAACGTATTACATACGTACCAATATCTCTTTCACTAATAAAATTTGCGATACTTGACACTACGTGTGCACGTGTGTGAAAACGACATTTTCGACGTGCGGGGCCCCAATTGTTTGAGTCATAAATAATGGGATATACTTAATTCCACATTAGTAAATTTCCAACCTATACTCTTTCGGTCAAAAAGATCACACAGCTTTAAATCATGGATGAAAATTTCAGCAGCTATAAAAGGCCTAAAGACGAATCATGGGTTGATAGCTTAAATTTTGAGATTTTTACTTCAAAGAGAACCAGATGCAATAAAGCTGTGATGGGAGACAACGGAGTTAGCTTTGACGTAAAAGTACAATCGCCTCGAGTATCACAATTATCGCCTCATGTCCATCATAAGCTTCCAGATTATGATAATTTAGTTGCCAAATTCAGAGATTTAAAAGGAGAATATATGTACAAGAATTCAAATCATCGATCCTTCTCTAAATGGATGAGGTGGTAGTCTTATTTCGATTGCACTATGTATATCATTGAAGTTTAGCTTACTTTAGAATTATTGGACTTACAGGCCATGCTTAATATTGAAATGATATTAACAGTGAGAATTCATCTAACTGATTCCAAATTATTTGAGATTAAGGTATTGTTATTGTTCGGGCATGTATAGAGGAGAGACACAAATGCCCCAGTGCGGAGGTGTGAGAGGTTGGCTATGGACGAGTTCATGAGGGGTAGAGGTAGGCCGCAGAAGTATTGAAGAGATGTGATTAGACGGCATATGGCACATGTGCAACTTACTAAGGATATGACCTTAGATAAGGGGTTGTGGAGGACATAGATTAGGGTAGAAGGGTAGTAGGTAGTCGAGTGTAGCCCTATTTACGCTTACAAATTGGTAGTTGTAGTGTTATTATTGTAGGTCCGCTTAGCCTATCATACTAATAGGCGTAGTATTGCTCCATAGTAACGTTTGATTTCTACTGCTATGTGTTCTTTAGTGTACTTTATTTATCTTATGTACCTGCATTAGTTACTGCTTCTTTTTCAGAATGCGCTAGCATGACTTATTCGCATTTGATACCAACATTTTTATACTGCTTTAAATTTCTTTTCCGGATCTGACTGTTTCTCTTACTTTGCTTGTGCTTATGCTTTGTCTTGAGCCGAGGGTCTCTCGGAAACAGTCGATCTATCTATCAAGGTAGAGGTAAGGTCTGCGTACACTCTACCCTCCCTATACCCATGTTGTGTAACTTCACTGTTGTTGTTGCTGTATTATTATTGTTGTTAGTTTACTTGAGAATTAATCACGGTTCACCATGAGTTTCTTCAACTTTTTTCTTATACTAGTCCGTATGCATGTGTGCACAGAATAAGCAGATAATGTTATTCTTTTAAGGAGGCACTTTTGGCCTAAAATTTATTTCAAACTATTTTTCCATCTTGATTTAGTACGTTACTTGAACTATCATAGAAATTCCGTTGTAGTTTAGTTGGTCAGGATACTCGGCTCTCACCCGAGAAACCCGGGTGTTCAAGTCGTGGCAACAAAATTTTCTTTTCCTTAGAAAAGAAAAAAAAATACGTTTACTCAAATTGTTGTCTGATGAAATGACATTTCTTGTGTTTTTTTTTGTTTTCAAAAATATCATTTCGTTCTTTTTTTTTTATATATTTCTTGGACTAATATAGTTTCAAACACATCATACTTGAAAGGCCCTCAATAGAACTATTTCTTTAATTTCTACAAAAGTTAGTGAAATTGATTAAGGTAAAGAAGGACAATAGAATATTAAAGCTAAGACAATGGCAAATTATATAAATATAGTAGTATTACTTCAGTGTTTGATATTTTCAGATGTTTCTTTAGTTAGGGGAGCAAACTGCAAATTGAGAAGAAAATAGAAAAAGATTTTTAAAAAATCGGATCGGATAAGATCCGCCGAAGCTTAACTGTATGTGTCTGATATGAAACATGTAAAGCCCCAAAGGCTGTTCTCGACCCTGCCCGGGAGATGCCAACAATCACTCCTTTCCACGAACACGATATGATAGCAAATTATGTATCCTATATAACCATGTGACAACACCTAAACTAGCGATGTGGTGACTACTGGTAATATTTCCTTTTCACTTCCAACGTTTTCAGCTTCTTTTAAGCAACAAAAAGTCACAAAGACATTTCATAATAAAAAGAATTATGAATACAAACAATAAAGTTACACAGCAAAAGAGAAATACACAAATTTAAGATTCACTCCAAAAATTAAATGATTCTTTTCTTTTCATTTGTTTACTTCATCTTTAGGCAAAGAATAAAGGAAGGGCCTTGAGGAAATATTACACAAAACAGAGATTTACTCTTACAATACAAGAAGAGAAAAAGGTAGCTTAATGCACTAAGCTCTTCGGAGAAGGGCCGGACCACAACAATCTATTGTACAAGATTTTATTAAATAAAAACCATAACACTCATCACACAACCAGACAAATGAAAACCAATGTCCACTAATGCAGTAATACAAGCCTGATGCCTTAAAAACATGCAGCTTCTGTATAATTCTTGTTTCCCTACACCGCCACTCAAGACTTTGATACAGCAAATGCAATGACTTGATCACAAGTAAAGATTCAATTTTTTCGACCAAAAAATAGAAGTTTTCTGAATCCTTTGGCAACTTTAACTGAACTTTCATCATTTGTCCATTTCCTTCTTCCTTCATTCATCTCGACGTTCATTTCATTAGGTGAAGGGGTGGTGGACACTTCATTAGATTGGACTTCTTGGCTCACTGGAGGCTCCAATTTTATGTTATTGTCCAAATGCACATTGGATACAGAGGAATTCAGTGGACTAACTCCGGTAACATCATCAACAAACTTTACAGCTTTGTTAGAACTTTGCTTTTTGTCATCTAGCGAATGTTCAGCAGAAAGCATAGGTATATCTATCTTCTTCTTACTTGATGATACGCTACGTACCTCCTCCGTGTTTTTAGCATCAACAGTTTCATTAGAAATCCGTGGTCTTAGTTCAAATTCGCGTTCATTTGACATTAATTTTATTAAGTCATCCTTGCTGTCCTTTTTCTTCTGAGGATCAGATGAAGAATGACCTTTCCCATGAATTTTGGTATCCGTTGGCTTAGCCTTACGCGGACCTTGCTTACTCTCATTTCCAGCTGATTTCTTTAATGGAGTAATCGCTTTATTCTCCTTTTGACTTGCTTTCTTGCTTTGAGCGGTTTTTGACTCAACGGACCGATCCTTAGCTGTCCTTGTAGACGCGAGGCGTTCTATAGTGGAACTCTTAAAAATTGGTTTTTGTAACCTATTTGTTGCCTCAGTTGGAGCCTTAGGTTTTGGCTTCTCAATTTTTGAAGATGTGGCCGACTCTTTTGGATTCTTCCTTGAAGTTGATTTGGTTAAACCAGTGGCACCACTTCTTTCTGCAATTCTCTTTTGACGCTGCAATAATGATTGTTCCAATTTCTTTCGACTCTTCTCGTCCTGTCAGTAACATAGAGAGATTCAAATAAATATAATAACAACGGAAAAAGGTCCAAATATGCCCTTAGAGTATTCGAAATTGAGCAGATATACATACGTTACAGTTCAGTAGTTTAATTTAACTGGAATTTACCTAATTAGCTGATTAATAAACGAAGAAGGGCCAAATATGCCCTTAAAGTATGCGAAATTGGGCAGATATTCCGTACCTTTTCAGCTTTGCTCTTCTGCAATGTAGTTCTGCTACTTGCAGAAGGAGATTTCGTGATTCTTGATGATGTATCAGATTTGACCCTTCCAAGAGATCCAACTGAAGTTTTAGGTTTTGGTTCTTTGCTAATTGCCTTTCGTCCAAGGTCCTTACCGGTCCTTTTGTTAGCTCCTTCACCATTTTGGTTATCAGCAGAATGAGGTCTGACATCAGTGTGACTCTTAAAAGTTTCAGACAAGAATACATCATTTTCGTCGGGATTCCAAGAGGCTGAAACTTGCTCAGCAGCGGAATCCCTTCCAAGCACCATGAAAAGGTCATTTGGTTCACATGCATCAGAAGGATCAACCTTATCTTGTACCTGATTAGGCATGTTGTGCTTAACTTGTTCAGCTCCGATGATGTCTTGAACCATGAAAAAGTCTGTCTGTTCGTGATAATCGGACACAGTATCAACTGAATGGGCTCGAACCACAATGGAGTCATCAAATAGAATGCCTTTCTTATCATCACGAGAGGCAGAAGCATAATCTCCAACAAAGATACTTCGGTCTGAGATTTCTCCTTGATATGTGGATTTATTTAGTAGATTTCCTACTAACAAATCCTCCTCTTTTTGGCTCTTAAGGACTACTGACTCAGTGACACCATTGGACAAGATAGACTGAGGATAGCCTTTTGGTTCCTGAGTTCTATGTGAAAATAACAACTCTTCTTCTGTGCTCTCTCTTCTAATAACTTGTCGAGGGATTTCATCTTTGACTAGGCTCTTTGTCACCAAGTTCTCTTCCTGGACGCTTTTTGATCCCATGTCATTGGACCTTGAATCTGCATCTTGCATAAGAATGTTCTGGAAGATATCCCAATTCTTACCATTGTTGGTTACTTCATCCTTAGTATCCTCCTTAGATACCTTGTTTGATATATTCCCACTGTTATTTCTCTTATTTCCATCTCGTTTCTTCTTGTTGCGATACGTTGAGTTATGCTGCCTCTCCCATGATCCAACTGCTTCTTCAACATGCTTTCTGAGGGATCCATCATCATCAGCAGAACTATCCTCAGTGCTGCTGTCACTTTGTTCATTTTTATTCGAAGCTATGTAGTTTATGTTGCGGATAACAACTTTTCTTGTTGAACTTTTCCCATGCTGCATTTTCTTATCATCCTCATAGTCATCAGAATCACTGTTAGAGCTTGAATTGTTGCTATCATGTCTATCCCCATTTGAATACTTCTTGTTCTTGGAAGGTGGTTTATTCTTCCAATTATGATCTGATTCAGGACCGGGATCTCGACTAGAATCATCCGTATTTGCAGGCCACGGCATTCCAGGATAGTAAGTAGGATTAGCCTGCATGCCCGAAAACATGTACCCTGGATATTGTGGAATTTGTTGAAATGCAGGATTTTGATAGTTTTGCATGTAAGGTGGTACATTGTTTGGCCATATTGGTTGTGATTTCCCATCTGTAGAGTGGATTTTGATGGGTGGTGGTAAGCCATTTTCTGCATATTCCACATACAAAAAGCAGCAGAGTTTAGCCATCATACAAAATGAACATAAACAATGTGAAAGACTCATTTGTTCAAAAGTTTAAAATGGAAACATCTATTGTTTCAAGAAGAAGATTCGAAGTCTTGTATAATGAAGTAATGTCATATTCATGGTAAACATGATTGAAAGATGTCATCACGGAAGCTATTGACTATGAAGTTTCAAACGAACACAAACAAGAGGATCCTACAAAAAAAACTGGAATTAGCTACGAACTTCAACGCTGATCCGTCTAATTTGCTCATAGCTATCAGAATTTGGTGATAATTTGTAGCTAAATAGGATTAGCGATAATTTTTTCCTGTTTAGCTACAAAATTTGTATGTCTCTATTTCCTGTTTTTCTAGTAATGACGATACAAGTGTGGAGAATATCATCACATGTACCTTGAGTAGTATCAAAACTTCCTTGACTTAGAGTATCATCATTATGTTTTCTGATAGAGAGGCCAATAGTTTGATTGTTCATCATCATATCTTGAGTAACATCACTATGTTCAGCAGCAAGCGAGATCCCGGATCTCCCAAAAAACGAAAATTCAGAAGGAGAGTAGGCTTGAAGGGCTGCCATTTCATCCATCCAGATTCTGTCATCTCTCTTTTTGTTGCACAGCTCCATAAATTTAATGCATGCTTCTCTGTATAGAGGCAAAGTATATTTCAATAGGTATTTTACAATAGTGCTCTACCATCATAATTAGTCCAGTAAACGAAGAGATATAAGTCCTACCTTAAACGCAGAGCGCCAAAAGCATTGGAAAATGATATGAGGTCATCCAAGTTGTCCATATCAAAGCCAGATACCAAAGCGCGAGCGTATGCCATTGCTTGCTCTTTCCTTAAAACTGCTTTTCTGGTTTCTAGAACGCGTTGAAGACGAACCCTATCCATAGCATTGAGCATTCAGTCATATAAGTTAAATCCCCATATAAGTTAGAAGTAATGATATGAAAAACACAAGAGCTTACTTGGGATTTTCTTTTTGTGCAGTGTCACCAGCACCATCAGATTCACCGTTGGACTTCAGTATCGAACAGTCAGTTATTAATAAGTAAGAAATTCCAGTAGACACGCGATACAACATAGTTTTATTTACTCTACATATTAATATACCTTTCGAAAACCAGCAGAGAATTTGGACTCTCCATCAAAAGCTGATGCATTTCCTGCTAATTTCAATATTCAATGAAAAAACATTTCAAAACACTGCATAAACCGGTTTCTTATGAATCTCAATTCTCACCCTAAAAGAATAGGCTATAAAATTCTGGTACCCTGTATATTATTATTGAGATCAACAAAAAAAGAATAGAACTTCAATGAAACAACTGATATACATCAGACACAAGGACTTATATACAAATATATTGGTGAATATACCTTCAGCATTTGCTTTTTCACTCTCAATCTGCGTAATTTCTCTTTCTGTGGTTACAAATCGCTCGAGAATTTCAGGTGTACTAACAAATCTCACAAACCTGAGGGTATTGAAAAAAATAGTAGCACATTAAATATCGAATATCAGTCTATATTTTACAGAAAAACCAAAATTTACTAGCAATGAACTTGATTTTATCAATTTTAAGCATGATTGACAAATTGAACAAATGTATATTTTATGAATATTAAGTGTAGTATACAAAAAAATATACACATTTTATACATAATTAATGTATACTTTTGTATATTGGCTAACGGCCGAGCGGCAAAATATGTAAAACACCCAATAAAATTTAGATGAAGCTGTAAATTTACCTTTGTAAAGTTGCTTTGGTCAACCAAGAAGCATTAATTGGTGAAGGTTGAAGAGTAATTGAATATCCTCCTTTAGAAATCTGATCTTTCGCGGATTTGAGATGAATAAGAAAAGGTTCAAGCAATCCAGAAGCTAATTTCTCCGAATTGTTACCAGCAAAGATAACAAGATCGCATCTTCGTAACATTAAATCAAATTAAAACAACCTTAATGTGAGATCCCAAGAACAATCTTAACAAAGAATTACATTGAGTAAGTAAACAAATTAAAATATACCTTGTTCTTGTTGGTGTGAGCTGAAATAGAGCATAATCCACACGGCTCCTCGAATCCATATATAATAAATGTTTCACTACAGAGATGTATCAATGAATAATCTTAGCAAATACCCACAAAGAGAAAACAATAATTTCACTATTTTCAACACTAAAAAATTGAAAGTTGGAATATAGAGAGAGTGGATGAACAAGAGGGAAGAACACAAAGGAGACACAAAGGGTTGTTGATTCAAAAGTGGTGTCCTCAATATTCAATGACGACAATTCATCTGAGACTTTTCGCGTATACTGTAGTTAAAATCTTGAATCCGTCTCTCTGAATATGGGAGTAAAAGTAACAAGAGTATACTGGAATATGGTTCTTGATATGATGATGGGGTAGGGGGTTGGGTGAGGGGTCGTTTCAAAAATTGTGTCATTCTTGTAGTTGAAGACAGCAACAATGGCGGGCTCCTCATATTCTCTTCTTCTTGTAATTCAATTTTTTTTATCTGATATATTCTTCTATATTGCTTTACTGTCACTCTCTGTGTAATAATGGGTAAAGTCCCCACTATTGCTGCTGTTACCGAATTTACCAGACTTACCCGCTTGCCCATCATTATGACTACTTCTTTTTAAACTGAAAAATGGTAATTTGTGCTTTTATATCTCAAAAATATCAATAAGTTTCGATATTTGATCATATGATATTTAGTAGGTATATATATTTATCCTTCAATAATTGAAATACTCATTTTTTAAAATCTTTTTACTTATGAATATGCACAAATTTATCGAATTATTAACTGATAAATCAATTAATCATTCATGTGTTATGTTAAATTAGTATTGTTATTCATGATTCCACCTTTTATTTTTTCTAAAATGGAGGTATTGCTAGAATCTTAACTAATTGTATTCCTGTTTGTATCCTCTTGCTTGTAGTTAGTGTTATATGTTTAGAGGCGGAGCTAGAATTTAATGTTTATGGGTTCGAGATTTTAATTTTTTTTTAAAGTTATTGATTCTAAATTAATAATTATTATATGTTCAATAAATTTTTAATACAAATATAAGATTTGGACCAAAGCTATCGAGTTCAACCGAAATCGCACGCGATGAGCTAACTCCGGCACTGTCTATGTTTTAACTGGAGGAAGACAAAAGAAACGTTATTAGTGGTGTAATTTGTTAGTTTTTTTTTAAGTGCGGATGAATTCATATATAAATAAAAAGGAGAAGATATACGAAACAAAAAAATATTTTTGTAGGATTAATCATGATCAGTGAGCTATTCCGCACTCTTTTAAAGATAGTTGTTTCTAAGCAATCCTCTTAGTTGTCTTTGTGCCCCAATTCCTTTATCACTGAGTGATCATTTAGGAGCCTTAGCTGGTGATCCAGATGAAAGTATGTATGTCCTAGAGACAATCTATATTAGGGACAAAAATGCATTTGAACACATTCGTATTATTAGTAAGATTAATAATTATGACATTTGCAATTATTGAATTATTGTTTGATTGTTTGCAATTATTCATATATGTGCATCCATTGAGCTTACGTTATCATTAATAGAGTGAGATATTAGTGATAGAACGTAACTCTCAAAATAGCCTCGACTAATGATCATTGAGAATTGGATATCGATGGTATGCTATAAATCGACATGTGGTCTGCATCACATTCTTGGAGAATGTTGTATGTCTCACAGCTACGAGTTATGGTTACTCGTGATGGACACATGGATACTTTGGAGAAGTATTGGTATACCTTGTCGATAAACTATTTGTTATACATGTCTATAGTGTTATTGACGTCTGGAATATAAAGGTCATTTGACTTGAGGTCAATACGCACCTTGTTTACAGAATGATGTACTTTGACCAAGTTCTAAGATTAAACTCCTTCAGGATAAGATACGACTTGTGTTGGGTGCATCAGGATGTAAATCAGGGTGGTAATTGAGCCAATAATAGGATTCATTCCTCGATTGGAAATTTGAGAGAGCACTCAACTTCTCAATGTTATTAGGTTGACTAAAGTCACTGGCCAGTGCAAGAGACATATTAAGAATATGGTCTAGTTGTCAACTAATAAATGTGAGATAAAGTGATTAAGCCATTTGGATAGACATTTGGCAAATCCTAAGCTTAATCGAGTGTGTCGCCAATGAAAGGAACTTATAGTTCCGCATAAAGGTCAAGTTTACGACGCAGTCTAGGAGTTTCGTATGGACCTTAATTAGATTAATGTCGATATGTTAAGGCCTATAGGGTCACACTATATGCGATTGTTTCTTCGATCTAAGAGTGTATTGAGAAAGTATTAAATATTCGATTGAGAATCGAGATATTTAATTTATAATAATTATGGAATATTTCTATTTGATAGAAAATATTTAATTAAGTCGAATTGGATTTTGAATTTAAATAAATGTGTTGGATATATTATATGGGTACTCGGACAAATACAATGAAGCAATTGGGCCAGAAATTACTGGCCCAAAATGGGAGCTTGGCCGTCCACTTTGGGCGTGTGAAAACATTAACATGAGCCCAGGTTTTTCAGTTTTAGATATGTTTAGGTTTTGTCCTAAACTCTTATATATACAACACATACCCCATAATTATGGTGTTACAAAAAAATAACTTCTCAGTTCCTAAAACAAGATTTCCTAGATTTTTTGAATAGCAAATACACTGGAGTTAGGTCTTGCAATCGAGGAAACAAATCGCGTGGATACCTTAGTGTTAAATCCCGCGTACGAAAACCTGTAAGTTTTCTTTTATCATGTTTTGAACATACAACATGATTATCGTATAAGTCATGCCAGGATTGTTGTTGGGTAAGAAATTTTAAACTTCCGTTGTGCTTACTATTTGATTTACGAACCCAACAAATTCCTACACCAGATTGTTTCTTTCTCCATAATGAGAATATATCGTTTCACTAACTAATCTGGACCTCTGTTACTTTTAGGTCATATCTAATGGCATAACTATATAGATAGAAGAATAATCAGTTGTACACCTTTCATTTTAAAATTATTATATTATATAAATATAAATAATATGGTACATATAAATCAAAACTTACTTTTTGTAGAATATATATATATATATATATATATCAAATCTTAAATATCTTTAGCAAAAAATTCTAATTCCACAGTTGAGATCAACACTCTCCCTCTTATTAATGCAAGTTCAGCAAAAAGTTTCACTTTCCCTACAAAAAGAGATGAGCATGAAATTTATGCAAGCAACATCACACCTTTTTATTGAAATTTGAAAAGATGGAACAATACAAATATCATATCATGAAGGTGGACGAAAAAAAAAGAATGAGAGTTCGAAATAGAAAACAACCTAACCCTTAATTAGCTGGATTAATTAGGACAACCTTCTCCATGATGATATTGACCTAATGCCTTTCTAATTTCGTCACTTTTTCTACACTGCCTGATTTTTAGTTCATTTTTTGTTCCAAAAACAATTATTGATTTTGATTTACAAACCACCACCACTTAGTTCTACCTTCCAAGATAAAATCATTCTTTCCCTTGCATCTCAACCAAATAATATAAAAATAAAAATATAGATGTAATGGTTTATCCTATTGGTCAATAAAGCATGAGATAAAAGTTATGAAAAATAATGATTTCAAATTTCAATCGAGACAATAAAATAATAAGAGTATGTGATTTTTTTCTATCTACCTAAGTTTTTGGGGGTAAAGTTACTCTGATACCTCATGTACTATATTAGAATATCAGTAAATAGTTGAGGTACATACAAATTGACATGAATATCAATGTTATAACTTATAAGTTTCATATGAATTTTAGACCTCATATGAGATCACACTGAATTTGTTGTTGTTTTTGTTGTTGTTTACCGCATTCTTAAAATTATGAATTCAGATCAGTATTTGTTAAAATATTAATAAAGTTTCATAAATATATCTATGCTTACAATGCCCAACACCAATTTTAAACACTTTCCTGATGGTTATTGACTTACATAATCTTATAAATTACATTTACCAACATTAAAAGGAAAGGCAAAGGGACTTCATTGCTAGTCGTTTCTCGAGAGCAACGTGTTTATATACATATCTTAGAGTAACTGGTAAAGTTGTTGCCATGTGACCAGAAGGTCATGAGTTCAAGCCGTGGAAATAACCTCTTGCAGAAATGTGAGGTAAGGTTGCTACAATAGTGGTCCGGCCCTTCCCCGAACCTCACATAGCGGGAGCTTAGTGCACCGGACTGTCATTTTTTATATTATATTTTATTTATCTTTAGCCGGATTAAAATCAACATTACCTTACTCTTTGTGCTGCTATCATAAATCAGTTAGCAAGTTACTATTACTAATTTGATGCAATTTTAAGTAACCATATTCTATTACCTGCTTGGGGCATCATATGATAATTAGTTTCATATTCGGGATAACAATGATGTAATCATCATCACTACTTCTCCAAACAGGCCAATAAAATTTGTGTCTGCATTCATTTCAAGAATCCATTTAAGTGGCACGCAAAAAATATTAGTGGCGCCTTTTTATTTGTAATATCTATATACTGCATTTCAGCAAATACTTTCTTCATACCAATTTGTATCCCATAAATTTTTACTTTGAAAGCGTAACATATTGATGGAAATTATTGGAATTGGCTCTGTATCAATGGAATCTCATCATCCATACATAACGAATTGATGTCTAATGTGGAATTAAGTTTATCCCATTATTTATGACTCGAACAATTGGGGCCCCGCACGTCGGAAACGTCGTTTCCACATACGTGCACACGTAGTGCCAAGTATCGCAAATTTCATTAGTGAAAGAGATATTGGTACGTAAGTGAGAAATTTGAGACATAGAATGATGGACGGTTATTGGCCAAATGACAAGTATTCCACGTTGGTAAACGAAGGAAGAAGTGTACGAAATGTAAGATGAAACGAGTCGGAAATCGCCGCGAAGGGCCGCGGGGCAGCCCCGTCGGAGCCGAGGCGCCGGAGCGCCGCGACGCCTCCCAGTCAGCGCCGCAACGCTAATTGGGTGTTCATCCACTGGAGCCGCGGCGCTTCGGAGGCAGAATGCTGCGACGGGAAGATGGAAAGTTTTGACTTTTGGGCTGGTTTTGGAGCATTGAATCTCCATTATTTAACACATGAATTCAGCCATTATTTGTCTGAATTTAACCCCTCAATAAGTGTCATTACATGGCTATTGAAGACCATTAGTTGGCTACTTGAGGGGTCATCTCATTACAATATACTTGAGGCCTTTGGCTCAATTGTTCAACACTTACAGAATTTTCTGAAATCTTCTTTTTCTTCTCTAGCAAATTTACTATATTCAAAGTTCTTCAAGAGTAACACTTGAGTTTCCTTTGCTCATTTGTTAAGTTGTTGTTGTATCTTGGAAGACTATTGCCCAACAATGTAAAATGATATATACGGGGCAATCTTGTCTTAAAGACAGAGTGACATCACTCGACTCAGCAAATCTCAAGGAGTTTGTAACGTTCTTGATTCCAATTTGTTGTAATATTTAGTTTATCATTTCTAGCAATTTGTAATATTTACTTACTTCCCGTTTCCTGCAATTGTTGTAACCTACAATTTTAAGACAAGATTTGTTGTAAGTGCTTAGAAAGATGACTGGAAGATAACAACTCGCTTCTGATTCTGTTGGTGCTGCTACTCAAGGCAACCTCTCTGCCTTCCCCACTGCTCAAGGCACACCCAATGCCTTTCCAGTTGCTCAAGGGAACGTTAATGTTCCTCCACCCTCCGGTTTCCATAATGAACGCCCAGAGAAATTTATGGGCTCCAACATCAAGACATGGTAGCAGAAGATGTTATTTTATCTGACTGTTATGGAAATGACTCATTTTCTAACAGAAGATCCTCCACAAGCTGGAGATGAAGTGGACCCTCAGCCTAATGAATCGGCTGGAGGGGGCCAAGGTATCCATGTCGTCAATGACATGAATATGGTTCTTGATGATTGGAGTCATAGTGACTTCATATGTAAGAACTATCTGAATTGTCTGTCAGTCTCACTCTACATGGTGTATTGTGCCGTAGGCACTGCCAAAGAGTTATGGGAAAAGGTGTAGAAGAAGTACAACGTACAAGATGCTGGTACTAAGAAATTCATCGCTGGGAATTCCTGAAATTTCAAATGGTAGATAGCAAAACTATGATGTCCCAAGTCCAGGAATTCCAAATGATTCTATATCACCTGGATTTGGAAGGTATGAAACCAAATGAGCAGTTTTTGGTTGCATCACTGATTGAAAAGTTACCTCCCTCGTGGAATGAGTAACTTAAAACTCAAGACAAAGGAAATGACCTTTGAGGAACTTATTATCAAACTCCAGATTCAGGAAGATAATAAGAAGGCCTTTCCTAGGGGAAAACAACCCGCTGAGGCAAAGGCAAATCTGGCTGAGGCCAAAGGGAACCTAAGCAAGAAGCGCAAGTTCCAGAAAGACGGCAAGACGCAGGCGGCGGAGAAGTTCAAGGGGAACTGTCACCATTGTGGAAAACCTGGTCACATGATCAAGGACTGCCGCAAGCTCAAGACTGAACAACAAGAGAAGGCCAAGGCCAAAGGCAAGGCACATGCTAACGTCGTCAAATACACACTTCTTGACGACATGATTGAGGAGTTCTCGGTGGTGGTGCTTGAAGCAAACCTTGTTGAAAATCTCATGCAATGGTGGATGGACACGGGTGCTACCAGACACATCTGTTCCAATGGAGATGCCTTCTCCACATATACACCAGTTACAGACAAAAAGTTGTTCATGGGTAACAACGCTTCCTCTGACGTGCTGGGAGTAGGAAAGGTAGTCATGAAGATGACTTCTGGAAAGGAGCTCACTCCGAAGGAGGTGATGCATGTCCCTGAGATTAGGAGGAATCTAAGTTCAGGTCATTTATTGGTTAATGCTGGTTTAAGGCTAGTATTTGAGTCCAATAAATTTGTAATCACCAAGAATGGAACTTTTGTGGGAACATACTTCGTCTGTGAATGCCTCTTCAAAGTTAACGCCATATATGTAATACATCTAAGCAATAAAATTGAAGTTTCTTCTTACTTGCTTGAGTTTTCTAATTTATAGCATCATAGATTAGGACATGTTAACTACAAGTCCATCCAAAGATTGGTGAAGTTGTATTTGTTGCCGTCTATCGACATAAACCCTCAACATAAGTGTGAGGTGTGTGTAGAGGCAAAACTCACAAAGATTCATTTTCTATCCGTCGAAAGGAATACCGCTCCTCTAGAACTTATTCACATATATATATGTGATTTGAAGTTTGCACAAACTAGGGGGAACAAGTACTTTGTGACATTCATTGATGATAGCACAAGGTATTGTTACCTTTACTTGTTGAAAAGTAAAGATGAATCATTTGAAGCGTTTCGACGTTACAAAGCAAAAGTTGAAAACCAACTAAGCATGTAGATTAAATCCATTCGTAGCAATAGTGGGGGAGAATATGTAGCGCCATTTGAGGAATATTGTGTCGAATCGGGTATTGTTCATCAAACGACGGCTCTATACTCACCTCAGTCGAACGGTGTTGCTGAACGCAAGAACTGCATGTTGATGGAAATGATGAATGACTTGCTCATCAATTCCGATCTTTCCCTAAATATGTGGGGAGAAGCCGTCCTTACCGCTAATACGATTGTTAATAGAGTCCCACATAAGGGTAAGGACAAAACTCCATATGATCATGGAAGGGAAATAAACCCACCTATAAATATTTAAAGGTGTGGGGTTGTTTGGCAAAGGTCGAAGTACCCAAGCCAAAGCAGGTCAAGATTGGGCCTAAGACTATAGATTGCATTTTCATCGGATATGCAAATAACAGTAGTGCTTATCGCTTCTTAGTGCATAAGTCAGATATTTCAGATGTCCACGGGGGTACAATCATGGAATCAAAGAATGCTCCATTCTTTGAGGATACTTTTCCTAGAAAGGAAAAAGACATAACCTCTCGCAAACGAAGTTATGAACAAAGCTCTCAGAAACCAGGAGTCGTTGACTGCCCGGATCTAGATGGTTCAGATCTAGTGGACTTCGAAGTGGCTGAATATCCGGAATCTAGTGTTCCAGATTCTCAGAACTTGGAGACTCCAGATATGGAACCAAGGTGAAGTAAAATGACGAGGAAGGATACAACCTTCGGTCCTGACTTTGTAACTTATATGGTTTATGACGAACCAAGGACAATTGTTGAAGCATTGTCAACTCCAGAGGCACCTCTCTGGAAAGAAGCTATTGAGAGTAAAATAGACTCCATCTTGCATAACCATACTTGGGAGTTGGTTGATCTTCCTACGGGAAATAAACGGTTGGGTTGTAGATGGATACTCAAACGGAAGTATAAAGCAAATGAGTCTATAGATAAGTACAAGGCCAGGTTGGTAGTCAAGGGCTATCGGCAGAAGGAAAGCCTTGACTATTTTGACACGTACTCCCCGGTGCCTAGGATGACGTCCATATGAGTATTCATTGCGATCGCAGCATTGCGTGACCTTGAGATACATCAAATAGATGTCAAGACAGCATTCCTAAATGGTGATTTGGAAGAAGAAATCTATATGGAACAACCAGATGAGTATGTAGTTCCAGGGCAAGAGAAGAAAGTCTGTCGACTTGTCAAATTTCTGTACGAATTGAAACAGGCCCCGAAGCAATGGCACAAAAAAATTGATAGTACGCTACTACCGAAGGGTTTCTCCATTAATGAGTGTGACAAATTTGTCTACACGAAAGGTAACTCTGACTCGTTCGTTATGATATGCATGTACGTAGATGACATGTTGATCACAGGGAGCAGTCCTAGCTTGATCCTAGAGACTAACAATATGTTGAAACAATGCTTCGACATGAAGGATATAGGTATCACAGATGTCATCTTAGGGATAAAGATCTCTAAGACATCTGACGGACTGGTCTTATCTCAGTCTCACTACATCAAGGATGTGTTGAGAAAGTTCAAGATGTTTGACAGTTCGCTTATGAAGTCACCACTGGATAGAAATCAAAAGCTTGATAAAAATCGTGGTGCACATGTATGCCAGGAGCAATATGCACATGTGATTGGGAGTTTGATGTACATAACAAACTGCACCCGACCTGATATTGCTTATGCAGTCAATAAGTTGGCTAGGTTTATCCGTAATTCGAGTAATGATCATTGGAAGGCATTGAATCAGGTACTACGATACCTAAAATACACGCTAACTTACAGGTTGCATTATTCGAGATATCCAGTTGTACTAGAGGGGTACGATGATGCAAACTGGATATCTGATATAGAGAACACCAAGTCCACCAGTGGGTATATATTTACAATTGGTGGTAGGGCCGTGTCTTGGAAATCCTCTAAGCAAACTTGCATCGCCCGATCCACGATGGAATCGGAGTTTATCGCTTTAGACAAAGCAAGAGAAGAAGCTGAGTGGCTTCACGACTTCTTAGAGTATGTCCCTTGTTGGGAAAAACCCGTACCTTCAATAATGATCCACTGTGACAGTCAGTCGGCTCTAGGAAGGGCACGAAGTTCTATGTACAATGGCAAGTCTCGTCATATTCGACGGAGACATAAGACCGTTAGGCAGTTGATCACCATGGGTATAATATCCATTGACTACAAAAAATCAAAGGATAACATAGCCGACCCACTGACAAAGGGCTTACCCAAAGATAAGATGTTCTGCCTGTCTAGGGGAATGGACTTAAAACCCAAGGTATAAGGACCAATACAGTGGTAACCCAACCTTACTGACTGGAGATCCTAAGAATTAGGTTCAATGGGAAAACTAAGTTGTAAAGGTTCAGTTGAGCGCTTCGGTGGAAGCATGAACACTTCGGATAGTGATTTCTGTAAAGAAACATCAATCCAAAGCCGTTCCCGGGATAGATATTAAGTGTTATCTGCAGTGTGGGTAAATGTTAAGTTTCCAAAACCTTTAATGATCTTCAACGATTGAGGTTAGGTTTGGGGAAACTTTTAATGGTTCCTAACACGTGTAAAGTGGGGTATAACAGGATACCTTGTAGGAGACCACATATTTAAGTGCGAGGACATGCCATCTCAAATGAACGCACTTAAGAATCCAAGAAGTGTCCACTGCCACAACGGACAAAACATTACGAAGAACAGAGTAAGGGAAGTTGTTGTGTAGGTACCGTTCACTTGGCTTACACTAAACACTGATGATTCAAGACATCACGTTCACCGTGCACTAAGTAAGTCTGATGGTATTCAACTATGGAAGGTTCAAAGCTAAAGCTACCTCTTCTGATGCAACATCGGTCCGCTGAAAGATTGCTAGAAAATGCACCATGTGAGTGCAAATCTCTTTCAAGAGGGGATTGTTGGAAATTTACTAATGTGGAATTAAGTTTATCCCATTATTTATGACTCGAACAAGTGGGGCCCCGCACATCGGAAACGTCGTTTCCACAGACGTGCATACGTAGTGCCAAGTATCGCAAATTTCAGTAGTGAAAGAGATATTGGTACGTAAGTGAGACGTTTATGATGGACGGTTATTGGCCAAATGACAAGTATTCCACGTTGGTAAACAAAGGAAGAATTGTAAGATGAAACGAGTCAGAAATCGCCAGGGAGCCGCGAAGGGCCGCGACGCAGCCCCGTCGGAGCCGTGGCGCCGGAGCGCCGTGGCGCTAATTGGGTTTTCAGCCACTGGAGCTGCGGTGCCGCGACGCTAATTCGCGGAGCCGCGGCGCTTCGGAGGCAGAATGCTGCGACGGGAAGATGGAAAGTTTTAACTTTTGGGCTGGTTTTGGAGCATTGAATCTCCATTATTTAGCACATGAATTCAGCCATTATTTGTCTGAATTTAACCCCTCAATAAGTGTCATTACATGGCTATTGAAGGCCATTAGTTGTCTACTTGAGGGGTAATCTCATTACACTATAAATTGAGGCATTTGGCTCAATTGTTCAACACTTACAGAATTTTCTGAAATCTTCTTCTTCCTCTCTAGCAAGTTTATTATATTCAAAGTTCTTCAAGAGTAACACTTGAGTTTCCTTTTCTCATTTGTTAAGTTGATGTTGTATCTTGGGAGACTATTGCCCGACAACGTAAAAGGATATATACGGGGCAATCTTGTCTTAAAGACAGAGTGTCATCACTCGACTCAGCAAATTTCAAGGAGTTTGTAACGTTCTTGATTTCAGTTTGTTGTAATCTTTAGTTTATCCTTTCTAGCAATTTGTAATATTTACTTACTTCTCGTTTCCTGCAATTGTTGTAACCCACACATATTACTATTGTAATGTTAATTTATATGAGTTTTGTTAATTTATATGAGTTTTACAGAGTATTAAATTCATGTTATTAAAGTACTTAAAATTAATTAAGCCTAGATATAATATTTTTCTATCAAACAAGATCAATTAGTATTATTTTGATATTCTGATATACCACTATTGATAATAATACACGAGTCAATCAGTCAAAGAAAATAATAAAATACCGGCCATCTTGTAAAATGGATAGATGGGCTAGCCTACTAGTTAGATACTTAGATTCGAGTATATTTAAATTACGAAATATAATTTGCTGAAACTAAATTTTTATGTTAGATTGCCAGTTCACAACATCACTGCGGATCAATAGTAATGTATACAGCTTCAATAGATTAATATATGGAGTAATTGGGTTCATGTCGGGGCGTTCGACTACAGAAATCATTCATCTTATTAGGAGGTTGGTGGAGCACTATAGGGAGAGGAAGAGAGACTTACATATGGTTTTCATCGACCTCGAGAAGGCATGACAAAGTCCCCAGGGAAGTTCTATGGAGATGCTTGGAAGATAGAGGTGTACCTGTGACGTACACTATGACAATCAAGGATATGTATGATGGAGCCAAGACTAGGGTACAGACAGTAGGAGATGACTTGGAGCACTTTCCAGCGATGTTGGGGATGCACCAGGGATCAACTCTAGCCCATTCCTATTTGCCTTGGTGATGGATGGACTGACGCGACAAGTCCAAGGGGAGGTGCCATGGTGTATGTTATTCGCAGACGACATAGTCCTGATTGATGAGACTTGTAGCGGAGTGAACGTTAAGCTGGAGGTTTGGAGTCTAAAGGGTTCAGGCTACTCAGACCAAGACAGAATACTTGGAGTATAAGTTCAGTAACGGGATCGACCTTGAGACGTGTGGATGTGAGACTTGACACTCAAGTCATTCCAAAGAAAGGAAGCTTCAAGTACCTCGGGTCTATTATCCAAGGGAATGGAGATATTGATAACGATGGCACACATCATATTGGGGCAGGGTGGATGAAATGGAGGCTCGCATCTGGAGTCTTGTACGATAAAATGGTCCCACCAAAACTTAAAGGCAAGTTCTATAGGGTGGTGGTTAGACCGACTATGTTGTATGAGACGGAGTGTTGGCCGATCAAGACTTCCCACACCTCAAATATGAAAGTTGCGGAGATGAGGATGCTAAGATGGATGTGTGGGAATACAATGAGGGATAGAATTAGAATTGATGATATCCGGGACAGAGTGGGAATGACCTCGGTGGAGGATAAGATAGGGAAGCAATGTTGAGATGGTTCAAACACGTGTAGAGGAGAGACACAAATGCCCCAGTGCGGAGGTGTGAGATGTTGGCTATGGACGGGAATAAGAGGAGTAGAGTAGGCCGAAGAAGTACTGTGGAGAGGTGATTAGACGAGATATGACGCAGGTGCAACTCACTGAGGACATGACCTTAGATAGGGGTTATGGAGGACACATATTAGGGTAGAAGGGTAGTAGGTAGAAGGACATGACCTTAGATAGAGGTTATTGAGCCGAGGATCTCTCGAAAACAATCGCTCTAACTACCAATGTAGAGGTAAAGTCTGCGTACACTCTACCCTCCCCAGACATTCACCGGGTATGTTGTTGTATGTGAATCGGTACTATCATTCTACCAGATAATGTGGCACGAGCTCAATGTGATGATTTTTAAAATAAATTAAGTTTCAACTATGGATTCTATCAGTTGACCTAGAGATAAACAAATCAACCAAACAAGACATACTTACTCCTTATTTTATTTCAATTTTGGGACTGGCGATGCGTATTTCTAAATCTATATAATTCGGAGACTACCAAATAGCAAGTCGAGTAGTTTGATATCTTAGATTATTTTTTTAATCAACTGGAGATTAGAGAATTTAAACAAAAGAGCCTCTTTTTAATCTAATTTATTTGACAGTACATGGAAAATTAGCAAACAGCAAGTCCAATAGTTGACAACTATTGTGACATCATAATACTGCATCTTGAATTATGGAGCTAGAAGATTATTGAATTTCCATCTCTTTATGGTTCGAATTGTGATATATTAACAATTAAATTATCAAGAGTCTCACTTTGAATGACATTCACATGTGCCTTTCAGCATTTCTTTGAGTGATGCAGAAGATGCTATTAGGGTCTCATTCCCTCGTTAGTTTCTGACTAGTTTCTTATTATTTTTGTTCTCTTTCAAACAAAAAACTGTTGGTATTTCTATGGTACTTTATAAAGCAGTACGGGAAGTAATAACTATTACAAATGTTCGAAAGGATAAATAAATTGTCAATCTTTAAAATTGCCGCATGTGTGTTGTGTCTTGAATCTTGATCAACTTGCAAAGCCAATATTGAGAACTGCCGCAAGTTTGTTGTGTCTTGAATCTTGATAACCTGAAATGAAGAAGCAACTAAATCTGGATGGTTACAACGTTGTGTGTTGAGTCGAGATAGCCTCTCTATCCTTGAACAAGATTGCCCGTATATATGCTTTTACGTTGAGCGGGCAATAGTCTCCCAAGATAAAAACAACACTTTAATCTCAACACTACAAAGCCAATAGGTTGAGCTGGCCCGAAGAAAACAAATATGACTCGACTTCTTTGAAGATATGGAATAGGAAGGAAGAGTTTCTCTACTCTTCTCTTTTGTCTCTGTGTATATAGTGTGTCTCAGTAGTGTATATCTTGTGTATCGTGAGGGTTTAGTCCTGTTTTTGAGTCGAAAATTGCCGATTTTCATTGGATTTCCTTGGCTTGGTTTGTGCTAATTTGAGTTTTTTACCTTTGTTTTGTCTTTGAAAAACTTCGATTCTATTAGCTTTTTGCATTTTGTGCTTTGTTTTACGCTCGTTTTCTTGCCTATTTCTTGCTTCTGTTTTGAGCCACATGAAGCTCAATATATAGCATGAAGAGGGGTTGTCCAACAGCCACAAACAAGGCTGTAATGGCCCTTAAAGGAGGCCATTAAAACAGCCAAGTAATGGCTATTAAGGCCTTGAAAATTTGCCGCAAATGCCCAAGTAATGGTGTTAATGGAGAGTTAATCAGCCAAGTAATGGCTGGTTAATGCTCCAAAGCAAATTCAACGGTAAGCGAAAAAGTCTCGAAATTCGGGACCAAGCTGTAAATATTGAAACCAGGGGACCATGTACATATGAAAGAATTTTGGTCCAAGTGTACATCTGAAACTTGAGGGGATCAAGCTGCACATCCGCGAGTTCTCTGGTCCAAAAAAGATAATATCAGAAAGGCCCCTGACCCACGACCAGCGACCGTGACGAGAGCGAGGCCGGACCGGACGGGACGGGCGAGCGGCTTGGAAGGCAGCGTGTGGGCTTAGCTTTGAACCCAAGCACATCTAGGTCTTCCCTCCTTTAAACACATGGATACCCGCCCAGTCCCAAACCCTACCAATTAGAGACTTATATAGAGAGCAATTCTTCCTATTCCGCGATGTGGTAGATTTGTCCCACACCATTTCATGTCTCAAACACCTTACCGTGGACCAATATCTCTTTCATTTCTCAGCGAAATTAGGCGATTCTTGGCCCTACGGTCATCTACTCGCCGTAGATCATGCATGTGTAAAGAGACGAGGTCTCCAACATACGGAACACTAGTGTTTAATTCATCAAAGATGGGTGGACGCATCTCCCGCCAAAGAGCTAATTTCCAACAATCCCTCTATGAAAGAGAGATTGTGGCGCACACCTATAGTGCCTACATTTCAGCAATCTTTGTGAAAAGATATTGCATCGGGGAGAGGTAGCTACGCTTTGAACCTTCCCTAGTTGAATACCATCGGACTTACTTATGCGATGACGTGATGTCTTGAACCGTCGAGTGTTTAGTGTAAGCCAAGACAGCGATATCAGCATAACTCTTCTTATTCATTTTCCTTCTTACGTTTCTGAATTTGTGGCCATGGACACACTTGGATTCTTAAGATGCGTTCATTTGGCCATCCTCGCGCACTTAAATAGGTGATCTCCTACAAGGTATCTGCTATACCCCACTTCACAAGTGTTAGGAATCATTAAAGTTCCTGAACCTTAACCTCAACTGTTTGAGGATCTTTTAAAAGGTTTGGAAGCTTAACCTTTACCCACCACCATGACTGACACTTTAATGTCTATCGGCGGGAGCGACTTTGGATTCATATTTCCGTGCAGAAATCATCATCCGGGCAGTGCTTCTTGCTTTCCACCGCTGACTCAGCTGAACCTTTTGCCGCTTAGTTTTCCCATTGAGACCAAATTCTTGGGATCTCGAATCGGTATGGTTGGGTTTCCACATAAGGTTCGTATTGTTTGGGTTTTAAGCCAATTCCTAGACAAGGGAACACTTGATCTCGGGTAGTCCCTTAGTTAGTAAACAAGGATGTGACACGTGATGATCAACCGCCATATCTGATCTTATGTCTCGAAGTGTCCTAAAAAGATATGTCTAAGCGCCGTCCATCAGGTGTCCTTCTGGGCGACCGGCTAGCTACGTATAATAAGCTGGGCGAAGACACGGTATCTCCCGATAAGGGGGACGCCTCTGAGGCCGTGAAGTTACTCAACTTCTTTCATGCTTTGTATAAAGCGATAAACTCGATTCCATCATGAATCGCCGATGCAAGTTTGCTTAGAGGATTTTCCAAGACCCACCATACACATTTGCTTGTGGCTTTGGTGTTCTTCAGATCGATGTCAGTTTGCATCCTTTGTGTTCTCCCAGTAACATTTGGGACATCGAGAATACTATAATCCGTAGATAAGTGAATAATTGAGATATATCGTCATATCCGACTTAACGCAACTACCGATCATGTATTAAAATCATCGATGAACCTTAGTTTAAGCGATGCGCTTGTAGCCGATGCAGTCGGTTGTAGTGTGTACAATACATTGAACTACACATGACGAGCATATCGCTCCTTGTCATGGGTGCACTGATGATTCCAATCGGTTCTGATTCATATCCATTGGTGGCTTTAACGAGGCAGCATCGACTCGACGATCCGTTAGATGTCTTAAATCCAATTCCTAAGATGTCATCTGTGATACCCATATCTTTCATGCTCGAGACTTTGTTTCAATATGACTTTTACTTTCGCATTGATTCTCCAGCTGTTGGCTTTCTAATTTAGTCAATGTTTACGTAATTGATTCATTGTTTGTTTTTATCTGAATTTTCAGACCAAAATGTAAACATTTGGGGACCAAAATGAAAGTTCAGAAGAAGCCCAACGATTCGACAAATCAACTCGATTCTCTTCTTCCAACTCTCCTGGGATTTGGGAAGGTACATTTCAACATCCACGCCATGTAAGACTACAATGGCCCTGGATGTGAAGCTACTCCGCAGGGGAGCACATTTTGCAACCCAAAGGTTCTTTCCGGAGGAAGATCAACCATTACGCAAGTATTGTTCTATATGATGGAATATATTTCTCTCTTTAGCTTCTTTCCAAAGCAGTAGCTTTTGGAGATAACAATTATTTGTTAATTGTCCATGGTTAGTTCTTAACCATACAAGCTAGAAGAATTGGAACAAGTCCTTGTCCCCTCTTTGCTCGTCTTGGTTTCAACATCTAGAATCCTGAGTTAGAGATCTGGAATATTAAGTTCGGATGGCAGCCAAGAACTTTCGAGTCTGCCAGATACCTGGAGGCGTCTAGTTAGACGATCAGGCCTCGCGGGTTCTTGTTAACCTTGAGCAATTACTCCTTTTTCCTTTTCAGAAGAGTTATCTTATAAGAATTCAAGATTCTTGACGCCGGAGGCGTTAAGTATACATTATTCTGAGATCCAGTGGATATGCAATCTGATCTTAGGTCGAACTTGACTGTTTGATTAGTCAACTTCTACCAAGCCACCCCACATCACAACTTTTGTATGTGAGATCCTTTCCATGTCTCACACGGAGAGTTATCCTTATCACTTATGCGGAGTTACATTGAGAATCACATTAGCGGTAAGGATCGTCTTGCCCCACATAATTTAGGCGTACGGGTTTGCGCTTGGCTAACACCGTTAGACTGAGGTGAGTCATGAACAGTCGTTTAATGAACGCTGCTTCACATTCTCCCCCTCTATCGCTATGAATTTTGCAATCCATGAAGCTTAGTTGATTTTCAACTTACGCTTTGTAGCGCTTATCCGCTTCAACAACTTCATCTTTGCTTTTGTCAAACAAAGGATTCCATACGTTGTACCATCATCAATGAAGATCTAACGTACTTGTCTCCCACTATTTTGTATAAACTTCAAATCACCCAGTAGGTGTGACTAAGTTCTAGAAGGCGGTGCTTCTTTCGCTATTACCTTGGGAAATTTGGAAGGTGATTTTGCCTCTTCGCCTACCTC
Organism: Anisodus acutangulus; assembly: GCA_029783415.1. NCBI lineage: Eukaryota > Viridiplantae > Streptophyta > Magnoliopsida > Solanales > Solanaceae > Anisodus > Anisodus acutangulus. The sequence continues at coordinate 51,709,683 of CM056491.1, forward strand.
ACATTCATTTTGAGGGTTTATGTCGAAAAGGATGCAACAATCTCAACTTATCGTTAGCTTTTGAATGACTTGCTATTTAACGTGTCTTAATCTATGATGGCATAGATGCACGGATTACAAATATATCATTCATTCGGCTACAGACGTACTGTACCTTTCTCAGTTATTACAGACCTGTTGGAGTAGTATCAAACCAGCTTTGACCAACAACGTCCTTTAACCAAGTTAGGAACATGTATCACCTCTTTTAGAGTGATCTCATTCCCTGAAGTCCTATTGAGGACAACCTATCCAGCCCCTTTGATTTTAGAGGTTGGCGTTGCTTTCACATGAACAACCTTTTGCCCGTGGTTGGGGCGTAACGAGATCATATGTGATCTCGACATCAAGTCCACTCTAGTTGCTTTGGCGGGACTGAGTGTCCAATTTCTTCTTGCCTTTTCTTTAGGCCTTGAGATCGTTTAAGACACAGGAAGCGTGGCCCACCTTACTAGGTGTCCATTATTTTTCCTATGAAATGAATTTTGGCCCTGCTCGATCCTTGGAGGCTTTGTATGGTAGTGTCCAATATCATTATATCAAAATTTTGGCCCACTCTAGTCACCGGAGGCTTTGTATGAGTGTCGATATCATCCTATGAAGGATCTTACCAAATAGTGTGACAGGCTCAGCGTCTTTAACTTTTAGACTTCTTCCGTTATGATTGGTGCCCAGATAATTCTTGGCGCTTACTTAAGAGTAGTGATTTTCCTTACGATTAGTGGATCTCTCTCCATCGTATGTGCGAACATACTTTACACACTTTTAATCATTACACTTAAAAGAACGGATCTTTTTAAGTCATTTACAATCCAATCTTTAAACGGAAAAGAAGATGAGGCTAAACTTCTGATTTTTAAAGCCTAAGGAATATAAATTATTTTCATATTCCTCCTTACTTTAATCAATTTTAATCAGGCCTCATTTAGTCTTTATTCTTGACAAGTAAGAAAACTACTTATCCCAATTTCGGATTCTGGCTCCTCCGGTCCCACTTCATCAGCGAGTGTCCGGTTCCTTCTTACCATTATTCGGATCTTTTATGCAGGATAGATCTGGGCGCCTTAAGAAGATAAGTACACATCTTGATCTTCTCCTCTTGTCCCGGTTAACATCCTCAGGCTCTCGAGCGCTTGTTCCCATGATCTTGGTAGCGGTGACACCATGAACACGTTCATCATCATCACTCTCTTCTACCAGGAAAACCATTGCCATATCGGTTTTGGTCACACGACTTTTGACCGACATCTTCGAACACTAATAGTATTACAATACAATCTTGTCTTAAATTGTTGGTATTTCTATGGTACTTTATAAAAGCGATGCACGAAGTAATAACTATTACAAATGTTCGAAAGGATAAATAAATTGTCAATCTTTAAAATTACACGCATGTGTGTTGTGTCTTGAATCTTGATCAACTTGAAAGCCAATATTGAGAAGCGCATAAGTTTGTTGTGTCTTGAATCTTGATAACCTGAAATGAAGAAGCAACTAAATCTGGATGGATTACTAGCGTTGTGTGTTAGTCGAGGATAGCCCTCTATCACCAAGACAAGATTGCCCTTATATATGCTTTTACGTTAGCGGGCAATAGTCTCCCAAGATAAAACAACACTTTAATCTCAACACTACAAAGCCAATAGGTTGAGCTGTGAAGAAAACAAATATATTTCGACTTGTTGAAGATATATGGAATAGGAAGGAAGAGTTTCTCTCTACTCTTCTCTTTTGTCTCATTGTATATAGTGTGTCTACGTAGTGTATATCTTGTGTATCATACGTGAGGGTTTAGGTCCTGTTTTTTTTCGAAAATTGATTTTTCGCTGGATTTCACTGATTTGGTTTGTGCTAATTTGGTATCATTTTGCTTTGTTTTGTCTTGAAAAACAAGCGATCGATTCTGTGGCTTTTGTCTGTTTTGTGCCATTTCGCTCGTTTTCTTGCCTATTTCTTGTACCCTTTTTGAGCCACATGAAGCTCAATATATAGCATGAAGAGGGTTGTCCAACAACCACAAACAAGGCTGTAATGGCCGCTTAAAGAGGCCATTAAAACAGCCAAGTAATGGCTATTAAGGCCTTGAAGAAAGTGCCCAAATGCCCCAAGTAATGGTACATGGAGAGTTAATCAGCCAAGTAATGCTAGTTAATGCTCCAAAGCAGTCCAACGGTAGAGAAAAAGTCTCCGAAGTGCAGGACCAAAGCTGTAAATATTGAAACCAGGGGACCAAGCTGTACATATGAAAAATTTTGGTCAAAGCGTACATACGAAACCGAGGATCAAAGCGTACATCTGGCGAGTTCTCTGGTCCAAAAGATAATATCGAAAGGCCCACGACCCGCGACCCGACGTGACAGAGCGAGGACCAGGACGGGGCGGCGAAGGCCAGCGGCGGCAGCGTGTGAGCAGCTGAAGAGCAACCATCTAGGTCTTCCTCGGCTTTAAACACATGGGATACCGCCGGGGTCCCAAACCCTTACGATTAGGGAGACTTATATGAGAGCAATTCTTCCTATTCCCACCGATGTGGTAGATTTGTCCCCACACCACATTTCCATGTCTCAAACACCTTACTGTGGACCAATATCTCTTTCATTTCTCAGCGAAATTAAGCGATTCTTGGCCTACTGGGTCATCTACTCACCGTAGATCATGCATGTAAGAAACGAGGTCTCCAACATACGGAACACTAGTGTTTAATTCATCAAAGATGGGTGGACCATCTCCCCGCCAAAGGCTAATTTCCAACAATCCCTCTATGAAAGAGAGATTGTAGGCGCATACACAAGGTGCCTACATTTGACAATCTTCGGCGAAAGATATTGCATCGGAGAGGTAGCTACGCTTTGAACCTTCCCTAGTTGAATACCATCGGACTTACTTCTGCAAGCGGTGAACGTGATGTCTTGAACCGTGGAGTGTTTAGTGTAAGCCAAGACAGCGATATCAACGCAATAACTCTTCTTATTCATTTTCCTTCTTACGTTTCTCGTTTGTGGCCATGGACACACTTGGATTCTTAAGTGCGTTCATTTGAGAGTGACCATCCTCGCACTTAAATAGGTGATCTCCTACAAGGTATCTGCTATACCCCACTTCACAAGTGTTAGGAATCATTAAAGTTCACAACCTTAACCTCATTTGTTTGAGGATCTTTTAAAAAGGTTTGGACTTAGCAACCTTTACCCACCACGAGTGCAGCACTTTAATGTCTATCGGGAACGACTTTGGATTCATATTTCCGCAGAAATCATCATCCGAAGTGCTTCTTGCTTCCACAACTCAACTCAACCTTTTGCCGCTTAGTTTTCCCATTGAACCAAATTCTTGGGATCTCCAATCGGTATGGTTGGGTTTCCACATAAGGTTCGTATTGTTTGGGTTTAAGCCAATTCCCTAGACGAGTGAACACTTGATCTCAGGGTAGTCCCTTAGTTAGTAAACAAGGATGCTGACACCCGTGATGATCAGCGCCATCTGATCTTATGTCTCCGACAGGTCCTAAAAGATATGTTCAGACGCAGTCATCCGTGTCCTTCTGAAGCCAGGCCGGCTAGCCCACGGTGTATAGCCGAAGACACGGGTATCTCCCGATAAAGGGCGTCCTCTGAGGAGCCGTGAAGTTACTCAACTTCTTTCATGCTTTGTATAAAGCGATAAACTCGATTCCATCATGAATCGCCGATGCAAGTTTGCTTAGAGGATTTTCCAAGACCCCACCATACACATTTGCTTGTGGCTTTGGTGTTCTTGATCTGATGTCGGTTTGCATCCTTTGTGTTCTCCCGAACATTGGACATCGAATACTATAATCCGTAGATAAGTGAATAATTCCGGATATAAGTCCGACTTAACGCTTTCTACCCGATCATGTATTAAAATCATCATTGAACCTTAGTTTAAGCGACCGCTGTAGGCGATACCAGGTCGGTTGTAGTGTGTACAATACATTGAACTACACATGACCGAGCATATCGCTCCTTGTCTATGGGTGCACAATGATTCCAATCAGTTCTATGATTCATATCCATTGGTGGCTTCAGCGAGGCTATCGACTCTCGACCCGGTCAGTTAGATGTCTTAAAATCCAATTCCTAAGATGTCATCTGTGATACCCATATCTTTCATATCGAGACTTTGTTTCAATATGACTTTTACTTTCATTGTTGATTCTCCAGCTGTTGGCTTTCTAATTTGAGTCAATGTTTACGTGGGTCGATTCATTTGTTTACATTTTTATCTGAAATTTTCAGGACCAAAATGTAAACATTTAGGGGACCAAAATGAAAGTTCGGAAGAAGCCCAGTTAAACAAATCAACTCACGATTCTCTTCTTCCAACTCTCCGGTTGGGAAGGTGTTTTCAACATCCACGCCATGTAAGACTACAATGGCCTGGATGTGAAGCTACTCTGAGGGGAGCACATTTTGCAACCCAAAGGTTCTTTTCCCTAGGAGGCAGATCAATCATTACACAAGTCTTGTTCTATATGATGGAACATATTTCTCTCTTTGGCTTCTTTCCAAAGCGGCGCTTTTGGAGATAACAATTCTTTGTTAATTGTCCATGGTTCGTTCTTAACCATACAAGCTAGAAGAATTTGGAACAAGTCCTTGTCCCCTCTTTGCTCTAGTCTTGGTTCAACATCTAGAATCCACCGAGTTCGCAGAGATCGGAATATTAAGTTCGGGATAGCCCGGCAACTTTCGAGTCTGTAGATACGGAGCGTCTAGTTCAGGACAGTCAGGCCCTCGCGGTTCTTGTTAACCTTGAGCAATTACTCTTTTTCCTTTTCAAGGAAAGTTATCTTATAAAATTCCTTGATTCTTTGGCGCCAGGAGGCGTTAAGTACTCTTGTTATTCTGAGATCCGGTGGATATGCAATCTGATCTTAGGTCGAACTTGACTGTTTGATGAGTCCAACTTCTGCCAAGCCACCCCCACATCAACTTTTTGTATGTGAGATCCTTTCCATGTCTCACACGGAGAGTTATCCTTATCCTTATGCACGGAGTTCTCGCTGAGAATCACATTAGCGGTAAGGATCGTCTTACTCCCAGCATAATTTAGGCATACGGGTTTGCGCTTACGTTAGTGAGGTGAGTCATGAGCAGTCGTTTAATGAGCCCTTCACATTCTCCCCCTCTATCGCTATGAATTTTGCAATCCATAGGCTTAGTTGATTTTCAACTTCGCTTTGTAAGCGCTTATAAACGCTTCAACAACTTCATCTTTGCTTTTTGTCAAACAAAGGATTCCATACGTTGTACCATCATCAATGAAGATCTGGCATTACTTGTCTCCCCTCTATTTTTGTATAAACTTCAAATCACCCAAGTAGGTGTGACTAAGTTCTAGAGCGGTGCTTTCTTCGCTATTACCTTATTGGAATTTGGAAAGGTGATTTTGCTCTCGCCTACCTCATTCATTTTGAGGGTTTATGTCGAAAGGATGCAACAATCTCAACATCGTTAGCTTTTGAATGACTTGCTATTTAACGTGTCTTAATCTATGATGGCATAGATGCACGGATTACAAATATATCATTCATTCGACTCTGAGACGTCTTGTACCTTTCTCGATTATTACGGACACATGTTGGAGTAGTATCAAACCAGCTTTGACCAACAACGTCCTTTAACCAAGTTAGGAACATGTATCACCTCTTTTAGAGTGATCTCATTCCTTGAAGTCCTATTGAGGACAACCTATCCAGCCCCTTTGATTTTAGAGGTGGCGTTGCTTCACATGAACAACCTTTGCGTGGTTAGAGCGTGAACGGATCATATGTGATCTCGATACTCGAGTCCCACTCTAGTTGCTTTGGCGGTGAGTGTCCAATTTCTTTCTTGCCTTTTCTTTAGGCCTTGGGATCGTTTAAGACACAGAGCTGTGGCCCTTACTAGGTGTCCATTATTTTCCTATGAAATGAATTTTGGCCCACTGCTCCGATCAGGAAGGCTTTGTATGTAGTGTCAATATCATTATATCAAAGGAATTTTGGCCCACTCTAGTCACCGAGGCTTTGTATGGTGAGTGTCCAATATCATCCTATGAAGGATCTTACGCCAAAATAGTGACAGCTCAACGTCTTTAACTTTTAGACTTCTTCCGTTATGATTGGTGCCCAGATAATTCTTGGCGCTTACTTAAGAGTATTAACAGTTTGCATACGCGATTAGTGGATCTCTCTCCATCGTATGCGAACATACTTTACACACTTTTAATCATTACACTTAAAAGAACGGATCTTTTAAGTCATTTACAATCCAATCTTTAAGCGGAAAGAAGATGAGGCTAAACTTACGATTTTTAAAGCCTAAGGAATATAAATTATTTTCATATTCCTCCTTACTTTAATCAATTTTGTCAGGGCCTCATTTAGTCTTTATTCTGACAAGTAAGAAAACTACTTATCCCAATTTGGATTCTCGCTCACTCCACTTCATCAAACCGAGTGTCCGATTCCTTCTTACCATTATTCGGATCTTTTATGCAGGATAGATACAGGCCTTCGCTGCAAGAATGAAGTACATCTTGATCTTCTCCTCTTGTCGATTAACATCCTCGAGGCTCGAGCGCTTGTTCCCACCGATCTTGGTAATGGTGACACCATGAACACGTTCATCATCATCACTCTCTTCAGAAGAAAACCATTGCCATATCGATTTGGTCACACGACTTTGACCGACATCTTTCGAACACTAATAGTATTACAATACAATCTTGTCTTAAATTGTTGGTATTTCTATGGTACTTTATAAAGCGATGCGAGAAGTAATAACTATTACAAATGTTCGAAAGGATAAATAAATTGTCAATCTTTAAAATTGCCGCATGTGTGTTGTGTCTTGAATCTTGATCAACTTGCAAAGCCAATATTGAGCTGCCGCAAGTTTGTTGTCTTGAATCTTGATAGCACTGAAATGAAGAAGCAACTAAATGCGGATGGTTACAGCGTTGTGTGTGTTGATCGAGGATAGCCACTCTATCCTTAAGACAAGATTGCCCGAGTATATGCTTTTACGTTAGCGGGCAATAGTCTCCCAAGATAAAACAACACTTTAATCTCAACACTACAAAGCGATAGGTTGAGCTGGCGAAGAAAACAAATATGACTCGACTTTGCTTGAAGATATGGAATAGGAAGGAAGAGTTTCTCTACTCTTCTCTTTTGTCTCTGTGTATATAGTGTGTCTCTGTAGTGTATATCTTGTGTATACGTGAGGGTTTGGTCCTTTGTTTTTCAGTCGAAAATTGCGATTTTCGCTGGATTTCAACCCGGGTTTGTGCTAATTTGAAATTTGTTTTTCGCACTTTGTTTGTCTTTGAAAAAGCGATCCGATTCTAATGGCTTTTCATTTTGTGCTGTTTTCTGCTCGTTTCTTGCCTATTTCTTGTACATTTTTGAGCCACATGAAGCTCAATATATAGCATGAAGAGGGTTGTCCATGACCACAAACAAAGCAGAATGGCCGCTAAGGAGGCCGTTAAAGCGGCCAAGTAATGTATTAAGGCCTTGAAGAAAGTGCGCCCAAATGCCCAAGTAATGGCTGTTAATGGAGAGTTAATCAGCCAAGTAATGGCTGGTTAATGCTCCAAAAACGCAGTCAACGAAGAGAGAAAAAGTCTCGAAGTGCAGGGACCAAGCTGTAAATATTGAAACCGAGGGACCAAGCTTGTACATATGAAAGAATTTTGGTCCAAATCACATCTGGCAGTTCTCGGTCCAAAAGATAATATCAGAAAGGCCTGACCCGGCCGCGCCGAGACCGGGCCGGACGGACGGGCAAGGCGGCAGCGGCAGCAGCGTGGGGCTTAGCTGAACCCAACACATCTAGGTCTTCCTCGGCTTTAAACACATGGGATACCCCTTGAGTCCCAAACCGCTTTAACCAGAGACTTATATGAAGCAATTCCTATTCCACCGATGTGGTAGATTTGTCCCACACCACATTTATGTCTCGAACACCTTACTTCGTGGACCAATATCTCTTTCATTTCTCAACGAAATTAGACGATTCTTGGCCCTACGGTCATCTACTCACTTCGTAGATCATGCATGTGTAAAGAGACGAGGTCTCCAACATACGGAACACTAGTGTTTAATTCATCAAAGATGGGTGGACGCATCTCCCCGCCAAAGGCTAATTTCCAACAAAAACAACTAAATTATCTTATCCTTTGCAACAAAAAAAAAAAAAACTTATCTGTTTGAAATGAGTAATTTGTTTGTTTGTTGGGAACTACGTGGAAGGTTTAGTGAAGTAAATATTTGTTAGTTAGGCTCAAACTGGAATTCTTCTTACTGTGTCCTTAATTAAAAGAAAAATAAAAGTGGTTAGAAAAATAAATCATAATTTGCTGACAGGGCGTGGGCCGTGTGGCTGATCAAACTGAAAAAGGAAAAACACAATTAAGTGTGGCTGCTGGGATTCGAGCCCAGGTCTCCACGGCCACAACGTGGAATTCTCACCACTAAACTACAGCCACTTGATGTCTGTTCGAATGTTTATTCCATTATTCATATGCTATTTGCAATAAAACTTAACGTTCATCAAGCCTCATATTATCACCACTACTAGAAACAGAGGGTTTTCTCACATACATTCAGTGGAAAAATTATGCTACAAAATATAATTTTTCCACCGAATCAGCTCACTAAAAAAATGCATGGTGGAAAACAGGTTCGCATTAAAACGCTGGAAAAAGTTTCTAATTTTTTCGTGTGAAAAACACTACTATATAGATTTTTCATTCAGTAGAAAATTGTCACTAAATATTTTTTAAATAAGAAAATAGAAATTTTTTAGTAGTGCACAGTCTCGCTAAATTATTTCCCTCGGAGCTCCCAACATTATCTTGGACACATTCGTGAGTCCAAAAATAGACCTCTTATCCTTGCACAACATGTGCTCTTCGCTTTTTATCGTGAAAACGTCTGGTTATATTATATAGATATATGAATTTATTAGAATTTTTATTAAGGAAAGTTGCCTTAATTAATTTTCATTTATCGAATCTCATAGTCACAATGAACTAGGATGGATAAGAGGATTCTGATGAACTTAAGGGGTTTTAGTAAGGTTAGACAAATAAAAAGGCTAAATTGTACGTAGTATTATTTATCTTCTAATTCTATTCAATGCATGTATATTCTTCTTTGTATGCTATGTCGCTAGTAACACAATTAATTGTTATCATCCCATGGGCGTTCAGAGCTTTAATCACACTGAGAGTAGTCTCAATTCTCAGGACAAAGTCTCTAGTACTGACTAGTGAGCATTGATTTTCCATAAGCAATGCAAAATGAACTAACACGTGTATTTGACTATTAACAAATGCATTATCGTTAATGTTATAGATATATTTTTTGAGTATAAGTTCGCCCTATTTAAAATTATTTCAAAAAATAGTTGCAAATTCATTTACCATAATATACAGCATATTCCAAAAAAATATTTTCAATTCTGAAGTCAATTTGTGCTCTTGGGAGGATTAGTATTACAATATTTGCATGTAATCTACAACCCAAATTACACTTCAGATTTTGCAATATTGTTTTCTTCATGAAAGAAATAATCTCTTGATTATTTTCATTAATGAATGAGTATATATACAATTTACAAATTTCCATAATTTGGAAAACCCTATTCCTATTCTATTGTACAAGAATTTTATAATTATGGTAAGTGTACGATGCTAATTATTACAACAATATTACTTAAAATATAAACCCCAATCCGCGATATACACGGTGTATACTGTGATCACGGTTTCAATTATGGAAAAACTTCCTTTTGAAACCGTGATATACATCGTATACAAAACCGTGTATATCACGGTATGTTATTACACCCCCGTAGTCATAGGGGCGGTCTTCGTACTCTGAGACTGTCTCTAAAATCTTCAAAAAGGGCCGAGAGAAGACCCTTAGTGAAGATGTCTGCAATTTGATACCTGAAGGGGACATGGCAGACGTGTACTTGTCCATGAGCTACCTTTTCGCGAATAAAGTGAATATCCATCTCTATATGTTTAGTGCGCTGGTGTTGAACCGGAATATTAGAAAGGTAGACGACACTAATATTATCACAATAAACCAAGGTAGCTTTTTGAATAGGACAATGAAGCTCTAAAAGAAGATTACGTAACCAACAGGATTCAGAGACCACATTGGCGACCCCTCGATACTCGGCCTCTGCACTAGAACGTGACAAAGTAGACTGACGCTTCGCCGACCATGAGACCAAGTTATTACTAAGAAACATACAATAGCCAGACGTGGATCGTCTGGTATCTGGACAGCCACCCCAATCAGTATATGTATACGAGACAAGTGTAGAAGTCGATGAAGGATATAAATGAAAGTCATAGTCAATTGTCCCCTGGATGTATCGAATAATGCATTTGCGTATTCATGTGCTCAACCCTGGGATCATGCATAAACAAACACACCTGTTGTACGACATACATAATAGCTGGTCTCGTGAAAGTAAGATACTGAAGAGCCCCTGTAAGACTGCGATAGTGGGTCGGATTAACGTGGGATGAGTCAGTCGCAGCACCCAGCTTGGGTTTAGTATCAACTGGAGTGGAAGCAGACTTGCACGAGGACATACCAGCTCGCTCAATGATCTCAGTTGCATACTTCCGTTGGGATAAGAATAACCCACCTACATGACGAGTGACAACAATCCCCAAAAAGTAACTCAAGGGCCTCAAGTCTTTCATAGCAAACTCAGAACTGAGAATTGTCATGATCGACGTGCACAAAACATCAGAAGAGGCAGTCAAGATAATAGCATCCACATATAATAGTATATAAGCCAGAGAAGTACTACGACTATATATGAACAATGAATTATCAAACCTGTTGTGTGAAAATCCAATAGATGAAACATAGTCTGCAAATCTCTTATACCAAGCCCGTGGAGCCTGCTTAAGCCCATATAAGGGCTTTTTCAACAAACAGACATAATGAGGATATATGGGGTCTCGAAAACCCAAGGGCTGATGCATGTAAACGGTCTCTTTAAGATCATCATGTAAGAAAGCATTCTTCATATCTAACTGATAAATGGGCTATGCCTTGGAAAGAGCCAGACTGAGAATAGTGCGAATGGTATCCAGTTTGACCACCGGACTAAATGTCTCACCACAATACACGCCAACCTGCTAAGTCTTACCATCACCTACAAGATGAGCCTTATGCCTTGCAAACGAACCATCAGAATTGTCTTTATGCGTAAAAATCCACATAGACCGAATAATGTTAACAACAAAAGGATGGGGTACCAACTCCCACGTCTTATTCTCAATAAGAACATTCCAATTCGGGTCATTTAATGCAGACACGGGGTTATGGGGTAGGGGGATTTAAGAACATTAAAATTTAGATTAAAATGTCTTTTTTGGTTTAAAAATACCCCATTGACTACGAGTGACCGGTCTGTGACTCGGGGGAGAGTTGGGTGAATTTTGGGAAAATTTGGGACGGGTGACGTACTAGCCAGCAAGCAGTGGGCCTGCTGGCCCAACACTGGAACGGGAACTGGATGCGTACACAAGGACAGAGGCCAGATCGGTAGTGGGTGGACGAGAGGCCCACTGGACCGATCTAATCCAAAAGGAACTGAAGGCGGGTCAGGGGGTACGGTTTGGTCCAACAAATGATGTATAATCTACGGTGGAACCCCGTCATCTAAAAAATTATACAAGTTAGGCATGGGATGACACACTTTGGTAAACGGAAATTGGATTTCATCAAATAGGACATGACGACTGATTATGATTTTATTATAGGATAAATCAAAACACTTGTAACCACGATAATTTGACGGATAACCCAAAAATACACAAGTGGTAGAACGGGCTTGAAGCTTGTTTAAGGTAGATGACGGAAAGAGTGGATAACATAAACACCCAAAGACTCTAAGATGAGAATATGAATGAACTTTATTATAGAGAATTTGGAGGGGAGATTTAAAAGCCAATCCTTTGTTAGGAAGTATGTTGAGTAGGTAAGTAATCATTTGTAGAGTACGAATTTTTCGTTCGGCTTTCTCATTTTGTGAGGATGTATGAGGACAAGAGAAACGAAAACTATGTTGTTAGCATTAAAAAATTCTCGAAATACCCCATTATCATATTCTTTGATATTTTCACATTGAATATTTTTTATTTCACGTTTGAAGTGGGTACAGATAAATGCTCTAAAATTTACGAACGTGAAAAATACTTGAGATTTTTTCGCTAACGGAAAAGTCCATAAAAAATTAGAATAATCATCCCAAAAAAAACGTAATAGCGATGACCCACAAAACTTAAAACTGGAGATGTCCATAAATCGCTATGAATAATATCAAAAGGCATCAAAGTGCGAGATGGAGAGGCTACAAAAGGTAATCTAACATGTTTTTCTAACTGAAAAGACGGACAAATTGGAGTACTACTCGTACCCTTACAATCAATAAAATTATTGTTATTTAAAAAAGACAAAATCGACGACCCTGGATGACCCAAACATGCATGACACAAGGAAGGAGCAAGAGCAGCAAAGGTGGATGGCATGACTTGACTCACGGAATTGGCAGTGGTGATTGGATAAAGATCGCCCCTACTGTTGCATCTCATAAGAAGTATCCCCGTTTTGAAATCCTTCACAGAAAATCCAAAATGATCAAAATTAACAGAAACCTAATTATTAGTGGTGAATTTGCGAACAGATACCAAATTTTAAATTAAGTAAGGGCCATGAAGGGTATTTTTCAAGACAAGAGGTGGATGAGGGAGGGGGGCAAAGATGCACTACCGTGACTACGAATTGGAATTGAATGACCATTACCAACAATAATACCATGTGTTTTGCTCAAATTGGAATAAGACAAGAGGGTACCTGAGTCGGATGTCATATGGGAAGTGGCTCCGGTGTCCATGTACCAATTTACATCCGGGGGATTTAATCCAAGTGTGTGCATCTAGCGACTTCAATATCCGTCGGAGTGGGGCCCTCTGCATAATGGACCTGGGCAGGCCAAGGCCCAAGCACCCCTGCCTATTACCCCGGCCCAGATCATGTTCTCAGACTGAACTGCTGGTTAGAAAAATTGGGCATGTTGGGAAATTGGGCTCAGTTTCCCGGGTAGGCCGATTGCAGATAATAGGAGCCAGTGGGCAAAGGGCCACCAGCGCAGTTCCAAGGCCATGGACCCCAGGGCTGCGGCCAGTTATCTTGCGGCCAATTTCCCCGAGGCCACCCAGTTATTCCCACCTCAGTTTCCGCTATTATTTTTTCGATTATTTTTTTGAGTTTTACCATTATGTCTCCAACGTTGTTACGATTTTGGCCTGAATTCTCGGAGAAGGATAGAGTAGCGTCGGATGTTGTCATCATTACGACTGGATTTGCACTAGTAGCCGCCTTTTTAGCCAAGCCGGCTTCTTCCAACGTAAGCATGAACCGGGATTGATAGAATTGTGGGAGAGGATTACTTTGACGAAGGAGAGTGCCAATGCCACTATAAGCTTCGGATAGGCCATCAACCATCTATATAACAAAACGAATATTGCTAACGGGTGCACCAACGTTGGCCGACTCTTTCAGTCGTTTGCAATAGGCTGAGACATTCAGAAAATCCTCCATGTTAACATGAGAAAATTTCTGCTCAAGAATAACTGCACGGGAGTTTTTGTTATCTTGGAATATGTCGCCTATTCCAAGTTTCCATCGCCGTAGCATCGGGTTCAAGAATTGTTTGCAAGATGTCCGTAGAGATAGTGGAATAAATCTACTACCGAATGGTAGCATCAAGAGTAGTCCATAATATTGGGTCAACTTCTGGGGCAGGCTCCGTGCCTGCGGCTGGGGGAACGATATGATGAAGAACTTGATGCGAACGGGCATGAATCTTGAAAAGCTCCGCCCACGTCGCATATTGGACGTTTTCCATCTCTAGAACAATAGAGATGTGGTTCTTGATGTTGAAAACTGCAAGGGCAGGATGAAACATGTTCTTTGACGTAGACATAACAATAGAACAATAGGTGAAGAAAGAAGAAAAAAAATTTGGGTGGAGAGGAGGTAATTAGGGTACGGATTCCGAGAGAGAGGCACGGAAAATGAGGCAGCGGAAAAAAGTGTATAGGATTTTGTGAATCTAGACTTCTGATACCATGAAAAAAATAATCCCTTGATTATTTTCATTAATGAATGAGTATATATACAATTTACAAATTTCCATAATATGGAAAACCCTATTCCTATTCTATTCTCAAAACCTTATTCTACTTGTACAAGAATTCTATATACACTGCTAATTATTACAATAATATTTCTTAAAATATAAACCCCAATCCGCGATATACACGGTTTTGTATACCGTGTGTATCACGGTTTCAATTATAGAAAAAAATTCTTTTGAAACCATGATTTACATGGTATACAAAACCGTATAAATCACGGTATATTATTACTTCATAATGCAATGGGCAAAACATGTGAGTCTCTTACTTTCATCATTCACATAAAAATGAATAATAACCTTCAAGTGTATTCACTTCGCCAACTTTCTCAGCTAACTATAGGACTAACTTTTTGGCAGAGGTGTATGCAGCTTTGCAGTATTGGGTTCATTTCAATCTAGTCTTTTTTATTTTTATATATATACGTATAAAAATTTACTAAAATTGAAAAAGATCTAAATTTGGACCAATAAATTTTAAAAATATATTTGATTCAATGCTAAGAATCTTAACAGTTAAATTTATAGAGCTTAAATGTCCTGAATCCGTGTATATTTTTTGTAATGGTGTTGGAAATTTATCTTTGGTGGGGAGGTGCGTCCACCCGTATTTAATGACTTAAACACTAGGATTCCGCATGTTGGAGGCTTTGTCTCTTCAGACGTGCATAATCTACTAAGTGAGTAGATGATCGTAGGGCCAAAGATCGTCAAATTTCGTTAAGAAATGAAAGAGATATTGGTCTACGAAGTAAGGTGTTTGAGGCATGAAAATATGGTATGGGACAAATCTACCACATCTGTGGGAAAAGGAAGAATTGCTCTCTTTATAAGTCTCAAAATTAGCTAAGTGTTTGGGACCCCAAGGGGTAATCCATGTGTTTGAAGGAGGGAGGACCAAGATGTACTTGGGTTCAAGGATAACCCCACACGCGCGCCGCCGCGCGCCCGTCCCATCCGGTCCGGGCTCAGGTCGTGGGTCATGGGCCTTGGGCTTCTTCTGATAGACCCCAAATTATTTAATATTTACAATTTGGTCCCTGGAGTTTCTGAAAAGATGAAATTGGGAATGACGGAACCGTTTGGGTTGGTTTTTTGGAACGTTGCACATTAATCATCAGCCATTACCTGCTGATTAAACTCCCTCACTAACTAATGGCCATAAACAACCATTACTTGGCTGATTAATGGTCATACTAATGGCCATAAACAACCATTGCTTGGCTGATTAATGGTCATACTAATGGTCATTACTTGGTTGTTGAGAAGTCCCTCCCTTATGCTATATATTGGTGTCTTTTGACACAATTGTGAAGACTACAACAGACAAAAAATGAGACTACACTATATACAACACTGAAACAGAAGAGAGCACTGAAATTCTGTCCACAAACAGTGAACAGAAAACTCAAACCTCTTCCTTCCTTTTTCGTTCTTCAGCAAGTCATTTCGTGTTTTGTTTTCTTCGTCAGAATCAACCTATTTGCTTTGTAGTGTTGATTAGTTGCTGTTTTATCTTGAGAGACTATTGCCCGTTAGCATAAAAGCATATATACGGAGCAATCTTGTCTTAAAGACAGAGAGTCATCTCTCGACTCAGCCCACAGTTGTAACAATCCAGATTTAGTGTTTCATGATTTCAGGTTATCAAGGTCCAACGCTCAACAAGCTTGCGGCAATTCTGAATATTGGCTACTTGTTTATCCTTTCGAACACTTGTAATATTTATTTACTTTCCGTACTGCTTTACATATCTAACAAGTTTAAGATAAGATTTGTATTAGTGTTTGAAAGATGTGGGTCAAAAGTTGTGTGACCAAATCTGGATATGGCTGTGGTTTTCTGGTTGAAGAGAGTTTTGATTATGCTGTCGAAGGTCAACGTGTTCATGGTGTCACCGCTCCTGAGAGTGGTGGTAACAAGCGCCCACGAGAGGCTGGGGATGTCAACTGGGACAAGAGGAGAAGGCTGAAGATGTGGTTCTATCTTGTAGCAGAAGGCCTATATCTGTCCCAGACAAAGGATCCGAATTATGGTAAGGAGGAAATGGACACTCAGTCCGATGAAGTGACTGAAGTGGGCCAGAATCTGAAATTGGGATAAGTAATTTTCCTTCCTTGTAAAAAATAAGATTAAATGATGTCTGATTGAAAACGGCTTAAAGTAAGGAGGACTATGAAAATGGTTTCATGAAATAATTTATATTCCTTACGCTTTAAAATCAGAAGTTTAATCTCATCTTCCTTCCCGTTTAAAGATTGGTTTTTGTAAATGACTTAAAAAGATCCATTCTTTTAAGTGTAATTATTAAAAGTGTGTAAAGTATGTTCGCACATACGAGGGAGAAATATCTATTGACTCTGCGAAAACTGTTACCACTCTTAAGTAAGCGCCAACAATTGTCTGGACACTAATCATAAGGGAAGAAGACTAAAAGCTAAAGACATTGAGCTTGTCACACTATTTGGCAGAAGATCCTTCATAGGATGATATTGGACACTCAGTCATACAAATCCTACGGGCGACTGGAGTAGGGCCAAAATTCCTTGGATATGATGATATTGGACACTCAGTCATACAAAGCCTACGTGCGACTGGAGTGGGGCCAGAATTCACTTCATAGGAAAAGTAATTGACACCTAGTGTGGTGGGCCAGAATTTCTAGGTCTCTAATGATCTGAAGGCCAAAAGAAAGGCAGAAGAGTAATGGACATCTAGTGAGGTAGGCCAGAGTTTTCAGGTCTTAAATGATCTGAAGGCCAAAAGAAAGGCATAAAAGAAATTGGACACTCAGTCTGCCAAAGCAACTGGAGTGGGCTAGAGTATCCAGATCACATATGATCCGATTACGCCCTAACCACATGCAAGAGGTTGTTCATGTGAAGCAACGCCACCTCTAAAGTAGAAGGGGTTGGAGAGGTTGTCCTCAATAGGACTTCAGAGAATGGGATCACTCTAACATGAGGTGATACATGTCCCAAACTTGGTTTAAGGGACGTTGTTGGTCAAGCTGTTTTGAGACTAGTCCAACAGGTCTATAATAACTAAGAATGGTACAATATGTCTGTAGCCAAATGAATGATATATTTGTAATCTATGCCATCATAGATTAAGACACGTTAAATAAAAAGTCATTCAAAAGCTAACGAAGTTGAGATTGTTGCCTTTTGTCGACATAAACCCTCAAAATAAATGTGAGGTAGGCGAAGAGGCAAAATAACCTTTCCAAATTCTGTCAAAAGAATAGCGAAAGAAGCACTGCTCATCTAGAACTTAGTCACACCTACTTGGGTGATTTGAAATTTATACAAAATAGAGGGGGGAGACAAGTACGTTGTGACCTTCATTGATGATGGTACAACGTATTGTATCCTTTGTGTGTTGAAAAGCAAAGATAAAGTTGCTGAAGCGGATAAGCGCTACAAAGCAGAAGTTGAAAATCAACTAAGCCTACAGATTGAGGAATTCGTAGTGATAGAGGGGGAGAATGTGAAGCATCGTTCATCAAACGACTTCTCATTACTCACCTCAGTATAACGATGTTAGCCAAGAGCAAATCCGTACGCCTAAATTATGTGGGGCAAGGCAATCCTTACCGCTAATGCGATTCTCAACAGAACTCCGCATAAGGATAAGAATATCTCTCCGTGTGAAACATGGAAAGGATCTCACATACAAATGTTGTGATGTGGGGTGGCTTGGTAGAGATTGGAATACCGAAACAGGTCAAGTTGGGCCTAAGACTGTAAATTGCATATCCACTGGAACTGCAAATAACAGTAGTACTTATCGCCTCTTGGCGTCAAAGAATGCTGAATTCTTTGAAGATAACTTTCCTTGAAAAGGAAAAATGAGTAATTGCTCGAGGTTAACAAGAACCCGCGAGGGCCTGACTGTTCGAAACTAGACATTCCGTATCTACAAGACTCAAAAGTTGTTGCCTATCCAGAACTTAATATTCCAGATCTACAGAACTCAGGAATTCTAGATGTTGAACCGAGACGGAGCAAAGAGGGGACAAAGACTTGTTCCAGGCCTTCTATCTTGTATGGTTGAGAATGAACCATGGACAAGTAACAAATAATTGTCCTCTCTAGAAGCGCTGCTTTGGAAAGAAGCTACAAAGAGATAAATAAATTCCATCATATAGAACCATACTTGTGTAATGGTTGATCTTCCTCCGGGAAAAGAACCTTTGGGTTGTAAAAGTGGATACTCAAAAGTGAGTACAAAGTAGATGGATCTACTGACGAGTATAAGGCCTCGGCTACTTGTACATGTGCTTCCCTGTGAATGGCTTAACATCCAGGGCCATTGCAGTCTTGCGTGACATGGATGTTGAAATAACCTTCCTAACCGAAGAGTTGAAAGGGGAGAATCAGAGTTGGTTTGCTGGACTGTTGGGCTTCTTCCTGAACTTTCATTTTGGTCCTGAAAGGTTCAGATAAAACAGAAACAATGAATCTGACCACAGAAACATTGACTCTGAAGTTAGAAAGCCAACAGTTGGAAAACCAACAGTTTGAGAGTGAAAGTTATATTGAAACAAAAGATATGGGTATCACATATGACATCTTAGGAGTTGGATTTCTAAGACATCTAACGGACTGGTCTAACTCCAAACTCAGTTGTGAGATAATTGACAGTCTCGTTGAAGTCACCAATGGATATGAATCATAGAATTGATTGGAATCATGGTGCACCCATAGACAAAGAGGGATATGTGCAGGTCACATGTAGTTCAATGTATTGTACATACTATAACCGACCTGGTATCGGCCTACAAAGCAGATCAGTTGAACTAAGGTTCACTGGTGATTTTAATAAATTATCAATAGAAGGCGTTGAGTCGGATATGATGATAGCTAAAATATTCGCTTATCTACAGATTATAGTATTCTGGATGTCCAACGGTTCTGGGAGAACATAGTGATGCAAACTGGACATCATATGTGAAGAACACAAAAGCCACAAGAAATGTGTATGGTGGGTCTTGGAAAAACCTCTAAGCAAACCTGCATCGGCCGATTCATGATGGAATCAGAGTTTATCGCTTTATACAAAACATGAAAGAAGTTGAATAACTTCACGACTCCTTAGAGGATGTCCCTTATTGGGAGAAACGCGTGCCTTCAGTAGTTATACACTGTGGCTAGTCGGTCGGCTGTTGACACCCAATTTTGTCCCATCTTTTATGATTTTATTCGTAATTTTTAACATTTTTGACACTTTTAAAACAATTTTAAAATATATATATATATGCATATTATTCTCTTATTATTATTATTATTCGCATTTTCTACTGTCATTTGCATTTTTTATCACAATCATAAGTTTTATCCAAAAAATTCTATGTTATTTTTATTCTCGCAAAATTGCATCGCATTTCCCTTTTATTAAGCATTAAACATTTCGCAAATATTATATTTTATTATTATCACGTCGTTATGTTATTTTAAATAATTCACATCTTTTACAAAAAATATATATATATATAAAATCTTTTAATATTAAACCCCTTTATATTTTTCAATTCCCAACCCAATACAATTTCTACCCAACCTAAATTAAAACCCATTTTTCGGCCCAAACCCAATCCCCAAATTAAATTCTACAAGCCCAACCCCAAAATGTCGGCCAACCCATTCCTTACCCTTCCAAGCCCAACCGACGCCCAACATCCCTTCCTTTATTTCCTTATACCAAAACCCACAAAACAAAACCCAACACCCTTAAACCAAAGCCCCAAACCAAGCCCAATACCCATTTCCCTTTATTTCCCTCTACACAAACCCGAGCCCACAACCTGCAAATTTCAAACGCCAGGGCCCATCGGCCAACCAAAAACCGACCCACCATTTTCCGCCCTTTGAATTCCCTAACAACCCTTAAAAACCAAAAATCGGAAAAATGGGGAACGAACCTACTCTTACCCTAAGCCGCGACTCCCACACTCCCCACACCGCGACCCCACATCGCCGGCCACCTCGCCGCCAACACCAACCCCCGCCACCACCAACTCGCTACTTCGACCCACGCCCATACCTTAAAATCCGCTCCAAAAAATCAGAAATGCCACCTTTAATTCGAATTTCAAACTCGATTTTGGGGGGGGGGGGGAATCCACCTATAAATACCCCATGATTGTTCTTCATTTGGAGGAGATTTTCGGGGGAGAAAAAAATAGATTTTGGAAGGATTTTCGGAAGATTATTCCATATATACATAAATATTTTGTTGTGTTCTTGAGTTTAAAGCATTTTGGCTTCTTTGTTGTTCAAGAATCAAGTCCGAAAAGGTTTGTCATCCCTTTGATTCTCGATTTTTCTTCATCGATTTGGGTCGGGTCGATCTTGCTCGATAACATTTTCGTAATTCTTGCATTTCATATTTATGTATGTTGGTTATCTGAATTTGGTGTTAAGATTTGATTTGGATCAATCGATTTTCGGTCGCGTTATCGACCTGTCAGTCGAATTCGATTTAAATTTCCAAATTTCTTGCATTATTCTTTGTTATCATTGGTTATCTGAAATTGATGAAATTATTTGACTTCGGGTTGAACACACGATTCGGTCGGAACATCGAATTCCGCCCGGGTCGACGCTTAGATTTCCCAATTTTCTTACATTGTCATTGCTTATCATTAGTTATCTCAAATTGATGAAATTATTGGACTTCTCGGGTTGAACACACGATTCGCCTAAGTCATCGACGTCGCAATCTGATTTAGATTTCCAATTTTCTTACATTCATTTGTTGTTGTTATCATTGGTTATCCAAATTGATGAAATTATTTGATTCCGCGTTGAAACTCTTAATTCTGAACATCGACTGGCTGGTCGACCGATTGAACATTTTCGTAATTTGCTGCATTTCATATTCTTGTTATTGTTTATCTGAGTTTGGTGCTGAAATCTGATTCGAGTTTGGATCAATGATCCGGTCGTGGATCACCGAATTCGGCTCGCCGACTGATTTGAACATTTTCGTAATTCTTGCATTTCATATTCTTGTTGTTGGTTATCCAACCGGTAATCAAATCTGATTTCGGGTATGACATCGATTGTCGGTCGACCCGAGGATATTTCCGCATTTAACTCGGTCGGGTATTTTAAATTGCTCACGCCGCTTTCTTTGGCAATTTGCTTTTATGCTTTATTAATATCGCGATAAGGCCGAATTAAATTGAATTTGGTAGGCCGAGCTTTTCTTTCATTTCGTCATTTTTTTGTTTAGCTTTTTAGACATCCGCATACAACGGATATATTATGGTTATTAAGTTCTTGTTTTAAATTTCTTGCACGGATATTTTCTTGTTTTTATCTTGTTGAATAAATACCGCCGATCGTCTACTGCTTTTCGCTTTCGCTTGCTCCGTTTTTTCAGATGATCGCTTTGATCGCTTTTATCATTTTACTTGTTTAAATCGAATAATCGCATTTTTCAAACATTGCTTTCTATTTCGCTTCACCGCTTTCAACATTCAAATATTTGTTCATCTTTATCGCTTTTAAACCAGACAATCGCGTCCATTTTCGGAAATTGTTTTTCCGCCTCGCTTTTTCTCAAGCATCGCTATCGCTATCGCCGCCACAAGCTGCTCCGATTTTATTTTACCGATTTGAACACGATACTACATCGGGCCGATGAAAAATATCCGCCGATTTTGAGGCCTCCATGCTTGCAAAGACGGAAATATAACTGGGCAATGATGAAGACTTAAACCTTTTTATCCGAGATCAACATGTTTAGTAGGCGAGGTGACTAAAATAACCAACAAGTTATATATTCGCAGCCACGACGTTATTATAGTGATCTTTTCTCTATTTCACCCGAGAGACCGACACACGCTTAGTAGGCGAGGCAATCAAAATAAACTACATTAGTCATATGTTTGCAAACCACTGACGTGATTGGAATGTTCTTTCAAAATTTAAGTTCGAGTTCCGCGATCAAACATTCACCGCTTTGAATACGGATATGAAGTTATTTGTATTTAATCATTTCTAACCGTTTGTTCTTGATACGTGACTAAAGTAAATAAAGGCAATTATTCCTGAGTTTATTTATTGCTATTTCTCTTTCTTTAATTCAGCTTTTATCTCGCTTTGTATTGTAATATTATTTATCGCACTTATGTAATTATTGAAATGCTTAGAATAGGCAAACTTAGGATTTATTCATAGGTTAGTTTTTAAGATTTGAAACCCGTAAGCTAGCTTATTTATTTGTAGGCTCGGTTAAATTCAAACTTAGAAATCCTTCGCTAGTTTATTTATTTTAGGCTTCGTCACGCTGTATTCAAGATTTTCAAAATAACTTTTGTCATCTTTATTTGCTTTATTAATCATACCGAATAAGTTTATCTTTGTCGTTTACAATTCATTGATTCCCAAAATTTTACTTCTTTGGCATTATAAATAAATTGTTTTACTATCAATTGTCAAATACATATTTTTTCCAACTCTACATGTATTTCTCTTTAGATATCATATAAATGCATATTTGAAAAATCTCTACATTCATCTATCTTTAAAATGCATCCCTTTTTTTATTAATTATTTGCAAACATCTTTTAACTTCATGCTTCAAACATGCATTTTTCTAGTAATAATTAACCTGAGTTTTAATCTGATAACCGCAAGTAGTTAGCGGATCTTAAAGGATGCCTAACCCTTCCCTTTAGATAATAAAAACCCTTACCTAGAATCTCACTAGTTTCGGACCTTAAAATTGGAGTTACACAACTTAGTTTAATATTTAGGTGTCCTAATTCACCGAAAACATAATTAGGTGGCGACTTTCGATCATTTACCCAGGAATCACCCGGACACGTCCAGCGCTTTGACCCGAGCAAGGTCAAAACGCGGCACAAGACAAAGATGGCGACTCAATCGGGACTTTCGTGTTCTTAACCATAGCAAAATTCAGGTTAATTATTATTTGTGCTTTACTTTCACTCTTGTTTGATGTATGCTTTGATTTATTTCCTTTGTGAAATTTTTTGCATGCATAACTGCTTTAATTTCCCATTTTTCACTGCTATCTTAAATTGGCATTTCGGCCATATTTCTTCCACTGAAAATTGACACTATCACACACTACACGCCGAGGTGTGTTTTTGACCCATAAATTTCTTTTCAATCTACCAAATTTTAGAGAGTTGGCGATGCGCCGAGTGACCGGGACTATCTGTGGCCGCGTAGCCTTCTCACTCGAGTAGTCCGCTCTAGAACCTTGTGTCTAGTCACCAAATCTTAGAAAATTTAAGATGAGCTATACCACCTCTTTATTTTAAGTCATGCATCGCATTAAGATTCTTAGGTGGGTCGATCCTTGGTATCGACTCCACAATTAAGAAATCCGCCAAAGATGTCTACTGGTCTCTACAACCCAACGACTAATCATCATATTATGTGTAGCGGATAAGGATAGACTAATCCAAGACTAATCATGACATGTCGAAATTGGAAAATGTACATTCATTTTGTCTCATTTCGACAAAGCATTGCAGTTTAGCGGCTTTTGGATCAAATCATCGTAATCCCGCATATCGCGTTAGGGCCCACCTCCGGCATAAGGAGGCCCCATGCATATTAGGATGCGCATTTAATTGTCTTACAATCATTTTGTTATTTTCATCGCTCACTTATGTGTATATTATTTGAATCAATAATTACTCACCTTATACTAATTTGGTTTTCTTCATTTTCAGAGATTCATTTTGCCTTATTTATTTCCCCCCCAAAAGTTGATTCGTTGACTAAAACTCTGGCGAAGCACCTATCCGTTATTTCCCAATCATGCCTATCCAAATTGTATTAGTACTTAATGAAAAAATGTGATTTAAATTGAGGCCTGAACCACATTTTATGCAGTTTAATGTATTTTTGCCTCCACCTTTTGAAAGCTTAAAATGACAAATCTTCATTGCTTTTGCTATTTTAAAATCTGCTTTGTTTAATAATTTTCCTTTCTTTTTTCATCATACAAACTAATTTGTCGGCAATATGTGACATATAATGAAACAAACAAACAAAGTCTTAAACAACGAGCAAGACTTCGAAGAATATAAGGAAGATTCACAGTCGGAATAATTAGGGCATTTTTCAGAATAAACCAAAGCCAGATTTGGATGAAACATCAAGATGGTTGATAGTTACAAGCATTGGCACGGACGTTTGCCATTTGTACTCTTGGGCTACCACACTACGATCAGACTTCATCAATGTTATTTCTTTTCGCAGCCAAGTGGATACAAAATCATTTACTAAGAGACTGTTGATGAAAAGCAGATGGACGCTAGCTGTCTGTGGCAACCTTATCGAATAGAATGGCCAAAAACCATCAATGCGCATGCAAAGTGAAGAGATACCATATCTAAGATTAGTTATTCTCTATGTAATACTTTTTCTATGATTGCGCTCCTCGGCGGATACGATAGAACCCACTTAGGGTTCCGCTTTACATCACAAATTTCCAAATCTCCTTTTTACTTGTAACCTGAACTACGTTATGACCTCGATTCCCCTGGGATACGAGGCGGCCACATCGCCGGTCCCATCTTTAGAAAAACCTTACAACCTCTTTACTTGTAATGAACTACGCCATGACCTCGATTCCCTCATTGGGATACGTAGGTGGCCTAAATCGCTTCGGTCCCACCATTAGAAAATATTTTCTCCTTTATCTCGCATACATGATAAAATGCACCCATCCTGATCACCCCGATAGGCGTAAGCACCCACACAAGACTCGCTTTGTCCGCCCAAAGGATCGCTATTCTCACATATCGTAAACTGAGGCATTTTTAAGGGATCACTTTGAGGACGCCGATAAACATGGAAAAACATCGGCAAACTAAGTCTTCAAATTTAAGAGGATTTTGGATAAGACGCTGTTTGCTGTTTCACCGCATGTCGCCGGCACATTTACATATATGCATACTCTTCTTATAAGCAATTTATTTTCACCAAATATTTTCGTTAAAATTTGACAAGATTTTTTTTTTTTACTAATACGATACTTTCTTATAAGCAAAATCATTTTCAACAAATATTTTCATTAGCGCTCGACAAGAACTTTTAATGATAAGCATACTTTCTTATAAATAAATTATTTTCAACAAATGTTTTCATTAATCTGCTAGCCAAGACTGGGGAACCAGACAGGGCTATGTCCAAATCGCCAGACATGCAGCTATCAAGAGCCAAAGCTATCAAGTCAACGCGAATCAACCGCCCCTCCCCCTAAACTCACAAATTTTCTTTGAGTACAGTGTTCTTCAAAGTTGAAAAAGCAGTGGAAGCCACATCGATTATGATCAATTCCCAAAGAATTTCAAGACTACAACTCACTTACAAGGATCACGTTCTTGTTCTCAGATCTATACGAAGACATCATCTGACCTACAGGTGGTCCCGACCCATACGACCGCACAAAGATGTTATTTCGGATCACAAAGAAACGATTAACAAGGCAAACCCGACAAAGACGTCGATCACATTTTCGCCAGTGCGGGACGACATTTCAATTCACATGAGTTTGATCAAGATTCAGCACAACATGGAACCCTATTACAGCAATCGACGGCAGGACGCCACTTACATCTCTACAACAGGGACAACATTTCAAAACGCCATCGACAAAGTTATGGCGGCTACAACAAATATCTTTCTGACTTTACAACGACGCTAACAAGATTACAATGACGCTTTCAAATAAGCGGCAGCTATTTTACAAAGAACGCAACACGACAAATATCTTGTATCAGCATCTCGACGACGTCAAATGACGCTCTTCAAACGCAGCGATAACTATCTTTACGACAACGATCAACTATCTTTACAGCGAACGCAACACCTTACAATTATCTTTATCTGCATCTCGACGACGGCCAAATGACGTCTTCAAACGCAAAGAACTATCTTTACGGCAATGCAACAACTATCTTTTACCGTGATCTCAACGACGCCAGCGATTACAATGACGTTCAACGATCGGCTATCTTTTACAAAGATTACAACAACGCTATTGACGCATCGCGAAGACAACAAATATCTTATAAAGATTACAACGACGCCAACAACATTACAATGACGTCTTCAACGCGATCACCTATCTTTACAAAGATTACAACAACGCGTCATTGGCGTATCGCAAAGACAAACAAATATCTCTTATAAGATTACAACGACGCTAACAGATTAAGCAACGACGCCTTCAACGCGACATCAACTATCTTCAACAAGATTACAACAACGCGTCATTGACGCATCGCAGACAACAAATATCTCTACAAGATTACAACGTCAACAAAGATTACAATGACGTCTTCAACGCAGCACTATCTTTACAAAGAACGCAACACGACAATTATCTTTACCGATCTCGACGACGCCAACAACATTACAAATGATGTCTTCAACGCGACTATCTTTACAAAGAACGATCACGATTAATTATCTTTATCAAGATCTCGACGACGCCAAATGACGCTCTTCAAACGCCAGCGAACTATCTTTTTCGCAATGCAACAACTATCTTTACCAGATCTCAACGACGCCAACAGATTACAATGACGTCTTCGCAAAGACAACTATCTTTACAACAACACAACAAATATCTTTACCGCGATCTCAACGACGCTAACAAAGATTACAATGACGTCTTCAACGCGACTATCTTTACAGATTACAACAACGCGTCATTGACGAATCGCAGACATCAACTATCTTCAACAAAGATTACAACAACGCCATCGACAAGTATAACAAAGACAACAAGTATCTTTACAAAGATTGCAACGACGCCAACAACATTACAATGACGCCCTCAACGCAGCTGTGAGCTATCTTTACAAAGATTACAACAACGCTATTGACGAATCGCAGATACATCAACTTTATCTTCAATAAAGATTACAACAACGCGTCCACGACGTTACGGCAGCGACGATAACTATTTTTTACAACAACAACGACATCATCAACGTCTATACAACGACGACATGGCAAAGTCTATACAACGGCTGACGCCAACAACATTACAACGACGTTTTCAACACAACACGCCGATCCAACGACGGCGTCATTTCGCTCCCACCTTATAACGGGAATTTTAATTTCGGGCCAGCCCACCTTATAACAAGGGAATTTTAAGTTATTTTCTACAATTTTTCTCGTGATTTATACACTAATTATATCTTAAGCTTTAGTTTGCGTGAGTTTTTAATTTGCAGGAACTTCATCACAGCCGCTGAGACTATCTCTACGGCCAACCGAGGCAAATTGGTCAATGACCTACTTCAACGCCGATCCGCTTTTCCAATAGTTTTCAGATCTGCGACTGTCATCCTAAGTCGACACCGGGCATTGCGTTTGAATGTGCACCATCTTTTGCAACTTCACTTCCCCTAATTCTATGCAGTCCGATGATCGGGACAAAATTAACTTACTCAAATAACTTCTTGGCCGAAAAACTCTTTCATCGCTCTCCGCCCAAAGAGGGGCACTGCTGACACCGAATTTTGTCCCATGTTTTATGATTTTATTCGTAATTTTTAACATTTTTGACACTTTTAAAACAATTTTAAAATATATATATATATGCATATTATTCTCTTTATTATTATTATTCGCATTTTCTTGTCACATTTGCATTTTTTATCACAATCATAAGTTTTATCCAAAAAATTCTATGTTATTTTTATTCTCGCAAAATTGCATCGTGATTTCCTTTATTAAGCATTAAACATTTCGCAAATATTATATTTTATTATTATCACGTTATGTTATTTTAAATAATTCACATCTTTTACAAAAATATATATATATATAAAATCTTTTAATATTAAACCCCTTTATATTTTTTCAATTCCCAACCCAATACAATTTCTACCCAACCTAAATTAAAACTCATTTTTCACCCAAACCCAATCCCCAAATTAAATTCCCACAAGCCCAACCCCAAAATTCGGCCAACCCATTCCCTTACCCTTCAAGCCCAACCGACCGCCCAACATCCTCTTCCTTTATTTCCTTATACCAAAAACCCACAAACAAAAACCCAACACTTAAACCAAAGCCCCAAACCAAGCCCGATACCCATTTTCCTTTATTTCTTACACTCAAACCGAGCCCACAACCGCATGACACCCAAACCCGGCCAGTGCCCATCGCCAAACCAAAAAACCGACCAACATTTTCCTTTGCCCTTTTAATTCCCCTAACAAACCCTTAAAAACCAAAAAATCAGAAAAATGGAACCGAACTACTCCTACCCTCAAGCCGCGACTTACACTCCCCACACCGACGACCCACGCCGCCGTCACCTCGCCGCCAACACCAACCCCGACCCCACCTAACTCCCGTCACTTCGACCCACGCCCATACCCCTAAAATCCGCTTCCAAAAAATCAGAAATGCCACCTTTAATTCGAATTTCAAACTCGATTTTTGGGGGGGGGGGGAATCCACCTATAAATACCCCATGATTGTTCTTCATTTGGAGGAGATTTTCGGGGGAGAAAAAAATAGATTTTGGAAGGATTTTCGGAAGATTATTCCATATATACATAAATATTTTGTTGTGTTCTTGAGTTTAAAGCATTTTGGCTTCTTTGTTGTTCAAGAATCAAGTCCGAAAAGGTTTGTCATCCCCTTTGATTCTCTCGATTTTCTTCATCGATTGGAAATCGGTCGACCGAATTCGACTCTGGTTCGTAACATTTTCAGAATTTTGCATTTCATATTTATGTATGTTGGTTATCTGGTGTTGCAAGATTTGATTTGGATCACCGATGTCGGTTATCGACTCCGGTCGGTCGAATCGATTAAATTTCCAAATTTCTTGCATTGTTGCTGCTTGTTATCATTGGTTATCCAAATTGATGAAATTATTTGACTTCTCTGTCAATACACGATTCGGGTCTCAAACACGACTCGGTGGTCGACCCGGCTTTAGATTTCCCAATTTTCTTACATTACGCTTGTTATCATTGGTTATCTGAAATTGATGAAATTATTGGACTTGGGTTGAACACACGATTCGGTCATCGACCTCGCCCAGTCGACTTGGCGTTTAGATTTCCCAATTTTCTTACATTCTTCTTTGTTGTTATCATTGGTTATCCAAATTGATGAAATTATTTGATTCGGGTTGAAACTCCACTGGCCTGTCATCGACTGGTCGGGTCGACCGATTTGAACATTTTCGCACTTTGCATTTCATATTCTTGTTATTAGTTATCCGAATTTTGGTGTTGAAATCGATTCGAGTTTCGATCATCGATCCGGGTCAGTCATCGACGGGTCGGCTCGCCTAATTCGATTTGAACATTTTCGTAATTCTTGCATTTCATATTCTTGTTGTTGGTTATCCAAACTGCATCTTGAAATCGATTTCTGGTATGAATCATCGATTCGGGTCGGTCGACTGATTTGATATTTCGAATTTCGAACTAGTCGGTTATTTTAAATTGCTCAACGCTCGCTTTTGGCAATCGTTTACTGCTTTTATTAATATCGCATTAAGGCCGACGAAATTGAATTTGAGGCCGAGCTTTTCTTTCATTTCGCTTCTCTGTTTTTTTGTTTAACTGTTTTAGACATCCGTACAACGGATATATTATGGTTATTAAGTTTACTGTTTTAAATTTCTTGCGACGGATATTTTACTGTTTTTACTGTTTCGAATAAATACCGCGACAGCTGGGCCGCTTTTTTCTGCTAGTTTGCTCTCCGCTTCGGCGACTGCTTTACTATTTTATCATTTTCTTGTTTAAATCAACACCGCATTTTTCAAACATTGCTTTCTATTTCAGTTCATTGTTTCAACATTCAAATATTTGTTCTACTTGTTTTACTGCTTTTAAACTAGACACCGCGTCATTTTCGGAAATTGTTTTTCTCGCTCGCTTTTTCGCTATCGCTATCGCTATCAGCCGCTGCTGTTTCGTTCGATTTTATTTTACCGATTTGAACACGATACTACACTGGCCGATGAAAATATCCGTCGATTTTGAGGCCTCCATACAGCTTGCAAAGACGAAATATAACTGGGCAATGATGAAGACTTAAACCTTTTTATCCGAGATCAACATGTTTAGTAGGCGAGGTGACTAAAATAACCAACAAGTTATATATTCGCAGCCACGACGTTATTATAGTGATCTTTTCTATTTCACCCGAGAGACCGACACGTTTAGTAGGCTAGACAATCAAAATAAACTACATTAGTCATATGTTTGCAGCCACGACGTGATTGGAATGTTCTTTCAAAATTTAAAACTGAGCCTCGCGATCAAAACATTCAACGTTTTTGAATACGGATATGAAGTTATTTTGTATTTAACTGCTTTCTAACCGCTTGTTCTGGACATGACTGCGTGGACTAAAGTAAATAAAGGCAATTATTCCTGGAGTTTATTTATTGTTATTTCTTTCTTTAATTCAGCTTTATCTCGCTTTGTATTGTAATATTATTTATCGCGACTTATGTAATTATTGAAATGCTTAGAATAGGCAAACTTAGGATTTATTCATAGTTTTTAAGATTTGAAACCCGTCGCTAGCTTATTTATTTGTAGGCTCGGTTAAATTCAAACTTAGAAATCCTTCGCTAGTTTATTTATTTTAGGCTCGCTTTCACGCTGTATTCAAGATTTTCAAAATAACTTTTGTCATCTTTTATTTGCTTTATTAATCATACTGAATAAGTTTATCTTTTTGTCGCTTTACAATTCATTGATTCCCAAAATTTTACTTCTTGGCATTATAAATAAATTGTTTTACTATCAATTGTCAAATACATATTTTTTCCAACTCTACATGTATTTCTCTTTAGATATCATATAAATGCATATTTGAAAAATCTCTACATTCATCTATCTTTTAAAATGCATCCCTTTTTTATTAATTATTTGCAAACATCTTTTAACTTCATGCTTCAAACATGCATTTTTCTAGTAATAATTAACCTGAGTTTTACCGGATAACCGCAAGTTAGCGGATCTTAAAGGATGCCTAACCCCTTCCCTTTAGGATAATAAAAAACCCTTACCTAGAATCTCACTAGTTTCGCAGACCTTAAAATTGGAGTTACATTGCAGCACTTAGTTTAATATTTATGTGTCCTAATTCACCGTAAACATAATTAGGTGGCGACTCCTCGATCATTTACCCAGGAATCACCCCGGACACGTCCGCGCTCCGCTTTGACCCGAGCAAGGTCAAAAACGGGCGCGCACAACATCTTCAGGAAGGACACGGATGACGGCGTCTGGACATATCTGTCAGGATCTGTCGGAGATATAAGACCGTATGACAGTTGATCATCACGGGAGTCACATAATTGATTACTAATCAAAGGATATAGCGGACCCTTTTTAACTAAGGGACTACCCAGAGATCAAGTGTTCTTCCTGTCTAGGGGAATGGGCTTAAAACCCAAACAATACGAACCTTTGCGGTGGTAAACCAACCATACTGACTGGAGATCCCAAGAATTTGGTTCAATGGGGAAACTAAGCTGCAAAAGGTTCAGTTGAGCGCTTCGGTGGAAGCAAGAACACTTCGGATGATGATTTCTGTAAGGAAAAGTGAATCCAAAGTTGCTCCCGCGATAGACATTAAAGTGCTACCTGCATGGTGGGTAAAGGTTAAGATTCCAAACCTTTAAACGATCCTCACACGGTTGAGGTTAAGGTTGGGGAAACTTTTAATGATTCCTAACAGTTGTGAAGTGGGGTATATCAGGATACCTTGTAGGAGATCACCTATTTAAGTGCGAGGACAGGCCGCCTCAAATGAACGCACTTAAGAATCCAAGTGTGTCCACGGCCACAACGGACAAAACAATAAGAAGAAAACGAATAAGAAGAGTTATTGTGTTGGTATCATTGTTTTGGCTTACACTAAACACTGACGGTTCAAGACATCACGTTCACCGCGTAGTAAGTAAGTCCGGTGGTATTCAACTAGGGAAGGTTCAAAGCAGAAGCTACCTCTCCTGATGCAATATTATTTCGCTGAAAGATTGCTGAAAGTAGGCACCTTGTGTGTGCGCCAAAATCTCTTTCAAGAGGAGATTGTTGGAAATTTGCTTTTGGTGGTGAGGTGCGTCCACCCGTATTTAATGACTTAAACACTAGGGTATCGCATGTTGGAGGCTTTGTCTCTTCACACGTGCATAATCTACTAAGTGAGTAGATGATCGTAGGGCCAAAGATAGTCAAATTTCGTTAAGAAATGAAAGAGATATTGGTCTACGAAGTAAGGTGTTTGAGGCATGAAAATATGGTGTGGGACAAATCTACCACATCGGTGGGAAAAGGAAGAATCGCTCTCTTTATAAGTCTCAAAATTTTTCTAAGGATTTGGGACCCCAAGGGGTAACCCATGTGTTTGAAGGAGAGAAAACCTAGATGTGCTTGGGTTCAAGGCTAACCCCACACGCGCGCCGCCGCCGAGCCAGTCCCGTCCCGTCTGGGCTCGGGTCGTGGGTCATTGGCCGTGGGCCTTGGTCTTCTTCTGATAGACCCCAAATTATTTAATATTTACAATTTGGTCCCTGTAGTTTCTGGAAAGATGAAATTGGAAACGACGGAAGGCAGAAAGTTTCTGCCTACCGTTTGGGTTGGTTTTTTGGAACGTTGCACATTAATCATCAGCCATTACCTGCTGATTAAACTCCCTCACTAACTAATGGCCATAAACAACCATTACTTGGCTGATTAATGGTCATACTAATAGCAATTACTTGGCTGTTGAGGAGTCCCTCCCTTACGCTATATATTGGTGTTTTTTGGCACAATTGTGAAGACTACAACAGACAGAAAACGAGACTACACTATATACAACATCAAAATGTAAGAGAGCATCAAATTGGCCCACAAACAGTGAACAGAAAACTCAAACCTATTCCTTCCTTTTCCGTTCTTCAGCAAGTCATTTCATGTTTTGTTTTCTTCGTCAGAATCAACCTATTTGCTTTGTAGTGTTGATTAGTTGCTGTTTTATCTTGGGAGACTATTGTCCGTTAACGTAAAAGCATATATACGGGGCAATCTTGTCTTAAAGACAGAGTGTCATCTCTCGACTCAGCCCACAGTTGTAATAATCCAGCTTTAGTGTTTCTTGATTTCAGGTTATCAAGATCCAACGCTCAACAAGCTTGCGACAGTTCTGAATATTGACTACTTGTTTATCCTTTCGAACACTTGTAATATTTATTTACTTCTCGTACTGCTTTACATATCCAACAAATGGTATGGTCAATAATTTTGTGGTGATGTTAACTTCTAATTGTTCGCATATTGTTCAAATTGCACGTCTAAAGAGACACAAGAGTCTACTAAACGTATTTGAAGGTTCCAAAGAACTTCCTCTTATTTCAGTTTTCAAGTACTAATAAGGACAAGAACGAATAACTTAGAAGAGGTCAAAATATTCAAATTTGTCTAAATCCTTTGTCTTTTATTGTCTCCTGTCAAATCACACGGTTATCTCCCTAAGACCCTTAGTGAATTTCAAGTTCAAGTTCAAGTTCAATTCTTCGTCAACATTCTTTCCTTAGAATTTCTCCTTTCACTTTCAAAATACTATAGTATATTTTGTTGGTCTCCCGCAAGATGTCCGATACTGGCTTTGGATTCCCGATCAATTCGGATTAACGCCGTGTAAAGTCTATTAAAGGAAAACACTCTCTTTAGGATTTTTTCATTTCAAGAACACGAACACAAGACTTTTGATTAAAGAATACATGAACCTATCTGTCCCACCATAATTCTTGGTGGCTAAAAGCAACAATATATTATTATTAATAGTAAACTCCAAAAATATTCTATGTTCTCACAAGTACAACTTTCCTTGCAAAAAATAAAAAAAGAAAAATAACCCATTTGTAGAAATTCAGCAATCTATATAACTAGCACAAGGAGACACAAACTTAGCAAAACAACATTAGAGTACTCAAAACAAAAGAGCAAAAAAAAAATGCAACGCTCATCACTAGTTTCCAACTTCTTGCAACGCCAATTAGTTCATCAAAGGCAAAGGATTAGCAAAAACCAAATGATCAACAAAGTGATTAGATCACAATTACCGTGTGATGTTTTCATTAATCACAGAGGAAACGACACAAAGAGAACAATAGCTTCATTATTATACGATCATTTGACACGTTTAAGGATTCGGTCATTTTTAGACAACAAGAACATGAAGCCAGGTGACAAATTGTTCGAGAAAATTGACAGTGCAATTGAAGAATGCAAAGTTGGTGTTGCTGTTTTTTCACCACGTTATTGTGATTCTTACTTTTGCCTACATGAATTGGCTCTATTTGTGGAATCCAAAAAGAAGGTGATACCTATTTTTTGTGATGTTAAGCCCTCTGAGCTTCGTGTTGTAAACAAGGAAAATATCCTTCCACTTCAACCAAAAGAAATTGAGAGGTTTAATTTGGCACTTGAAGAGGCTAAAAACACCGTTGGCCTTGATTTCGACTCTAACAAAGGGTACGTAATGATAATATACGATTTTTTACATTCACAATGCATTTTAACATAATGCACCAGGTTACGTGCATTGTTTTCTAGATTACTAATCACGCTTATAGCTTGTTTGGTCATGCTGTCGAAATCAACTTATTTTGAGAGATACTTCTGGTGGAAAGTGCTATTTTGAAAGGGGAAAAAAGTGTTTTGGAAGAGCGACAATTTGTGTTTGGCTAAATTATCAAAAAAATATTTTGTTAGTAGTTTGTGTTTGACATGTATTTTAGAAAAAAGTAATGCTTTGAAGTGTCAAATTACGGAAAATGAAGTTACTACTCCCTCTGTCCCAATTGATGTGATATACTTTTTTTAAGTCCGTCCTAGAAAGAATGATACATTTCTATAAATAGAAATAATTTAAATTTAAATTTAAATTTTTCCTTTACCCTTAATGAAATAATTTATAGCCATGCAAATATTTGTGGCTTGTTTTAGATCACAAGTTTCAAAAGTATTTCATTCTTTCATAAACTGCATAGCTAATCAAAGTGAATCACATAAATTGGGACGAAGAAAATACTAATTTAGTTCAATGAATATGAACTTTTGATAATGAGTAATCTTGTTCTAAAGAAAATTAAAAGCGCTTATTTTTAGGCGCCTATTTTTTCCAGCTTTCTTTCTTGAAAGCTGAAGAACAACATCTACTGTTACTTAAAAATACTTTTTTTTCACCAAATATTTGACCAAACATGCTATATTATGATGAACAATTAGTTGTAGATATCTTGAGATGACGAGTAAAAACTTTTGTATATACAAGTTAAAATATTTTTTTTTATCTATAGTTTTGCAAAGTTATCATTAGTCACACAAGCCCATCACCTTAACTAGTACAAGAATCGATAATTCTAATGTTAACACGTAGCTTATATTTTAATTACTACTTATTTAAAAAGGGAAATGTAATGTTTTTTACCAATTTATTTGTTCATAGGAACTGGTCGGATGTGGTGACAAAAGCAGCTGATGTTGTCATTGAGAGCTTGATAGAGATTGAGGAAGCTGAGCTAACCAGAAGTCGGACTACTCCTATCAAACAATAAATGTATGACTACACCATAACCATAAAATATCAACAAAAAAAATAGCATGAAATTATTAATATGCCAGTTCTTTCTTGAACCGGTGTTGGTCCGGTCCTTCTTCAAACCCTGCACATAGCACATAGCGGGACATACTGCACTTTACATATTCATCTTGTTCTTGTAGTATAACAAACATATTTTTTTGGTTGTTGTAAGTTGTAAGATGTCCAACATGTAGTAGTTTCCGTTGGCACTATGTGGTGGGGAGGCTATATTAACTTTGTGGTCATTAATTAATTCTTGTTACCAAGTTTGTTCAAGTGTAAAGTTCATTCAATAAAATTATTTTTAATGTTTTCATTGTTTATTTATGTCCTTTTTCCTTTTCTTTTTCAACTAGATCAAGATATGGCTTTATTTTCCATATTTGTAAAATCTCTGATTCTTCCCCTATTAGTTAATCTATCTATATTTATCTATATATATCTATATGTTGAAAATTTGCCTTTGGTGGGGAGGTGCGTCCACCCACATTTAATGAATTAAACATTGGTGTTCCACATGTTGGAGGCTTTGTCTCTTCACACGTGCATAATCTACTAAGTGAGTAGATGACCGTAGGGCCAAGAATCGTCAAATTTCGTTGAGAAATGAAAGAGTTATTGGTCCACGAAGTAAGGTGTTTGAGGCATGGAAATATGGTGTGGGACAAATCTACCACATCGGTGGGAAAAGGAAGAATTGTTCTTTTTATAAGTCTCATAATTGGCTAAGGATTTGAGACCCCAAGGGGTAACCCATGTGTTTAAAGGAGGGAGGACCTAGATGTGCTTGGGTTCAAGGCTAATCCCACACGCGCGCCCCCGTCCGGTCCGGGCTCGATCACGGGTCACGGGTCTTGGGTCTTTCTGATATTATCTCTTTGGACCTCAAATTGTTTAATATTTACAGTTTGGTCCCTGGAGTTTCTGAAAAGTTGAGAAAGTTTCTGCTGATTAACTCCCTCCATTACTTGGTTGAATTACTCCCTCCTTCAATGGCTTTAAACATCCATTTTCTTGGCAGTTGAGAAGTCCCCCTTATGCTATATATTGGAGCCTTTTGGGCTGAATTGTGTGAGCAACATATACACAGAAAAATGAGACACACATAGACAAAACAGAAAGTCCAAAACGTGAGCAGAAAAGTTGGGACGAAAACAGAAACTCTTCCTTCCTTTTTCATTCTTCAGCAAGTCGTTTCGTGTTTGTTTTCTTCGTCAGAATCAACCTATTTACTTTGTAGTGTTGATTTATCTTGGGAGACTATTGTCCGTTAACGTAAAAGCATATATACAGGGCAATCTTGTCTTAAAGACAGAGTGTCATCACCCGACTCAGCACACAGTTGTAACAATCTAGATTTAGTGTTTCTTGATTTCAGGTTATCAAGATTCAAGATTCAACAACTTTGCGGCGGTTCTGAATATTGGCTATTTGTTTATCCTTTCGAACACTTGTAATATTTATTTACTTCCCGTACTGCTTTACAATATCCAATACTATATTATTATAAAAGCATGAATATAAATGTTGGTTAATCAAAATATTCTTCAAATATTGAACGACTTTTATACCATTAACTGTTTTATTTAATTTGGACTAGAACATACAAGGATAGGACACAATTGGAATAGTAAAACTTAGGATAATAGCCAAGCAAAGCAATCTGGTCTTACGTCAGGTTAGCAAACTCCAGATCGGAAAAACGAAGTGAACCTAAGAAGGAGGAAGGAAACTGCTCAAGTGAGCTTGTTTTCTTATTGATTCCCGGGGCGGTGGCATTCTTGAATAAAGTCTATCCGAACCGAGTTAGCACTTCTCAGTAATTTCTATTAGGTTTCACATTTTCTCTTTCCATACTGCCCCATCCTTGTAGCTAGATCTTTTTTCTACGGTAAGATTTGTTCAAGAATAAGCCTCATTTTAAGCTTGTTAATAAATTGTATTTAGGAACTCAACTGTACACATTAGGATGAAAAAGTAAGACATCAATGGAAATTAGCTAAAAGATCAAATTTCTTATCTAATTTTAATATGAATTGCATAACACTCCTATTTTATTAACGTGCCCATTAAAATTGTGAAAGAATCCTAAAGCAGTAAAACTAAAAATTCATGGCTTAGCTTTTTCTATTTTAGTTAGTCAAGGATATTATTTTTCTCTTCAAAAGTTAAATTATTTTGTCAAAGATATTAATCTTGATTGGGATAATTGTAATATTTAGGACTTTGCTTATTAGTTTTTGAATTCCAGAATTTTTTAATCTTCCCGGTGCCACAAAAATTCTGTCACCGCCATTAAGTCAATTTTGTTTTGGGTTGGGTTTTAACTCTCTAAATGCTTGAGGAGTTTCAATTTAATTGGGAACCGTTGCAGATTTTAATTTTTATAAATTTCACCGTATGCCTTCTTCCTTTTCCACTCACAGATTAATAGTTTGTCGGTCTTCGAAAGCCAACATTCCAAACACATACACCCTCCATTTTATAATAAGTATAACTTTAGCCAAAAACACATATATTTAAAAATCAATAATACAATGTAAAATTTATCAAATTATCTATATTTAATAAATTAAATTACTTTTTTCTTTTGATAAGAATATGTATGAGTAGTAATAATTTATGTCTTGAATAAACAACTTGCCAATAAATATTTTCTGAATAGAGAACTTGTCAGTTTTTGTTTAAGGATATAATTGAAAAAAATAGTTAATTTATATTTGAATTTTTAAGATAACACTTATTTTAAGATATTTTTTTAAAAATAAAGTGACATTTATTATGGAACGAAGGGAGTAATTTAGTAAGTTTTCGATCCCTTTTGGATTGCGGAATTCCTTTAGTTTTCGTTTGTGGCTTTGTGATGCATTTGTTTTTAATCATTGGTTGCTGCCTTGGAATTCTTTTTTCTAGAGAACCTCGATTGGTTGATACTCCCTCCGTCTCAAATTATTTGTTATGGTTACTAAAAATAATTATCTCAAATTATTTATTATTTTAGAAGTTCAAGATATAATTTTTTTTTCATTTTACCCTTTGTCATTAATGAAGATGACATATAAATAGAGTAAACATTTAATGGAGAGAGATTATAACTTAGACATAAATAATGGTAAAGTAGATCAAATACCCTCCTAATTAATATTTTCTAAAAGACGTGTAAACCAAAAAAACGATAAATAATTTGAGACGGAAGGAGTAATTTTCTTATGATTTCCAGTTGGGTAAGTGTTGGAAATTTGTCTTTGGCGGGAGTTGCGACCGACCAACTTTAACGGCTTAAACACTAGTGTTACGTATGTTGGAGAATTCGGTTCTTCACACATGCATGATCTACTAAGTACGTAAATAACCGTAGGGCCAAAAATCATCAAATTTCATTGAGAAATGAAAGAGATATTGGTCCACGAAGTGAGGTGTTTGAAGCATGGAAAGTGTGGTGTTGTGTTCAATTCTCCCTCATCGGTAGAGGAAGAAAGAATTGTTGTGTATATAAGACTCGAAATTGGTTTGAGATTTGGGACCCCAAGGGGTATCCCATGTGTTTAAAGGAGGGAGGACCTAGATGTGCTTCGGTTCGAGGAAAGACCACACGCGCGCCGCCGCCGCCCGCCCGTCCGGTTCACGGGTTGTGGGCTGTGGGCTGTGGGCTGTGGGCCTTCTGATATTATCTTTTTGGGCCAGAGAACTTTTCCAGAAGTACAGTTTGATCCCAGAAGCTTCAGATGTACAGTTTGGACCAGAATTCTTTCAGATGTACAGTTTGGGTCCTTGAAGTTTCAAGATGTACAGTTTGGTCCCTGAAGTTTTCAGAAATTCAGAATTTCGGCAGACACGAACAGAAACGTCCAGCACTCAATTCAGCCATTTATTTTGGCTAAATTACACCTCCTATAATGGCATCCGTTGGTATTTCTCTCCTTTAATTTGGTGGTTTTACTACCTCCATAATGGTCATTATTTGGCCAATAATGACTGTTATGGAGGCAGTCAAACAGTCTCTTCCTCACCTATATAAACACCCCTTACACCATTGTTGAGGCACACTTGATATACACGAAAATATACAATCAGAAAATCAGTTCTTCCTATAACTTCCTAGCATCATTTCATTATTCAATATTCTTCACGGTAGCTCTTGAGTTTCCTTTGCTCAATTGTTCCATTGCTGTTTTATCTTGGGAGACGAATTGTCCGGGACGTATAAAGGATACATACGGGGAAATATTGTCTTAAGGACAGAGTGTCACACTCGACTCAGCAAAAATCAAAGCAGTTTCCGGTCTTCTTGTTCAACAAATATTGTAATTTCTGTTTCTTGCGAATCCTTGTAACCCAACAGTAAGTACATGTGCTATATTTATGTTTGATTTTCAACTACAATTTAGTTTCTTGAATTTAAAAGAATGGTACTATACATTTACTGGATCTGCGGCTTAACATTAATTATTTTATGCACTGGGAACTTGAAAATATATAACTCAAGGTAATGACCTTAGGATAAAATTTTCATGCATGGATGAAATAGGGTATTTAGCTTGTGAAGTGTCGTAATTAGATGTGTGCTGGAAGAGAGTGCTAAACGAGATAAATCTTTGGTCGTGGAACTAAAAGTAGATGGCACATAATAGATTGTTGAGAATAAAATCAAATATTAAAAGTGTATTCTATCTAACAGCTTAAGCTTTTAGATCAGATGGTCACACACTTCATTATGGTATCAAAGCAGGCCAAAGGTCCTAGGATCGAACCTCACCGCCATTCATTCTCAAAAAGAATTTCCACGTGCTTGGATCATGAAAAAAAATCAGACCAGCACGTGAGGGGACATGTTGAGAATATAATCAAATATTAAAAATGTATTATATCTAACAAGTTAAGTTTTTAGATCAGGTAGTCACACAATTCAATAGAGATGAAGGGGACATGTTGAGAATATAATCAAATATTAAAAATGTATTATATCTAACAAGTTAAGTTTTTAGATCAGGTAGTCACACAATTCAATAGAGATGAAGCACTAGAGTTACTTAGACGAATACAAGCTAAAAATAATTATGACATATGAGCAATTTAAAAATATTTCTCCGCTTATAATTAATTGGTGTATGTCTCAACTTCAATTCTTATTTTTTCAATCTTCAAGAATATATCTAATATCTGCTCCGATAACTCTTGTATTCTATGATGCTGTTATGTTTTGGAAATATAATAAACTTGGATTCTAATGGGACTTCAAATTTTGATCGACAAAGATAACCTGCAATGTTAATAGAATCTATACCCTTTAGAAATAAAATTATTCCTTGACGTAGAGAATTCATATGAACGTTGGATAAAAGTATAACATTAGGATATTTTAAAATATGTTTGTTCTCTTTTTAATCGAATGCGTGAATAATGGGTTTCGACAAATATGTTTGCCCCCTTTTTTTCAAATTTCATAGAAAATAAATACATATAAAATATTTATAATTTTAATTCGTCTTTGAATAATTATATTATGATATACTTATTTACGAATATACCTAACAAGGGGTGTAACTGGAGCATTTATATATTATAGGAGGTATAAGTGTTTGATTTACAAGAGGTACATCCGAATCTAATTCATATTACAAGAGTGTTTAGTGTAATTAACCCAAACTAATTTAATTCACAAAATACGAATTATTTTCGTGATGAATTGGAGTACCTGGCTAGTATCACTACTAAAGAAATAGAAATTACGACAGATAAATTCTATAGCTAAAAAGTAAAATCTATTGCTTATCTTATTTAGCGACGGTTTAGCGATAAATTATCAAAAGATTTTGTTAGCCGTAAATTATTTAGCGATAGATTAACGATAAAGTTCGTAGTTAATCTCTAACTCTTGTTATAATGTTTTCTTATACCTGGTACATCTCATGTTTAAGAAATTGTATGTAACAAAGGAGATTGGTAATGCAACTCCATATCTTGTGAGAAGTCAGAATACTCATTGACTTAATTAAACAGGTCATTAATCATTATGTGATATTCAATACATAATATCACATAATCGTACAGATCAGCTCTCATCTCATTAATACTTAATGTGAGTCTGATAAAATTGTTTTTATAATGAGCTCTTTGCTTGTATATTGTTGAGGCTACTGTTAGTGAGAAAATCTCTATACCACTGGGCCGACAGTTTTTAGCTTCGATTTAACGTAAAAGGATAAACATGATAAAGCCAAAATTTGACAGTGCAACCAAATCTCCACTCGAAATTGTCCATCAAGGTCCATATGAAATTGCAGGGATTTTGTTGGGTTATTGTATACATCGGATATTGAAAACTTATTTCAAACCCAACAAACGTAGAATTATTTGACTATCGGATAATTTTAAACTGTAAACATAAGACTTGAATGGTACTTACATGTTTACAATATCTGGAATCTTTATCAACGGTGGGTGCGCACGCGAATGCCCTTTCGATTGCAAGCTCCAAGCTTCAATGTATTCCTCCTTTGGAAAGCTAGGAAATCCGACAGAGGTTCGAGAGAGTGTTTTGATTTTGAGTCTCTAAGACTTAGAATAATGATATGAAAATCAAGTGTAATGAATAATGAAGTGTATGTCTGTATTTATAGGCGAAAAATTAGGTCAAACCGGATTAGGGTTTGACCTTGGGCCTGGCTCAAAACTCAAGGCGGATTAGGTCACCACGCCGGCGGCGCTGCGGCCCAGCCAGTGGGCCCCGCGACCCTGTGGCCCTACACCGCCTCGCTTTTTTTTCCAACACATTCTTAATTAAATCCAAAATCCAATTTTTACTTAATTAAAACAATCATCATTCATTTAAATATCTCGATTCTAAATCGAATATTTAGTACTCTCTCAATACATCCTTAGATCGAAAGGACAATCGACATAGTGTGACCCTATAGGCCTTCTCATATCGATACTAATCAAATTAAGGTCTACGCGGAACTCCTAGACGGCGCCGTAAGACGAACTCAA
Source organism: Anisodus acutangulus (assembly GCA_029783415.1). Classification (NCBI taxonomy): domain Eukaryota; kingdom Viridiplantae; phylum Streptophyta; class Magnoliopsida; order Solanales; family Solanaceae; genus Anisodus; species Anisodus acutangulus. The sequence goes on from CM056491.1 coordinate 51,752,587, forward strand.
TATGTGAAGTACGTTTACATGAATCCAGTAAACTTAATCTCTATGTGGTAAGATAAAATTCTTTCATTCACGATACACTCGATCAAACTTAGGATTTGCCAAGTGTCTATCCAAATTAGCTTGATCATTATATCTCATCTATATTGGTTGACAACAAGACCATATTCTAGATATGTCTATTGTGTTGGCCAACGACTTAGTCAACCCAATATCAATGAGAAGTTGAGTGTTCTCTCGAATATACATTCGAGGAATGAATCCTAATCTTGGCTCAACAACCACATTTAATCCACATCGTAATGTACCAAATACAAGACGTATCTTAACCTATAAGGCATTTGAGCTTAGGACAGGATCAAAGTATATTACTATGTAGACAAGGTGTGTATTGACCTCAAGTCTAAGAACTTCTATCTTCCACACGCTGATCATACTTTAGACACGTATAACAAACAGTATATCAGCAGGGTATACCAATACTTCCAAAGTATCTATGTGTCTATCACGAGTAGTCATTACTCGTAGCAGGTGAGACATACTACATCCTCTAAGGATGTGATGCAGACCACATGTCGACTTATCACATATCATCGATATCTCATTCTCGATGATCATTAGTCGAGATTATTTTAAGAGTTACGTTACAATATTAATATTTCACACTATTAATAACAACGTAACCTCTATTAATATTTCACACTATTAATAACAACGTAACCTCTAGGGATGCATATTATAGAATATTATAAACAATCAACTAATAATTCAATAATTGCAAATGCCAAAATATTAATCTCCATTAATAATAATACGAATGTATATATAATGCATTTGTCTTAATACAGATTATCTCTAAGACATACATATACTTTCAATAACCCCTCACATCAGCACCATTCATGTCCACCATAATTTAATAAAGAGCAAATATTTAAGGGAGGGAAAGGCAATCAACCTTAATTTGAAGAAATAAAAAACATACAACAAATATTAACATACTTGGAATCTATGATCCATTATTTATTACTCCTTCCGTCCCTATTTACCTAGAACACTTTCCTTTTTAGTATGTCTCAAAAGAATGTCACATTTGTATAATTAGAAAAAAATTAATTTCAAAATTCTCCTTTTAACCTAAATAAAATGGTTTATAACCATACAAACGAATAAGCTTTGTTTTAAACCACAAATTTCAAAAGTCTTTTATTTTTTAAAATTTTGTGTCTAGTCAACAACACCACATAAATTGGGATGGAGGGAGTAATTCATATAAAATAGACATTTTTAGATTAATGGAAATTAAGGATATATACCTGATTGATCGAGCCGAAGATGCTAAATATGCTTGTGATATTTAATTCGCTTCATGTCTTGGTCCAAGTCATATCCTTTTTCTTGATTTTCATCTGAAGCATACCCTGCATGAAGTATACCACAGTTTACATTCAATTATGTAAATCAATAGTACATGAGAATTAAAATAACCAGTTAGAAATTCTGAGAGAACAAATAATTAGGAGATTAATATTTACCATTTTCAGTGACAAATATAGGCATGTGATTATATCTCCTCTTAACATAATCAACAATCCCTTCCATGCCTTGCGGAACAACATACACTCCAGGCATTCCCATCTGGAAAAAAAATCAGCTCGATCGTTTAATTTAGTGTTATCATTGATGAAATTACGTTCAATATGTTGGATTACAGAGATGCAGGAAGCGAAAATTACAAGTAATTGTTAAGTATTACAAGAACTGAAATTACAATTGAACAATAAACTGAAATTACAATGAACTTGAAGAATAAACTGGAACAGTTTTTGATATGTTGAGTCGAGTGTTTGCACTCTGTCTTTAAGACAATATTGCCCCGTATGTATCCTTTCTACGTCCTGGACAATTGTCTCCCAAGATAAAACAGCAAATGAACAAATGAGCAAAGGAAACTCAAGTGCTACCGTGAAGAATTTTGAGTAATGAAATGATGCTGGAAGTAGTAGGAAGAAAACTGATTTCGTTTGTGTGTTATGTGTAGCTCAACAATAGTGACAAATGGTCCTTTATATAGTTGAAGGAGAGGCTCATGAACTGCCCACATAAGTGTCATTACTGGCCAAGTAATGACAATTATGGAGGTAGTAATTCACCAAAATAAATGGTGAAGATGTGCAACGGATTGACATTTAGGAATATTAATTCAGCCAAAATAAATGGCTGAATTGAGTGCTGGTTGACTTTCCAGGAAACAAAATTCTCTGCCTAATTTGACTGTCTTGAAACTTCAGGGACCAAACTGTACATATGGCAAAATTCTCTGATCCAAAAAGATAATATCAGAAGAAGCACAGTCCACAGCCCACAACCCACAACCCACAACCCGTGACCCGAGAACCCGGACCGGACGAGGCGGGCGGGCGGCGGCGGCACGCGTGTAGGCTTTCGATCCCAAACCCCAAGCCAACCTTGAGACTTATAAACAAAACAATTATTTCTTTCCCCACCGATGAGGGAGAATTGATCTCAATACCACACTTTTACATGCTTCAAACACCTCACTTCGTGGACCAATATCTCTTTCATTTCTCAACGAAATTTGACGATCATTGGCCCTACGGTTATCTACTTACTTAGTAGATTATGCACATATGAAGAACCGGATTCTCCAACATGCGGAACACTAGTGTTTAAGCCGTTAAAGTTGATCGAAAGCAACTCCCGCCAAAGACAAATTTCCAACACAATATCCATATTTCGACCTTATATTTGAAAAATTAGTCATTGTCATGAAATTCGCTTAATCTCAATCATGGAACATCACTAAAAACAATCGAATTTCCAACGGCAATTTACAAGGGAAGTCCTTCCGATATTAGCTCTTCAGAAACTTTTTCGACGGACTTCCCATTCAAAATATATACTATCAGATTTCAAACAAACCTCGTTCGAAAATTTTCTGTTGAAAATCCGATTATTTTTAATAGCGAAATTTAAAACTTCATGACCGTAAAGAATGAATTTTGGACCTAACTCAACCCCAAAAGCTATTTTTTGGGTTGAGTTAGGCCCAAGATCCATTCTTTACATGGTATGAGAGTCATATCCATTCTTTACATGGTATCAGAACCAAATCCATTCCAATTATTTGTTCACCGATTGTTGGGCCCCCAAATTATATTATTCACGCTTCAGTTAACAAGTTCTGAGCGTGTGGGGAGTGTTAAGAGTCTCACATCGGATACGGAATGGAAACATGGACTTGGACAATCTTCACCCTAAAAGCTAGCTTTTGGGATTGAATTAGGCACAAGATCCATTATTTACATGATATTAAAGTCAAACCTATTTCAATTATTTGTTCGTCGATGTGGGACTTTTGACAATGACTTTTTTTTTTGTTACAGAGGCTGAAAGGTGTTCATCATATCATAGTATGAAAATTTAAATAATTAATGGTGTGTGCAAGAATATAATATTTTACTTGATCTCCTATGTGGGCACCGTTTTTTTGTCCGGGGACGAGTACAAATCCACGAACGGCACGATTTTCACCATGGGTACAAAGAACATCACTGTCCATGCACGTGCAGTTTGAATTAAGGTAATCTTTTGCAAACCAAGTTGTATAATGATTAAGGCCTATGAAATCAGTGCTATTCTTTACAAGTATTTTTTCTTCAGAGGTGAATCTTGGCAATCTTTTCCCATGATAATATCGCATTTCTATTGGATAATCTCCATGTACTAGTGGATCAAGAAGCTTGCAGGATCGTCTCCGGGCATAGCTGGATGACAAAGGAGGTGAACTTAAAATTCAGCTGGAGGCCTGCAGCGTGGTTCGAATCCTGGTGGGAGCACTTTGTTCTTTTCTGAGATAGGACCTTGTAGGTGATATCAGTTGCTCTGTTCTCAAACCCTGGTCATTCAGGTACATCCCGCGATTTACTGGTAGTAATGTTGATGAACCGGTACTACTATCTCCAGAAATAGTCTGGTGTAAGCCAGAAAGCTGGATATCAAAAAAAGAAAGAATCTTACAGGATCATTGGAAATTGTCGTGGTCAATAATTTACACTGGGGCCGTCAATAAATAATTTCATCTACTAGTAATATGAAAAAACACATAAATAGCAAGTCCAATCATTGACATCAAATTAAAGATCACCGAACAATGTGATGAAATGGATGAAATCGGTGGCAGACTCAGGATTTAATGGTCATGGGGGCTCACCTTAAAATCAATAAAAAAAATATTGCTTTAAGTGGGTTTCAAACTCAACTCCTTCGTAACTTAGTCTTAAGTCTACCACTTTTTAACCATAGCACCAAGATCATTTATTAATTCCTAAGTGTTATTTATTATTTTATACCAAAATTTCAATATTTTCTATATGTCTACATAGAATATCCATCACGGTTAATGGGTGCTCGAACATCAAAATTTTACACATGATCAGTCCCCGGATGAGATTCCTCCATCCGTAATATGAGTTTGGATTGAAGCATTCAGAATAGAGAATTTCATGGTAGGGCTCTTAATTCTGTCTTAACAATGCTCTATACAACACAAATATAAGTTAATCGATCCAGCAAATTTCAAATACCGAATGATTAAAATATATGAAAACACAATATATATAACTTAAAGCACATGTTAAGATAAGTGAAATTCTCATACCAAATGGTTATTAACGTGTTATCATATGTTAAAAGATATTAATAGTGTAAAAAACTCTTTACAATATTAATATAGATAACTTAAATCCTTAGGATAATTAATACTTTTCGAGGGACGGATGGAGTATTGTGACATCGGATTTGTTAAGAGTCCCACATCGGATATGGAATGAAAATATGGACTCCTTATATGGACTTGAACAATCCTTCACGTTCTCATTCTATATCCGATGTAGGACTCTAAATGGGTTCATCTGACATAAATTTATATGATGAAATATAAAACAATTGAATCATACATACATACGTACCAGGCCACATGAAAGGCCAAAGCCCTGTTTGCAGCTTTCCTGTCAGCATCGTCATCCGTCATTGGCTTATACATGTAAGCACTCGCCAGTCGCCACTATTCCTATCATTCTACCTTGTTCTCCCTGCTCATACATAAATAGTTAAGTAGTAATTTACTAGTAATACCAGTTTTAACTACCTGAAAAGAAATTAGTGACGGATAAATTTTATAGCTAAGCAGTAAAATTTATCGCTAATTTTATTTAACTATGTATTAGCGATAGATTACGAAGAAAAAATTGTTAGCTACGAACTATTTAACCATAGATTAGGACGCAATTCTTCGCTAATTTCAATATTCTTTTGTAGTGAATTAAATACCTCCAAATAATTAGTGTTGAGAATTACTTGCATGGAATTGGTGACGATAGAGCTTGACAGCCTTGGCATGGGCCAATATAGAGTTGTGGACAGCAAGTAGAGGCTCGGTATCTGAATTACCAGAAGAGCATTCCCCAAAAGGGGAAGAACAATGTGAAGGTGGGAATGTTGATTACAATAGTGCAGGAAACGGAAATGAGTAACTGCTAAGTATTACAACAAAATGAAATTACAACAATCTGAAATTTCAGTAAACTGGAACAAGAAACTGGAAGAAGAAACTGATGGGTCGAGTGATGACATTCTGTATTTAAGACAAGATTGCCCCGTATATATCTTTTCTACGTTCTGGATAATAGCCTCCCAAGATAAAACAGCAACTCAACAATTGAGCAAAGGAAACTCAAGTGTTACTTTGAAGAACTTTAAGTAAGAAATGATGCTGGAAAGTTGTAGGAAACTCTGATTTCGTTTGTGTGTTTGTGTAGTCTCAACAAGTGAACAAAAGGCTTCTTATAAAGTTGTTAGGAGAGGACTTACCAACTGCCCATATAATTGTTGTTACTGGCCAAGTAATGGCAATTATGGAGGTAGTAATTCAGCCAAATAAATGGTGAATTGATGTGCAACGGATTAGAGCCTTTAGGGAGAGTTATTCAACCAAAATAAATGACTGAATTGAGTGCAAATTAAAGTTGGTTAACGTTTCAAAAACCAACAGCAAAGTTCTCTGCCCAATTTTGACTTACCTGAAACTTCAGGGATCAAACTGTAAATATGAAATAATTTGGGTCCAAAAAGATAATATCAAAAGCCCACGACCCGTGACCGAGTGGGCGGCGGCGGTGCGCGTGTGGGCTTCGCCTCAAACCAAAGCACATCTAGGTCCTCCCTCCTTTAAACACATGGGATACCCCTTGGGGTCCCAAACCCCAAGCCAACTTTGAGACTTATAAACTAAACAAATCTTCATTCCCCCACCGATGAGGGAGGATTGGTCTTTACCACCTTTTTCCATGCTTCAAACACCTCACTTCGTGGACCAATATCTCTTTCATTTCTCAACGAAATTTGACGATCCTTGGCCCTACTGTCATCTACTTACTTAGTAGATTATGCACGTGTGAAGAATCAAAATCTCCAACATGCGGAACACTAGTGTTTAAGTCTTTAAAGATGGTTGGACGCGACTCCCGCCAAAGGCAAATTTCCAACAATCCCCTCTTGAAAGAGATTTTGACGCACTCACATGGTGCATTTTCCCATCAATATTTCAGCGGACCGATGTTGCATAAGGAGAGGTAGCTTCAGCTTTGAACCTTCCATAGTTAAATACCATCGGAATTACTTACTGCGCGGTGAATGTGATGTCTTGAACCGTCAGTGTTTAGTGTAAGCCAAGTCAATAGTACCAACACAATAAATTCTCTTACTCTTTTCTTCGTAATGTTTTGTCCGTTGTGGCCGTGGACACTTCTTGGATTCTTAAGTGCGTTCATTTGAGGCGGCATGTCCTCGCACTTAAATATGTAGTCTCCTACAAGGTATCATGTCATACCTCACTTCATAAGTGTTAGGAACCATTAAAGAATTGAGCATTCCTTGATTCTGCCATACCGTCAACGACTCCCGGTTCCTAAGAGTTTTGTTCATAACTTCATTTGCGAGAGGTTATGTCGTTTTCCTTTCTAGGAAAGATACCTTCAAAGAATTGAGCATTCCTTGATTCCATGATTGTGCCCCCGTAGATATCTGGAATATCTGACTTATGCACTAAGAAGCGATAAGCACTACTGTTATTTGCATATCCAATGAATATGCAATCTACAGTCTTAGGCCCAATCTTGACCTGCTTTGGCTTGGGTACTTCAACCTTTGCCAGACAACCCCATACCTTTAAATATTTATAGGTGGATTTCTTTCCCTTCCATGATTCATATAGAGTTTTGTCCTTACCCTTATGTGGGACTTTGTTAAGAATCGTATTAGCGGTAAGGACGACTTCTCCCCACATATTTTGGGGAAGACCGGAATTGATGAGCAAGTCATTCATCATTTCCTTCAATGTACGGTTTTTGCGTTCCACCACACCGTTCGATTGAGGTGAGTATAGAGTCGTCGTTTGATGAACAATGCCTTCTTGGGCACAATATTCCTCAAATGGCGCTACGTATTCTCCCTCTCTATCGCTACGAATGGATTTAATTCGCAGGCTTAGTTGGCTCTCAACTTCTTCTTTGTAACGTCGGAACGCTTCAAAGGCTTCATCCTTACTTTTCAACAAGTAAAGGTAATAATACATTGTGCTATCATCAATGAATGTCACAAAGTACTTGTTCCCCCCTCTAGTTTGTGCGAACTTCAAATCACATATATCTATGTGAATAAGTTCTAGAAGAGCAGTATTCCTTTCGACGGATAGAAAAGGAAGCTTTGTGAGTTTTGCCTCTACGCCTCACACTTATGTTGAGGATTTACGTCGATAGATGGCAACAACTCCAATTTTACCAACCTTTGGATGGATTTGTAGTTAACGTGTCCTAATCTATGATGCCATAAATTAGAAGACTCAAGCAAATAAGAAGAAGCTTCAACTTTATTACTTTGACGCATTACAAACATAACGTTAACTTTGAAGAGGCCTTCACAGACGAAGCCTCTCCCCACAAAAGTGTCATTCTTAGTGAGTACAAATTTATTAGATTCAAATAATAGCCTAAAACCAGCATTAACCAATAAAGGTCCTGAAATTAAATTTCTCCTAATCTCAGGGACATGCATCACTTCCTTCAGAGTGAGCTCCTTTCCAGAAGTCATCTTTAGGACCACCTTTCCTACCCCCAGCACGTCAGAGGAAGCGTTGTTGCCCATGAACAGCTTCTTGTCGGTGACCGGTGTATACGTGGAGAAGGCATTTCTGTTGGAACAGATGTGTCTGGTGTGCGCGCCCTATTTTGACCTGCTCGGGTCAAAGCGGAGCACGGACGTGTGGGGGTTCCTGGGTAGATGATGGGTTGAGGAGTCGCCACCTAATTATCTTTTACGGTGAATTAGGACACCTAAATATTTAAACTAAGTGCTGCAATGTAAACTCCAATTTTAAGGTCTGCGAAACTAGCGAGATTCTAGGTAAGGGTTCTTTATTATCCTAAAGGGAAGGGGTTAGGCATCCTTTAAGATCCGCTAACTTGGAAGTTATCCCAGCCAAAACTCAGGTTAATTATTGCTAGAAAAATGCATGTCTTACAAGTATAATAGATTAAAAGATGTTTGCAAATAATTAGTAAATGATGCATTTTATACAAGTGCGTATTCAGATGACATAAAAAGAAAGATGCATGTAAAGTTTTGAAAAATATGCATTTGTGACAATAAATTATTTATACTATCAAAGAAGTAAAATTTTGGGAATCATTGATTTGTAAATTGACAAAAGATAAACTTATTCGAATGATTAATAAAGCTAATAAAAGATGACAAAAGTTGTTTTTGAAAATCTTGAATACGCTGCGGACGAGCCTAAAATAAATAACTAGCGAAGGGTTTCTAAGTTTGAATTCAACCGAGCCTACAAATAAATAAGCTAGTGACGGGTTTCAAATCTTAAACTACCCTATGAATTAATCCTAAGTTTGCCTATTCTAAGCATTTCAATAATTACATAAGTGCGATAAATAATATTACAATACAAAGCGGATAAAAGTCAATTAAAGAAAGAAATAGAATAAATAAACTCCGAGGACTAATTCGCCACATATTTATTTTAATCCCCGCAAGTCAGTCAAGAACAAACTGGTTAGAAACAAGTAAATACAAATAACTTCATATCCGTATTCAAAATAGTGAATGTTTTGATCGCGAGGCTCGCACTTTAAATTTTGAAAAGAACATTCCAATCACGTCAGTGGCTGCAAACATGTGACTAATGTAGTTTATTTTGATTGCCTCGCCTACTAAACGCGTCGGCCTCTCGTGAAATAGAAAAGATCACTATAATCACGCTGTGGGCTGCGAATATATAACTTGTTGGTTATTTTAGTCACCTCGCCTACTAAACATGTTGATCTCTTGATAAAAAGGTTTAAGTCTTCATCATTGCCCGTGGTTATATTCGCCTTTACGATCTGGGTGGAGGCCTCAAAATCGACGGATATTTTTCATCGGCCAGTTGTAGTATCGTGGTTCAAATCGTAAAATTTTAAATCGGAAATGAAACAAACACAGAGCGTGAGCGAGCGTAAAAACAGAGGCAGAGGGAAAAACAGCTCAAAATGACGCTGTGTCTAGTTTAAAACAATAAACAAGAGAACGGTAATTTGAATGTCAAACAAATGGACTGAACAGAAAGCAATGTTTGAAAGCTGTTCACTTTAAAACAAGAAAATGATAAAAACAAGAAACAAGAATCAAACGGGAGCAAACAGAAAAAGAAAAAATGCCCGAACAGACGCGTATTTATTCAGTAATAAGAAACAATGATATCTCGCCGAAGAAATCTAAAACAAGAAACTTAATAAACACAATATATCCGCTGCACGGATATCTAAAACATTAAACTAAAAACAGAGAAACGAAGAAAGCGCGCCTCAATTCAATTTCACGGCCTTTAATGCGATATAAATAAAATAGTAAACAAAGGCCAAAAGAAACGAAGGGAGCGCGAAAATATCCACCCGAAGTTCAAATTCGAAATATTCAAATCGGTCGCCCGACCGTCAAAGGATCTAATCTGATCGTTGATCCAAACTCGAATCAGATTTCAGCACCAAATTCAGATAAACAATAACAAGAATATGAAATGCAAGAATTCTGGAAATATCCAAATCGGATCGACCCGACCCGGATCAGTGTTTCAACCCGGATCAGACTTCAACACCCAATTCCGATAACCAATAACAAGAATATGAAATGCAAGAATTCTAAAAATGTTACCTCAACCGGTTCCCACTCTGACCGGATCGTTGTTTCCAACCCTAATCAAATAAATTCATCAATTTCAGATAACCAATAATAATAACAGCAACAATGCAAGAAATTTGGAAATTCAAATTGAGGCGACCCGACCCGGGTCAGTGACCCGACCCGAATTGGAGTTTCAACCCGGAATCAAATAATTTCATCAATTTCAGATAACCAATAATAATAACAGCAACAATGCAAGAAATTTGGAAATTCAAACGCCTAATTCGACCAAATCGCTGATCCAAATCAAATTTTAACACCAAATTCAGATAACCAACATACATAAATATGAAATGCAAGAATTTGAAATGTTACACGAACCGGTCAACCCGACCAAATCGAAGAAAATCGTGAGAATCAAAATGGGAGAACAAACCTTTGACTTGATTCTTGAAACAACAAAGAAGCCAAATGCTTGAAATCAAGAACACAACAAAGATTTATATATTGAATCGCTTTTCCAAAAATCCTCAAAAATCCTCCCGAAAAATGAAGAACAACATGGGGTATTTATAGGTACTCAACCCAACGCTAACTCTCATACCCCCCTTAAAACGAATTCAAATTTCAAAATAAAGTGGGGAACAAAATCTGATTTTTGGGGCGTGTTCTTGGGGCAAGCTGCTCAAGTGTTGTCGTGTAGGGTGGTGGCGGCGATTGGGGTAGGGGTGCGGCGACGCAGGGGCAGGGGTGTAGGGGGCGCGTGCTTTAGGTTTGTCGATGATTTTTTTGTTTTGGTTTAAGGGTTTTGGTTTTGGGGAATTAAAAGGGGCAAGGGAAATGGCCAGGGTAGGGTGTCAGTCGGTCCTGGGTTTCTGGCTGGGTCGACGAGGGGTTTGAAAATGGGGGATGGCCGATTGGGCCTGGGTAAAGCGGGTTTTTGGGTTTTAATTATTTTGGGTTTTGGGTTAAGGGGATTAAAGGACGGTCGGGCTTGAGTTTTGGGTCGGTTTGGGCCGGTCCGATTGGGCTTGGGAATTGGGGGATTTAATTGGGGAGTTTGGGCCAGGGAATTTAATTTGGGGATTGGGCTTGACTAAAAATGGGGTTTTAGTTTAGGTTGGGTAGAAATTGTATTGGGTTAGGGAAATAAAATGGGTGGTGGGTTTAAAAATATAAAAGAGGGTTTAATATTAAAATATATTATATATATATATATATTTTGTAAAAGATGTGAATTATTTAAAATAACATAACGATGATAATAATAAAATATAATATTCGGGCAAATGCTTAATGCTTAATAAAAGGGAAAATGCGATGCACTTTATGAGAAATAAAATATCATAGAATATTATGGATAACTTATGATTATTATAAAATGCAAATGATATAAAATATGCGAATAATAATAATAATACGAAGATACACACATATATGCCTATATTTTAAAATTATTTTAAAAGTGAAAAAATATTAAAAATTACAAATAAAATCATAAAAGATGGGACAAAATTGGGTGTCAACATCTGGTAGCACCTGTGTCCATCCACCACTGCATGGGATTCTCAACCAGGTTTGCTTCAAGCACCACCGCTGAGAACTCATCAATCATGTCATCCAGAAGCGTGTCCTTGACGACGTTAGCATGTGCCTTGCCTTTAGCCTTGGCTTTCTCTTGTTGCTCAGACTTGAGCTTGCGGCATTCCTTGATCATATGACCAGGTTTCCCACAGTGGTGACAGTTACCTCTGAACTTCTCCGCTGCTTGGGTCTTGCCGTCTTTCTAGAACTTTCGCTTCTTGCTTGGGTTCTTTTTGGCCTCAGCCAGATTTGCCTTTGCCTTAGTAGGTTGTTTACCCCTTGGCAAAGCCTTCTTATTATCTTCCTGAATTTGAAGTTTGATAATAAGTTCTTCAAAGATCATCTCCTTTGTCTTGAGCTTTAAGTAACTCATAAACTCATTCCACGAAGGAGGTAACTTTTCAATCAGCGATGCAATCAAAAACTGCTCATTTGGTTTCATTCCTTCCAAATCCAGGTGATGTAGAATCATTTGGAATTCCTGTACTTGGGACATCACTGTCTTACTATACACCATTTGAAATTTTAGAAATTTTCCAACGATGAATTTCTTAGTACCTGCATCTTGTGTGTTGTATTTCTTTTACAGTTTTTCCCACAGCTCTTTGGCAGTGCCAACGGTGCAATAGACCGTTTAGAGAGGTTCTGCCAAACAGTTCAATATATAATTCTTACACATAAAATGACTAAGATTCCATGCATCAAGAACCATTTGCATGCCATTAATGACATGGATACCAAGGCCCCCTTCAGCCGTTTCAGTAGACGAAGGGTCCATTTCATCTCCAGATTTTGGAGGATCTTATGTTAGGAACCGGGCCATGCCCATAACAGTCAAGTAGAACATCATCTTTTGTTGCCATCTCTTAAAGATAGAGTGTCATCACTCGACCTAGCAATTTCTTCTTCCAGTTTCTTGTTCTAGTTTACTCAAATTTCAGATTGTTGTAATTTCATTTTGTTGTAATACTTAGCAGTTACTTATTTTCGTTTCCTGCACCATTGTAATCAACAATTTTAAGACAAGATTTCCCCGTATATATCTTTTCTACGTTCTGGACAATAGTCTCTCAAGATAAAACAATAACTCAATAATTGAGCAAAGGAAACGCAAGTGTTACTTTGAAGAACTTTGAGTAAGAAATGATGTTGGAAAGTTGTAGGAAACTCTGATTTCATTTGTGTGTTTGTGTAGTCTCAACAAGTGAACAAAAGGCTTCTTATATAGTTGTTAGGAGAGGACTTACCAACTGCCCACATAATGTTGTTACTGGCCAAGTAATGACAATTATGGAGGTAGTAATTCAGCCAATAAATGGTGAATTGATGTGCAACGGATTAGAGCTTTTAGGGAGAGTTATTCATCCAAAATAAATGACTGAATGAGTGCAAATTAATGTTGGTTAACGTTCTAAAAACCAACAACAAAGTTCTCTGCCCAATTTTGACTTACCTGAAACTTCAGGGACCAAACTGTAAATATGAAACAATTTGAGTCCAAAAAGATAATATCAGAAGCCCACGACCCCGACTAGGACGGGCGGGCGACGGCGGCGCGCGTGTGGGCTTTGCCTCGAACCAAAGCACATCTAGGTCCTCACTCCTTTAAACACATGGGATACCACTTGGGGTCCCAAACCCCAAGCCAACTTTGAGACTTATAAACTAAACAAATCTTCCTTCCCCCACCGATGAGGGAGGATTGGTCTTTACCACCTTTTTTCATGCTTCAAACACCTCACTTCGTGGACCAATATCTCTTTCATTTCTCAACGAAATTTGCCGATCCTTGGCCCTACGGTCATCTACTTACTTAGTAGATTATGCACGTGTGAAGAATCAAAGTCTCCAACATGCGGAACACTAGTGTTTAAGTTTTTAAAGATGGTTGGACGCAACTCCCGCCAAAGGCAAATTTCCAACAGGGAACACTCTTTTTATGTAGGCCATTTCCATATATAGATTTGGCTCATTCATAGTGGCCCAATACTTCACTCTATCTCCAAAACTCTTAAAACATATTTCAGCAAAGTGAACAAACTCTTCCCTACAAAAAATGAGAATGATATTTCTTTTATTATGAAAAATAATCGCCAAATTAAATACACATCTTCTATCTATATAAGTTTTGCTCTCAAAAGAATTGTTCTCCATCTCATTTTTATGAGATATACTTCCATTTTTAGTATATCTTTGTCGTTTTTCTAACTATTTAATCTTAACATCTCTATTTTACCTTTAATGACATAACTTGTTAGGATATACTTGATATAAAAGTTCGTTCTTTTATAAAGAGAGAGAAAAGGAATAGTTATGTGATACTCTCATTACCACTCATTTTTAAAACATATAGTGTTGGGGTGTGCGAACAAACACATCGGAAGTGAAAAGGAAAAAAGAACCAACATATAAGGTGTAGAATTCTCCTAATGGTGTGATATTTTTTAGGAAAAACCGTGCGGGCTTGACCCAAAACGGACAATATCACACCATGTTAAGAGTATTCTTGGATCATTTAGCCCAACAACTTGTATCAGAGCCAATGATTCGCGAAACGATAATGAAGATGGCGGAGTGTGATGGCGTTGGCGTGTGGCTTTAATTCCTTTGCATGTCGTCTAGTGGGCCATTGTACTACCTTTACCCGATGCAGTACGTTATCCAAGATTGAAGACGCGTACACAACAAAGTAGCCGACTTTGGTGGCCATAAATACTTGAAGAGTAATGTGGGTGACACGCTATTAATCTACAAATTAGCCCATGTAATCCCATAAAATGGTGATGGGTGTGGAACTTAGTTTGAGGGGGAGATTGTTGGGGTGTGCGAACAAAGTCCCTCATCGGAAGTAAAAAGGAAAAAGAACATACATATAAGATGTAGGATTCTCTTAATGGTGTGAGACCTTTTGAGAAAATCGTGCAGGTTTGGCCCAAAGCAGATAATATCACACCATGTTAAGAGTATTTTTGGACCATTTAGCCCAACAATAGGAGTATTATTTTTTTGTACTTTGCGTATCAACAATTTTCTTTTAAGTTTAACTAGAGAGTGAACTAACTGCATTAGAGAACTGAACCAGGCCCCAAATCTGTCCTCAAATTCCTGAGGATAGTCATAATGGTGGATCGTCACAAATGGTGTTATTCCTGCATTTTATTATGTATCTATTGAAATTACTACCATAATTGAACAAAAAAAGAGTTGGATTAAAAGAGTGTAAACAACCACCTTTGAGTAAGAGACTATCAATGATATTATTGTAAAACTTGATTCCAACAGGATTCACGGGCCCTAACTTTCCTCCTGTTCAGCTCCACCATAATTAAAGAGACAAAAGTATATACCATATGCATAATATAAGTAGTAGTATCTTTTTATTGATCCAATAAAATCCAGTTAAAGTAAAACTAAGAGATGAGAAAAAATTAAACATACTAGGTAGAATTCTACTCCAGGAAATGGAGAATCTATATGCATTTACTCCAAGTGAGGCCATTGTGTCAATGTCTTCCTGACATCATTCGTTAAAACAAATTAAACACAAAATTAACATAATGTTTCAAATGTCAAAATCGATGTTAATTTAATTGTACCAAGTAACGATGGTAATGGTCGTCAGCTATGTCTCCACTTCCTCCATTTGGTATTCTACCTGAACCAAATGGAGAAATGCATTAATCACTCCGGTTTGATTTTATAGGACGATATTGTTGGAAATTTGTCTTTGGTGGGAGTTGCGTCCACCCATCTTTAATGACTTAAATACTAGGGTTCCGCATGTTGGAGACTTTGGTTCTTCACACGTGCATAATCTACTAAGTGAGTAAATGACTGTAGGGCCAAGGATCGTCAAATTTTGTTGAGAAATGAAAGAGATATTGGTCCACGAAGTGAGGTGTTTGAAGCATGAAAATGTGGTGTGGAACAAATCTCCCTCATCGGTGGGGAAATGAAGATTTGTTCATTTTATAAGTCTCAAAAATGGATAAGGGTTTGGAATCCCAAGGGGTAACCCATGTATTTGAAGGAGGGAGGACCTAGGTGTGCTTGGGTTCAAGGCTAAGCCCACCCGCCCGTCCGGCTCGGGCTTTGGGCTTCTAATATTATCTTTTTGGACCCAAAAACAGATGGGTTGGTTTTGGAGCGTTAAAACTCCATTACTTTGCACATAAATTCAGTCATTTACTTGGCTGAATAACTCCTCACTAATTGTCATTACTTGGCTATTAACATCCATTAGTTGGCTAGTTGAGAAGTCATCATCCTTACACTATAAATTGAAGCCTTTGGCTCAATTGTTGAGATTAGAGACAGAAAAATAAACAGAAATCTTCTTCCTACTCTCCAGCATCATTTCGTTACTCTAAGTTCTTCAAAGAAACACTTGAGTTTCCTTTGAGCATTTGTTAAGTTGTTGTTTTATCTTGGGAGACTATTGTCCAGAACGTAAAAGTATATATACGGGACAATCTTGTTTTAAAGACAGAGTGTCATCACTCGACCCAACAAAAAATCAAAGTGGTTGTAATTTCAGTTTGTTGTAATAGTTAGCAGTTACTTATTTACTGTTTCCTGCAATTGTTGTACCCCACAGATATTTAAGACAAGATTGGTTGTAACTGCTTAGAAACATGACTGAAAACGTTTTTGATTTTGATGATGTTGTTGGTGCTACTCAAGGTAACTCCTATGCCTTCCCCACTGCTGCTCAAGTTACGCCTAACGTTTTTCCTACTGCTCAAGGAAACGTTACAGTTCCTCCAACTTCTGGATTCCACCATGAACGCCCAGAAAAGTTCATGGGCTCCAACTTCAAGAGATGGCAGCAGAAGATGTTGTTTTACTTGACTGTTATGAGAATGGCTCGGTTCCTAACAGAAGATCCTCCAAAAGCTGGAGATGAGATAAACCCTCAGCCTAATGAAACGGCTGAAGGGGGCCAAGGTATCCATGTCGTTAATGGCATGAGGATGGTTCTTGATGCATGGAGTCATAACGACTTCATGTGTAAGAACTATATTTCGAACTGTCTGTCATACCCACTTTACACGGTGTATTGCACCGTAGGCACCACCAAAGAGCTATGGGATAAGCTGCAAAAGAAGTACAACGCACAAGATTCTAGTACGAAGAAATTTATCGTTGGGAAATTCCTGAAATTTCAAATGGTGGATAGCAAAACTGTGATGTCCCAAGTCCAGGAATTTCAAATGATTCTACATCACCTGATTTTGGAAGGTATAAAACCAAATGAGCAGTTTTTGGTTGCATCACTAATTGAGAAGTTACCTCCCTCGTGGAATGAGTTTATGAGTTACTTAAAACTCAAGACAAAAGAAATGATCTTTGAGGAACTTATTATCAAACTCCAGATTCAGAAAGATAAGAAGAAGACCTTGCCTAGGGGTAAGCAACCCGCGGAGGAAAAAGCAGATCTGGCTGAGACAAAAGAGAACTCAAGCAAGAAACGCAAGTTCCAGAAAGACGGCAAGACCCAGGCGGCAGAGAAGTTCAAGGGAAACTGTCACCACTGTGGGAAACCTGGTCATATGATCAAGGAGTGCCGCAAGCTCAAGACTTAGCAACAAGAGAAGGCCAAGGCCAAAGGCAAGGCACATGATAACGTCGTCAAAGACACGTTTCTTGACGACATGATTGAGGAGTTCTCGGCGGAGAGAAGAAAACAATTTTGGAGATGTTCTGAGGCAAGTTTTGAAGTGAAGTTCAGAGAGGAGCTTAAAAATGGACAAACTTGATAAGAATATTTATGCTGATTTATTGCATTATTCATAAAAGACATGGGTTAGGGCATTCTTTAAAGTGCATTCTAAGTGTGATGTTGTTGAGAATAACATGTGTGAAACATTCAATTCATGAATTTTGTCTTGTAGACACAAATCAATCATAACCATGTTGATAGAAATTAGGAAAAAAATAATGACTAGGCAAGTAGATATGATTAAGTTTGCCAACACTTGAATATCTTATATTGCACCTATGTCTAGACTTACCTTAGAGGATAATAAGGAAATGGCAAGGGGCTGCAACGTCCTTTGAAATGCTGATGTTGGGTTTAAGATCGGAGAGGGAGAGTATAGACATACAGTTAACTTGACTAGTAGGTGTTGCAGTTGTAGAACTTGGCAGTTGAGAGGGATTCCATGCCAACATGCTATTTGTGCATTCAACCACATAAACAAAGAACATGAACACTTTATGGAGCATTGATACAAGAAAGATACATTCTTAAAGTCCTATAATCATTTCATCCAGTCAAATCCAAACATGATAATGTGGTCTGAAACAAACAATTCAAAGATTGAGCCTCCTGCACCTAAATCAATGCATGGCAGACCTAAGAAGAACAAAAATAAGGCAAAAGATAAACCAAAAAAAATGATGGCAAGTGATCCAAAAAATGAGGGAAAATTACATGCTCAAAGTGTCATCAACAAGGACATAACAAGAGATATTACAAGGTAAAACAGTTAACTAGGTGACTATTGTGTATTGTTAACTAAGTGACTATTGTGTGTAATTATACAGTTTGTGCCTAGTGGAGAAGGACCTAGCCAACCATCACAAGATCCTGGCCAAAATTCAAGGAGACCTGCAGAAAAAAGGTCAAGCAAGAAGGCACCAAGAAGGTCAATCCAGCCTGCACCAACAAGCTCAAGTCAGCCTGCACAATCAGCAACAGTTTATGAGGATACAACAAAATTTAGGAGGGTGAATGAATCAACAAGAGCTAGAAGCTCAAGACAGCCATCCCCACCTACAGATACTAGTATTTCTGTTACAAGAGAAATAACTAGTCAAATACCTCTTAAAAAGGCAAACTGCTGGACAGAAGAGAATCAGAATTGCAACTGGAGAAAAACCTTCATGTAGGGGACACAACAAGGCTTCTAGTGTTGGATCTGGCATATACATAAGTACAAGTAGAACCCAAATACTAAATGTAAGTGAATTCTAACTTGGGTCTCTTAAAGACAACTAAAATGTAGCTGAACTAATTGTGGTTCATTTTTTTTACAAAAATATAGCCATGAACATTACGTCAAAGGATTCTAGAAAGTGATTTAGCTTACAAGGAGGCAACTCCAACTGGTATAGACCTTGGTTATAAGGATAGAGGCTTGAGATGGAAAGATAAAGAATGTCTCACCACATCCCAATTGCAGCCGATGGCAAGCAAACAAGCAAGAAGAAGAATTCTGATTCTTAGGAAGATATCTAGTAGTTATTTTGGAATGTAATATGGAGCATCAAACAATTTGTATTTTTGGATGGTTATTTTGGCAATCTGCTACTTATATGTAGCAGTAAACAATTTTATTTTTTATTTTTACTTTTGACATTTAAATTGTGTCATGATGTTAACTTTGAGCTCATTGTTGAGCATGGTAATACATTAGCTCATGTTTGTGTTTATCATGTGTCAGGTATATAGTTGTTGTTGGTGTTAATCTTTTGCTCAATATATAGATGTTGTTGGCAACATGTAGTAATGATAAATTGTGTGAATACAAAATTAATAATTGTATAGAGCCAAAATAATATTTCATTTCATCCAAAATAAGGTTTACATAAATGAATGTTGGCCAGAGTTCAGCTATACCAAAATTCAAAATTGTCACAACATTGTAGTAGTCAATTTACATTGATAACAGCCCATAATCTAATAATTTTACCTACTAAACAACAACTACTAAACTAACCTAAATACAAGGACTTAAGAAACACATATTGTACTGCTGCATCTAACAATTTGACTTGAATTTTCATATCCATAACATGACCAAACCAGCAACAATGAACATCTTTCTTGCTTGAATTTTTTTCTCCTCAAAAGCCTTCACTTTCTTCAACAAACCTCATATCACTCTATTTGCTTCAGCAAGGTGTCAATTTTCAATCCAAAAGAAATAACCACATCCACCCATTTTATACAAAACCGAATTTCAAGCCAACATTTAATCATCTAATCAAAATTTAATGAAAGAAATTAAAGAAGAAAGAAGTTTACCTTTGAAATTTTACAAGTTAGAAATCTACGACTTGGATTTAATTGGGTCCAAGAAGTCTTCAATAATACTTCATTACCACATCTACAATATCGGGCATGTTCGTTAAAAACTCCATGAAAGTGTCGGACATGCTCGACATTAATATCTATTGAAGTAGCAACGAGAAGAAAGGGAAATAACCGTAAAAAATAGCTTCAATTGAACAGAAAAAATGAGATGAAAAAAATCTAATCTTGAAAAGGGGCTAAAATTAGGGCTAATTTGTGTGGTAGATTGCAATGAAGGGATATATATTTTGGTCTGCACATTTGTATCCGTTGGACGCCGCATCACCTTGAAAAAAGGTTGTACACTCGCGTTATTTCAGTGCAATACATGCGACATATATTCAGCGTTATTACTTGATTATTTTCATTGATTGAATAGATATATATACAAGTTACAAAATAAAAGAATTATATTCTTAATTTATTCCTAAAACCTTATTCTACCATAATTCTAACTATACAATTATGATAAGTGTATAACACTCATTATGGTAATAAATATACTACAATATACACACAATATACTTTCCTTAATATACAATATTTGTGCACAAATTTTCAGCCCTCAATCCCGTGCTGGGCTAATATCGGCCCACTGCCGAGAGGCCGATAGGCAAGACTGCACTGCTGGTTTGGGCCATCGCTTGAGGCCCACCGCCATCGGGCCGCACTTCGCTTTGTCGCTTTAATCGATGATATATATGTGATATACACCAGATATTTGTATATCACATGTATATTGCTCTGTTTAACACACCCCAGTCATAGCGGGCGGTTTTAACGTTGAGATCGTCCCTAAAATCTTCAAAGAGAACTTGGTAGACCGCTTTGTAAAGATGTGCGCAATTTGATAACGAGGCGGGACATGGCATACGCGAACTTGACCGCTTTGCAACCTTTTCACGGACAAAGTGAATGTCCATTTCGATATGCTTGGTGCGTTGGTGTTGAAACGGGTTACCTGAAAGGTAGATGGCACTAATGTTATCGCAATATACCAAGGTTGCCTTACGAGATGGGACAATGAAGCTCAAAAGCAAATTACGTAGCCAACATGATTCGGAGACCACATTCGCTACCCTCGATATTCTGCCTCGGCACTTGAGCGTGATAGAGTTGCCTGACGTTTTGCTGACCAGGAGACCAAGTTGTTGCCAAGGAACATGCAGTATCCAGACGTCGACCGTCTGGTGTCGAGACAACCACCCCAATCAGCATCCGTGTAAGAGACAAGCGTAGAGGTAGATGACGGATACAAGTGCAACTCATAGTCTAGTGTCCCCTGAATATACCGAATGATGCGTTTGATTGCATTCATGTGCTCAACTCTGGAATCATGCATGAATAAACACACCTGCTGAACCGCATATGTAATATCCGGTCTGGTAAAGGTAAGCTACTGGAGGGCCCCTGCAAGACTGCGATAGTGGGTCGGGTCCTCGTATGGTGCACCTGCTGTGGCACTTAGCTTTGGGTTTGCATCAACTGGCGTGGAAGTGGACTTACAGGATGACATCCCAGCCCTCTCGATGATCTCAGCAGCATACTTCTGTTGAGACAGAAACAACCCACCTGAATGACGCTTGACGGCAATCCCCAAAAAATAACTCAAAGGCCCTAAGTTTTTCATAGCAAACTCAGAACTGAGCATGGTCATGATAGACTGGCGCAAGGCATCGGAAGATGCAGTCAAGATGATATCATTCACATACAACAGAATATAGGCCAATGACGAACCACGGTGGTAGATGATCAAGGATTTATCTGACCTGCTGTGAGTGAACCCAATAGTCGAAACAAAGTCAGCAAATCGTGTATACTAGGCCCGTGGAGACTGCTTAAGCCCATATAATGATTTCTTCAACAAACAGACATGATGAGGGCGGTTGGAATCCCTGAAACCCAACGGCTGATGCATATAGACTGTTTTCTTGAGATCACCATGTAGAAAAGCATTCTTGACATCCAACTGATGAATTGGCCAAGTCTTTGAAAGACCCAAGCTAAGCACAGTGCGAATGGTAGCCGATTTGACCACCGGACTAAACGTCTCACCATAATCAATTCCAACCTGCTGAGTCTTACCATCACCAACAAGTCGTGCCTTATGGCTAGCAAAGGACCCATCTGAATTCTCCTTATGAGCAAAAATCCACATAGACCTGATAATATTAATACCATATGGACGGGATACCAACTCTCACGTCTTATTATCAATAAGAGCATTATATTCATCAGTCATAGCAATTTTCCAATTATGGTCATTTAATGTGGACACCGGATTACGGGGCAAGGGGGATTTAGAGACATCAGAATGTAAATTAAAGTGTCTTTTATGTGTAAAAATACCCCGCTGACTACGAGTGACCGGTCTATGACTTTAGGAAGAATTGAGGGAATTTTGGAAATTTTCTAGGCTCGGGACGGGTGGCGGCGACGGTGGGCTTTCTTGGCCCAAATCGGTAAATGTTGGACTCGGCCACGGACGGTTCGAGGTGGGTTGGGTAGCCCAATTCTTTGGAAGCTGTTCGATGGCGGCTTCTTTGGGCGTGATGGTACTGTGGGTCCAGCGGGTTGTACCCTGGATGGGATCTACCGCCTGTTTGTTGATCACCGGAACCGCCACCCAAACCGCCGCGTTTGCCCCCGCGGTTTTTGTTATTATTTTTGCGATTATTCTTGCCGCCACCATTATTATGGTTTTGGCCCGAATTATTAACAAAACCCGAAGGACTAGGAGAGGATGCCACCATGACAACTGGGCTTGCTCCGGTAGCCGCCTCTTTAGCCAAACCGGCTTCTTCCAACGTAAGCATGGAGCGGGCTTGATGAAAGTCTGGAAGAGGGTTGCTTTGGCGAAGGAGAGTTCCAACACCATTATAGGCCTCCGAAAGACCGGCAACCAACTGTAGAACTAGACGATTATTTGTTACTGGTGCGCCACCATTACGGAGTTGATCCGCCAACTCCTTTAGTTTCTTGCAATATGTAGAAACGTTTGGAAATTCGTCCATTCAAACGAGAGAGAATTCCTGCTCGAGTGTGATGACACGTGAATGTTGGTTGTCTTGGAATATGTCACGCAATCTATTCCATGCAGCCATAGCCGTGGTATCCGGCTCCATAATCGTCTGTAGAAGGTCCAGCGAAATAGTGGCGTATATCCACCGAAGAACGGTAGCATCAAGTGTAATCCATAACTCAGGATCCTCCGCAGAAAGGGGTCTAGCGGGAGGAATGATGTGATGAAGAACTTGATAAGATATAGCGTGAATTTTAAACAACTCTGCCCACGTTGCATATTGAACGTTTTCCATCTCAAGAACAATAGGGATACTTAGCTTGATATTGGAAACCGTGAGGGCAGGGTGAAAATTGTTCTTAGACATATTGTAAGAACAAAGCAGGAGGGAAAATTTAAGAGAGGTTTTTTAGAGCGGAAGACGAGATTTTTGGAGAGAAAACCCGAGGGAGAGGGGGGGTCTCGGCCGAAGGAGGCAAAAGTTTGAGAGAAGAAAACTTTTGTTTAGACCTAGTCTCCTGATATCATGAAAGAAATAATCCCCTTGATTATTTTCATTGATTGAATAGATATATATACAAGTTATACAATAGGAGAATCCTATTCCTAAAACCTTATTCTATCATAATTCTAATTATACAATTATGGTAAGTGTATAACACTCATTATGGTAATAAATATACTATAATATACACACAATATACTTTCCTTAATATACAATATTTGTCCACTGATTTTCTGCCCTCAATCCCGTGATGGGCTGCGTGTTGGGCTAATATCGGCCCAATGCCGAGAGGCCGATAGGCAAGACTGCCTTCTTGGTTTGGGCCCTACTGAGAGAGGCCCACCGGGCCCTTCTTTGCACCTTTCTTGCTTTAATCCAGTGATATATATGTGATATACACTGTTGTATATTCAGTGTATATCACATGTATATTGCTCTGTTTAACAATGACAACTGTGCAAAAATGATTTAGGTGAAATGTCTATATGGAACAAACGTTACTTGAGGTGTTTAGATGACAAATTTGGACGACCACGGAGGACCGCCGATGGGTTAGGTATCACATAGTTCCTTACTCTTCAATGTGTATTATTATCTGTTGCTTCATTTGTTTTTTATCTTGATATTTTGTTGTCTTATTTTTCTTACAGTCCTGCATCGATTACTTTTTTTTGAGCCGATGATCTATCAGAAATGACCTCTCTACCCCCACAAAGTCTCTACCCCACAAAGGTAGGGGTAAGATCTGCGTGCATCCTATCATTCTCAGATCCACTTGTGGGAATACACAAAGTATGTTATTGTTGTTTGCAGTCAAAGTATTCAAAGAAGCATATTTAATTAAGCTTTGTAAACAGCGAGAAATTATCAAACCACAAAAACTTGAAATTGTGCAAAAAATAATATGAGTCAACTCTTTTTTTTTTGTTGACGAAGGATTGAGCTACGTCATGTGCAATTTAATGTGACATTTGGTTATAAAAGTTAATTTAGTGACTATCGTAATACTTAGGTAAAGTTAAATGACACATACGAAAAACAATTTAATATATTTGGTGCAATAACTTGAAAATTGAATGAGCGCGAAAAAAAATCTCTCTAGAGCTTTCAGCAAAGGCCATAAACATTTCCACTCGTTAATGAACAAGAACGAACTCATCATTTTCATTAAACAATCATATTAATCATACTATGTTATGGATGCCAGTAGCTAAAGTTTAATACCAATGCATCAAGAAACTCATGTAAATTATACTATCAGAATCCCCCATTTTCTGAGAAGTATTATTATATGATATTATACATAAAAAAAAATTGAAGTTTTTACCCATAAAGAATGACCATTTCTCCGATAATCTTAAACATAAAAATTCGAGTTTTTTCAATCGTATAGTGCTCTCATCTCATCATAGTATGTGTGATAAGTGATCTGCTTGTGTATACTTGAATGAAATTGTCTTTCCTGTTTCTTCACCATTGAGGCTGCTATTAGTCAGGAAACTCCTATACCATTTAGCTGAAAGCTTGGGAACTCGATCTAAAATAACCCGATCAACATAGTATAGACCGAATTTCATCTCGTATCCGCTTGTCCACTCGAAATTATCCATCAGGCTCCAAATGAAATAACCGCGTACATCAGCACCATTCCTGTAAGCGACACACAAAGGCAACAAAGATTCAGTCATTTCTTCATCTTGACCCATCCAAGTTTGACCCAACCTGCTAATTTGTCACCTCTAAATTTTGCCCATAGCATGTCGTTTAAGTAAATGAGGCCAGGACGGGAGTACATTTACCTGATCGCCCGAGCCAATGATGCAACATATGATTTATGGAATTCAACTCGCTTAATATCATGTTGTAACTCGTCCGCTTGTGCAGTAGTAGGATTTAGGGAAGCGTAGCCTGAAATGTACCACATAAGTCAGCATTTCAACAAACTAATAAAACTGCCATAGTCACTCATAACTAAATTACTAGATAAATCCAAACACGGGCGGATGTAGCCTTTCGGCTACGGGTTCATCTGAATCCATAACTTTCGACACAGAGAAATATCAAGAAATATCATATCTGCAGACATAAAAGAATTAGACTAAAATAAAATACATTCTCTAATTTAGGAATTTTTCTTCCTTCATAGACATGTTGACACTTTGATGGACTCATCTCGTGATACTATGCACATATGAAGTACGAAAATGAACCATAATTAATTGAATGCAAAGGTAAGCGAGGCTCGATTGTTCACCATTTTCAGTGACAAACATAGGTTTGTTACGATATCTCTTCTTCATATAGTCCACAACCTCCTCCATTCCTTTAGGAACGACAAAAAATCGAGGCATTCCTGTCTATGGGAAACAGGAAAAGCATCTCATTAGTAGACAAAGAGAGGTCTTCAGTGTGGGGAAAGCAAAATTTAGGATTAAGAAACAATTTCATACCGGTTCTCCAATAGAAACGCCATCTTTCTCTCCTAGAGTAATGAGGTATCCGTGGATAGGGTGATCTCCACCCGCACTACAACTAGAATTGGAGCAAATGCAGCTAGAATAAATGCAATCCTTAGCGTACAGAGTGCCATAGTGGTTTACTCCGATGAAGTCAATACTATCTTTGATAAGCTTTCTTTCATCTGAGGTGAACCTCGGTAGTAAACTTCCAAGATATTTGCGCATTTCCTGAGGGTAATCTCCAAATACCAAAGGATCAAAAACCCTGAGATAAGACGTAATGGCACATCAAGATTTATAGTGCAAGTTCTAGCAATAGAAGAACTTCACACTCGCAAGCTTCAAGTACTAAGTTCTTTCCACAAAGTCTATGGACTCTTTGGTTTGATTATAAACAGAAAAACCAAAGGAACAGACAAGTACAATTTCCATTAAATGTTGATAGTTTTCTGTACATACTACATAGTACTTCTTGTTTTTGTTATAATTGCCCGATTACAGCAAAATGTTTAATATGAAAAAGGGAGCCTCCAATAGTGGAACCATCCAAGTTAACAAAATCAAAGCAAATACCCAATGCATGAACGAGCTCGCTCAAGACCAAGGTTTAAGCCAGTAAGACTTACCAAGCAGCGGTAAATACCCAAGCCCTATTAGCAGCATCACGGTCAAAGTCATTATCCCTCAAAGGTTTATACATAAATGCATTCGCAGCAATACCTATCAATCCACCATGTTTAGGCTGCATATAGTAGCATTGAATTTGGGTAAGCACATGTTACACTATTTGAGAAGTTAGGTGAATAGGTGAAAGCGAACACTTGCCAGAAAATGCTCGCGATATAGTTTTGTAGCCTTGGCATGTGCCAATAACATGTTGTGCATTGCAATAAGAGGTTCGGTATCAGAATTTCCAGCTGAACAGTTGCCAAAAGGCTGGGAACAATGAGCAGGCGGGTAAGTTCCTCTCACATAGGCCATTTCTGCAAACATATTTGGCTCATTGATTGTGATCCAATACTTCACTCTATCGCCAAAACTCTCGAAACATATTCGAGCAAAATAGGAAAATTCTTCCCTATAGGCAAAAAGGGGAAACAATTAAAATGGACATCCTTACTAATGTACCATAAAAATATACACAAATAACATACTGCATGAGAGGATTAAGCCAGCCCCCATATCGTTCCTCGAGTTCTTGCGGATGGTCATGGTGATTGAGAGTCACAAAGGGTGTTATTCCTGCAATTATAGGCCAGTTTCTGTAATCTAATACAATATCCAAGAATTTATGAATACAAATACTTATATTTATTATCTGCAAACATTATACCTTTGAGTAAGAGGGAATCAATAAGCTTATTGTAGAACGTAACACCAGCAAAATTTATTTCACCAAACCGTCCTCCTATCAGAATTCAGGATAATAGAGACTTATAAGACGTAAGCAAATTAAGTAATCCGATTAAGGCAGCAAAGGGAACAAAATACAAACAGAAAGATAACAGAAAGTACTAGGAAGGACTCTGCTCCATGAAATGGAGAAGCGATACGCATTTAAGCCGATAGAGTGCATTAAATCAACATCTTCCTGCAATAATTTATAAAATCAGAAAGCAAATCTAGTTTCTTTTAACACAACTTTTGAATATATTTGCTATTTCAGAAGAAAAAAATGAAAGAAGAAGTCAATATCTAGAGATACAACCTGAAACCGATGGTAATGATCATCCGCTATATCTCCATTATCTTCATTCTTTATCCTTCCTACAACCATGTACAAGCGAAAATCTTTCTCGGTATATGTGCATAGCAAAAAAAAAATAGTAACAAAACAGGCTTCAAAAGAGATATACTTAAAAAAAAATAAACTTTGGACTTAACTCAACCTCAAAACCTAGCTCTAAATCCCCAACCAATGTGGCATCTAACACCCCCGCACGCCCAGTACTAGGCTAGCGTTTGGCTATAGATTTTGTATCAGATTTTGAAAATTTATCCTCAGAAAAATATCAAGTATTAAAAACTGATTAACACTGAATTTTGGATTTTTGGATTTTTGGGACTTCTACTCATGAAACTTCAAAAAAAATTCAATTAAAATGTATGTCCAAACACAACTTCAAATTCCAAAATCACTTCAAAAATTCAAATTTTCTAGTTTCAAATTTCAACATCAAAATCTATGACCAAACGGAAGCCTCCGTCTCGACAATATAACATGGGCGCCGAACATCAAAGTAAACCAACAAAATAGAATAAACACA
Organism: Anisodus acutangulus; assembly: GCA_029783415.1. Lineage (NCBI taxonomy): Eukaryota > Viridiplantae > Streptophyta > Magnoliopsida > Solanales > Solanaceae > Anisodus > Anisodus acutangulus. The sequence goes on from CM056491.1 coordinate 51,780,755, forward strand.
AACTTTGATGCCATGATAAGAAATGAACCTTTTCCCTATCTCAATACCTTTAATATGAGTAAAAACATCCCAATTACTCAACCCTTTACCATCTTCAAGAAATGCTCCTTCAATCTGAAAATCAAGAATCAGATATATAAGAAATATACTCAGAAAGAAAAATAATTTGGTGAACTGTGACATTAAAAGAGCATAATTAAGCGCAGAAAAAAATACTTGATAAGCTGAAGTGGTAGCACCAAAAAGAAACCCATCTGGGAATTGTGATCTCTTCACATTCTGTTGTTCCTCAAAAGAATTTACAAATACAAGTAGAAGTAAACACAGAAGAAATAAGCAGTTGAAATAGTTGCTGCTGCTCTTCATATTCACTCACAATAATTGTCAACCTAACTATTTTTGTTGAGACACAAATTCACTCACATTGACTATTTATGTGAATTGCTCTAAAAATAGCACCAACAATTTGAAGCTAGATGGAGTTTTTTCTACCAAAAAAGACAGTTGGAGATATTATTAATATGAAGTACTGGGACCATATATAGAATCCAACTCAGATTATTATTCGCCCATTTTCATTTTGATTTAAAAGTTATAAAAAGAATGATGATCGTTTATTAAAACTAAAAGTGTGCATATGCATAATATTCCCTCCGGATAAAAAAAAAGTGTCCTTAATCATTTGCACACACCTTAAAAAATATTAACTCCTATGCAAAAATAGATAATTTGACTAAAATGACCCTAATTAAATAGGTATTGAATTTGATCATCTAACACTTAATAAGAGTAAATTTTAAAAAATAAGATTAATTTTTTCTTGATTTGATAAGTGGACATTTTTTTTAAATCAAAAAATAAAGACTAAATTGACACACTTTTTTATCCGGAGGAAGTAATTTATTAAAAATATCTTTTTAATCTTGTGGTTTTCAACTAGTCATGGCATTTCTTAAAATAAAAATAAAAGCATTTTGTAAAATGAGAATGCTGAAAATTTAAAATTTAATTAGATAATTCTTTTTTAAGCGTATAGTTATAAAATAGATAAATATATTGAAATGAATGGTGGAGTATTAAGTAATTGGGTCCAAAGGCAGGTATCAACAAATGTGATTTACGCTCTAGATTTTGTTCGGATTTTTAAAAGTTTGTGTTAGTATAACTCATAGGAAGTTATCTTTTTGTATATTTCTAAACATTACATACAAAATATTAAATCATTTAATATTTTTAATAACTGTAAAATCTTAGACCCCAATCTAACATGTAATTTTTATTTATTAAAAAATATCTTTAAACAGATCTAAAACGATCCATATGTTAAAAAATAACTAATAAAAATGATCATTTACTAAATAAGTATGCTTTTTAGAGACTACCTGTAAAAACTGTGTATCAGCAATTTATGATGACTAGCTGTAGTAGTATTATTAATTAATTTTAAAAAAGGAGTAGGTGAGTGAGCTACCAATAAAATAAGGCAATTTCATTACTAATATCACAAATCACATAAATAGAAGGTCCAGTCATTAACATTAAATTACACGACTTTTAGGTTGTAATTTATGTCTCACTAAAAATGTATTTTTCATGGATACACAATCATGATGACGTTTAAATATTTTATTTGATAAGAAAATGCATATTTCACCTCTAAACTTGCATTAAAAATTTATTTTAATAATAAAATTTTACTGATAATTATTTACTCATCTATTCTTGTCGATAATTATTAAATATCCTCTTAAGAAATGAGAAAGTGCACTCAACTTTCTAGAAGCAACTGAGAAGAAAACTTTATTTTAAAATTTGACAAATCATACACATGTTATTTTTTAATTGCTCAACATATATTTAATACTTTTAATATTCTATTCTTATATATTAACACATATATTTTAAATTATACTGATTTTTTGGATTCAAATCAAATTTGTGGGTTCCACTTTTTAATCAACGCCAGAAACAGCAATAAAATGTGGCATCTTCTAATTGGAGAATATTGAATAAATTACACTTAATGTTTAGTGGGACCTCTTTCTTTCTTCCTTTCTCTAAAATTGCAAATCTCCAGCTAATCCTCCGATGAACAGACGACAACCGGTGTCATTATCGGACAAACTTTCCGGTGAATCCCTGTTCTTTCCGTCTCTTCTATTTCTTTTAATCCGTAATTTCAAACACCCATTTGCTTTAATTGTATCATTGTTTCGATTTCGGAAATCATGTTGCTAACTTGAATCAAATCTATTCACAACAAATCCCCTAATTTTTCTTGCTCCGATTTCCACCACCAACAAGCCCAATATATTCCATCATGTCTGCCACGTTAACGCTGTCCTTCGTGCCTTCTCAACCCGATTCACCACCCAAACCGGAATGACAAACAGAGAATAAACAATTCGGCGCCACGATTAACAAACGGAGTAGAGAATCAGAGGTTGAACAGGAGAGAGGCAAATCAAAGGGCTGATACTGAAGATATTGGTGGAGCTTTTTCAGGCGTTTGACGGCAGCTCCGGTGGCGGCGGAGGTAGCGATGGTGGCGGAGTAGTTCATTTTAAGTTTGAATTAGTGTTTGGACTTTTATTTTTTCATTTTGGTTGAGTGAGGAAAGGGAGATGGGTAAGGCAGACGCTAGGCTGAGAATAGTGTCTTGAAATAGTGAGACTTTAACGGGGAAGTTCATGGAATTAGTTAAGATTATTAAGAAGAGAGGAATTAATATAGCCTGTATCCAGGAGATCAAATGGATAAGGCCTAAGGCTAAGGATGTGGACATATATAAGTTATGATTCTCGGGTAGTTTGAGGTATAGAAATGGCGTACGCATTTTGGTAGACAATGAGCTAAGAGATTAGGTGGCAGAAGTTAGGAGGGTCAATGACAGGATGATGGCGATTAAATTAGTAGCTGGAGGGTTCACTATGAACATTATTAGTGTTTGCGCGCCGCAGTCGGGCTTGAACGAGGAGGAGAAGATGCGCTTTTGGAAAGATTTGGACGAGGTGGTGGGAGGTATATCACCTACTGAGAAGTTATTTGTAGTAGGGGATTTCAATGGAAATATAGGGTCACTTTCGGGGGTTATGACGACGTGCATGGAGGCTTTGGCCTCGGGGACAGGAACGGGGGAGGCATCTCACTTTTGGAGTTCGCTAAAGCTTTTGAGATGGTGATAGCCAATTCGAGGTTTCTAAAAAATTTGAAGCACTTGGTGACTTTCCGTAGTTCGGTGGCTAAGACTCAGATAGACTTTTTGCTCCTTAGAAAGGTTGACAACGGTCTTTGTAAAGACTTTAAGGTTATTCCGAGTAAGTATCTTACAGCCCGACATAAGCTTTTGGTGATGAATTTGTAGATCAAGATGGAGAAGAAGAGGAGGGTTGTGGATGACAAGCTAATAATCAAATGGGGGGTTAGACCATGGCTAGTGCAAAGGAGATGGGGGAGAGGTTGATGGCCAGGGGGCTTGGGGGAGTAGTGGGGATGCGACCGGTATGTGGGATGGGACGGGCCGTTGCATTCGAGAGGTAGCTAGAGAAGTGCTATGGGTCTCGCGGGGTAGCCGTGGAGGGCATCGAGAGGACGGGTGGTGGAATGGTAAAGTTCAAGATAAGGTGGAAGCAAAGAAAGTGTCATATGCAAAAGTGGTAGAAAGCAAAGACGAGATGGAGAAGTGGACGAATAGGGAATTATATAAGATAGCAAGGAAGGAGGCAAAGCTAGCGGTTACGACGGTTTTTGAATACATGTATGTGAAATTAGAAAGAAAATATGAGGATAAGAAGTTGTACAGACTAACCAATGCGAGGGAGATGAGGACCCGTGACTTGGATCACGTGAGGTGCATCAAGGACGTGGATGACAAAGTACTGGTGGAGGACGCGTGTATTAGACGGAGGTGGCAGTCTTACTTCCATAAACTCTTGAACGAATGAGATAAATACATTGTGCTGCGAGATTTGGAGCAATCCGGAAGGTACCAGGATTTTTGATATTGTAGAAGTATTAAGGTTGAGGAGGTTAAGGGTGATGTTCGCATGATATGTAAGGGACGAGCAACCGGGCCTGATGAGAATCCCAGTTGAATTTTGAAAAAGCGCAGGCAGGGTAGTTTTGGAGTGGCTGACTGAGTTTTTTAATGTCATTTTTAAGATGGAAAGAATGTCTGAAGAATGGAGGTGAAGTACAATGATCCCTTTGTACAAGAACAAATGTGACATCTAGAGTTGCAATAACTATAGGGGTATCAAGCTACTAAGCCACACTATGAATGTTTGGAAAATGGTCGTGGAGATGAGGTTGGTGGTATCAAGTTATATTATTTTCGAGAACCAGTTTGGATTCATGTCGGGGAATTTGACTTCAAAAATCATTCATCTTATTAGGAGGTTGGTGGAGCAGTATAGGGAGAGGAAAAGAAACTTACATATGGTTTTCATCGACCTCGAGAAGGCATACGACAAAGTCCCTAGGGAGGTTCTATGGAGATGTTTGGAGGTTAGAGGTGAACATGTGGTGTACACTAGGGCGATTAAGGTTATGTATGATGGAGCCAAGACAAGGGTAAGGATAGTAGGAGGAGACTCGGACCACTTTCCAGTGATGATGAGGCTGCACCAGGGATCAGCTCATAGCCCATTCTTATTTGCCTTGGTGATGGATGGACTGACGCGACAAGTTCAATGGGAGGTGTCATGGTGTATGTTATTTGCAGACAACATAGTCCTGATTGATGAGACTCGCAGCGGAGTGAACGCTAAGCTGGAGGTTTGGAGACAGACTCTGGAGTCTAAAGGGTTCAGGCTGAGTAGGATCAAGACAGAATACTTGGAGTGCAAGTTCGGTAATGGGAGCGACCATGAGACATGCGTGGAGGTGAGGCTTGGTACTTAGGTCATTCCAAAGGAAGGAAGATTCAAGTATTTTGGGTCTATTATCCAAGGGAATAGAGAGATTGATGACGATGTCACACATCGTATTGATGTAGAGTGGATGAAATGGAGGTTCGCATCTGGAGTCTTGTGCGATAAAAATGTGTCACTAAAATTTAAAGGCAAGTTCTATAGGGTGGTGGTTAGACCGACTATGTTGTATGAGGAGGAGTGTTGACTTCGCACATCCAAAAGATGAAAATTGTAGAGATGAGGATGTTGAGATAGATGTGTGAGCATACAAAGAGGGATAGGATTAGAGATAATGATATCCGTGACAGAGTGGGAGTGGCCTCGGTGGAGGATAAGATGCGGGAAGCGAGGTTGAGATTTGTTTGTGTTGACTGTGTCCGTAAATAAGAAAGTATTTTGCTTCTTGTCAAGATGTGTATATATGTCAAAACTATCTACTTGTGAGTATGTGTTTGTATCTTAGTTTATAGATCTGTTTACGAAAGCATATCTATTGTACAAGTGGTTAAGCATATGTTATGTTAGAAATGGTATAGACTTGTGTCCTTGCTGTCCAATTCCCCTCTACATGTCTAAGTATGCTAAAATATGGGTTTTGCTTATGTACAAATATGAATGCTTGTTAAATAGGTTTATCACATAATGGGTCAGTTTGTCTACCTTTAAATCTGAAATTATGTCTTGGGTTTGTTTTATACCTTTGTCCGCCACTGTTTGCATCCTAAGGCCCAACAACATATTACTCTCATGAATTATTTATTTACATTTCTTTCTTATGTATATATTTTCAGGTTCGTTTACTAATTCTTTTTTTTTTAACATGAAATGCATCGGAAGCAACGAAGAGTCTCGGCACGAGACTCATCATGACTTTGTCAAACGAAGACTCGCATCCATATTTCTTGCATTCTCCAACCTCGGGATTTCAAAACAAATAGGGCGAGATGACATCGTTATCCGCCTTAGTTCCCTTTTTATATCTGCGCTAGTTACTGCTTACTTTTTCAGAATGCGTTATCATGGCTTATTCGCTTTTGATATTAGCATTTTCATACTACTTTACATTTTGTTTGATCGGGTCTGTCTGTTTCTCTTGCTTTGCTCTTGTCTTGCTTTGCTTTTGCTTGGGTTTTGCTTGGGTTTATGCTTTGTCTTTAGCCGGGGGTTTCTCGTAAACAATAGATCTACCTACCAAGATAAAGATAAGATCTGCGTACACTTTATCCTCCCCAGACCCCATGTTGTGGGATTTCACTGGATATGTTATTGTTGTTGTAGAAGTATTTGAGAGAGAAGGGAGGGTGACCGCTCCTTGGTCTTCTCCGTCGAACTCAGGCCCCGGAGTCCGGGGAAACCCCCACGACATGAGTAGAATATTTAGATTTATCTATTGACGAGGCTATTATCTCTTACTGACTCTCGCTGCTATCCATTTAAAAAATATATATTTTTAGTGAGGTCATGACGACAATTTTCTTCAGCACACACATTAGTGAGATGAAAATGAAGCGATTTCAGCCACAATGTTATTCCCAGTTTGTCTCCTTTACAATGGAGTCAATAATAATTTATTTGAGGCATATAGAATACATTCTAGCCTATAAAAGATCTATTTATGCACTATCTATGATTTGTCAAGTGTTTACCCGGAAATCGGTACAGTTGAATTTGTAGACGTAGTCAAGGACACGTGGAGCAATGTAACTAAAGTTATGAGATAAATTAGCAATAGCAAGTAAGATTATTAGAATAAAAGCAAGTAATTGTTAAAATAAATAGCTTGAGCCTTGACAAAATAGTGAGCTAGAGTATCTGGGCGAGCTATGCGCCAAAGCTTTCTCAAGAACAATAATAAATTGCTTAAGAGAACTTGTTTTGTATTGAGTTTCAGATTTTAGATGTCCTTTACAATGAGATGATACATGCTATGGATTACAAGTTTCATGAATTATGCCCCCTTAATTATCAATATTAATACTGCAATAAAAGGTAATTAAGAGGCCATAAAGAATAATAAAGCCTAATAAGGGCTAATAAAGGCTGGAGAAAACTTGGGGTCTTCTGTAATGTTTGACATTTGATCGGTGAGTTGGCGTACTTATTCAGGTCCTTTGTAGTTTCTGCCTCCGGAAGCGAGTTACCAGATTACTTCTGCGGAGCTTCGTATGATTTCTTGAAGCCATTCACTTGCTGACTCGAGTCTGGCCTGCCACCATCACCACGTGTCATCTATTGATACGTCCACTTGGTGTCTACAAAATTTGCCCTATACATCAAGGTTGATCATGTCTGTAATGTCGTTTATAGCTCACTTTGAGAAGTTATTTGGTAAAAATAACAAATGAATTCTTAAAACTAAATTTGAAGGGATATGGTTGCACATTTGAAAGATGTTCTCTATTCATGTAATAGTTGAATCTTTATGGATTTCTAAGTAGATTGTTGAATACATATTTTACATTATGGGAATAAATTAGGTGGGCCGTGTCAAAATTAAAAAGGAAAATCGGATAATTTTAAGTGAAATTGAGAAATTAAGGTTGATTTGGGAATTTCATTTAATTTATGGGTAATTTTGTTAACTTTAATACGGCATGGGTATAAATAGCCAAACTTGTAACGGTAGGTAAACTTAACTAATAAAAGAAAGTAGATGGATATTTTTATCTCTTTTCCTTAATTTTTACTAGGATAAAGTATGTCATCTTTCTTTATTGGGAATTTTACATGGTATAAAACTAGGGGTGGCCAGTGGGCCGGGCTCGGTCCCGCTGTCGGTCCAAGTGGGGTCGAGGTCGGCGGCGACGAGCCGGGGGGGTCGGGATCGGGACTAGCGGGCCCAGCGGGTCGGGATGCGGGACTGCCCAGCCTGCCCCGATCCCGATCCCGCTATCGAAGCGGGCGGGCTCGGTCGGGCTCGGGTGAGCCTGGGGTCGGGTTTTCCTTTTTTTTTTTTTAAATAACATATGTATAAAAACTCAATAAACAAAACAAGATAGTGTAATAAAACATCTCAAGGTCGCTTTTTGTGCCTCTTATATTATTTAATAGACATATGATTTTTTTGTAATACAAATACAATTGTCTAAAATCTAAATTGCAACTTTATGGTGTTGTCCAAAGTTGCAAATTACATAATAAAATTGCAATTAAAAAATTACATTTTCAAAAAATCATGTTCTAATTGCTTGATGATTTCAATGTGGTTCTTCGGTTGGAATAGGTATTTGCTGGTCAAATTGATCCACGTCGCTTCCACTACCTTCAAGTTAAGATTTCGCTAGAAGTTTTCATCATCTTCTTCGCTGATCTCCGGTTGATCGACCTTTCTCGCTCCGCCATATCCAATCTCTGAATAATACCGCAATTTCCAAGTCTGTCTCCGCCAACGAGTGTCCTGTGGTCTCCTATTTGATATCTCCGTCACTAGAAAACGCTTCCGACGCTTGATGACGGCTTGAATGTTCAAAACATCTCGAGCCATCAATGAAAGTGTCGGAAAGGTCTTCATTCCTCCGTATTTTTGGCAAAGTCTTCTTGTCCATCTTCATTGATAACTTCTTGATACGGTAAGAACCCCCAAAACAAAAATATCCAACTCGCTAATTTAGTTAGGTAGGTGCATGGTCAAGCATTATTCTATTTCTCGAGGCTTTCAATACTAGCCGCAGTAACAAAGATGTCTTTTGTGAGGTTGTGTTGAAGATGAAGAAGATGGTATGGTAGGCGATACAAGCATTAGCATTTTCTTGTTGATAAAATCTATATATATTTTTGCATTGGTGTTCTACGCTATTCAACACTTCTTCTTTAGTTTGTTCAATAGGTGGTGGGTGATTTAGATTTTGGGACTTGGAGGTGGTAGTACTTCTATACAATCGTAAATAGTTTCAATTAGTGATTTAGTACTGTCATTTTAATAGTAGGATTTAATACATAACCAATAATATAAATAGAAGGAATATGAATAAAATATTTTTTTATTTTGACAAACATTTTTTTAATAAATGCCTTTTAAACTGGTTTTTCCATATATTCACTAAGTAATAAAAATATTAGAGTTATATAAAATAAATATAGTTGAAATAGTAGGATAATATATACAGGAAAATTCTTTTGTTGCTTGAAAAAATTTCTCTAAAATACAATAAGTTCGAAATTTTACCCAATCACTATCTAAAATCATATCACTGGGTTTTTATTATGAGAGTTAAAAATAAAGTTATAGGTAATTTATAGTCATAAGCAACAAGTAGTTGCTCGTGATAAAGAATTCCACCTAGTCGATACTTTGTGGAATTCTTCTATAAGGTAGTCCACAATCGTGACAAGTTTTTTTATATTCTTTCTACGTTGTACTTTATTACTTTAAAAATAAAGTTTATAGCAAATTGTATTTTACTAAGAATGTCTTCAAAAGTGATAGACCATCCCTTACAATTAAGTTATATATATGACGCATTTTATATGAAAATGGTCTGGAAAAAGATGGAGCTAAACTATTTTTTAACATTGTAATTGCGTGAATTGTTATTAGAAGCGTTATTCCCAATGTAATAGTCATAATTTTATCGGTAATTAGTAATAATCGCACACTTGATAAATATTTTACGCAATAAAAGTACGTGTGCCTATCATCTATATATCTATACGCTAAAATACGTTTTTGCATAGACCATTTATAATCTATCCAATGACAAGTTACAGTTAAATAATCATGGCCGTTAGTACTACGACCTATATCAGACGTGATAGATACTTTGCCATTTTAATTATGATAATAAATAATTAAAGACAATAAAATTAAGTGCGCTAAATAAAATAAACAGACAATAATAATTTAATGAAGGAACGAATGTACCAAACGCCGACGTAACGTCGACGTGCACTGGAGAGGATGAAACTTGAAACTTTGCTCGATGGAAGATCCTCAAGCTAGTTGCCAACTTCACTCCCAATTCCCAAATGAATTAATAAAATTGAATATTTAGCAAACAATGTAGAGAGATATATTGAGAAATTAGAGAGATTGTAGGAAGATTTGTGAGAAAGATGAAGAGAAAATGAGTTATTTATAGTTGAAAAATTGGATTAAAGTGTAAATATAATAACTTATGGGTTAAAAATAAATATTAAGGGGTAGGGTTTAAAATGGTCATTGTATAACGTAATCTAAAATGGTCGTTAGTGCAACGGTCATTTTTGCAAAGCGGGTTTAAGGCGGTTCGTGGTCTGGAGTCGGGCTCGCCGGATCGCTCGGGAAGCGGGCTCGTCCGGCGGGCCTGGGCGGGCTCGGTGGCGGGACGAGACATCGTCCCGTCCCGAGTTCGAGTCCCGCCCCCGTTAAATTTTTTTTTTTTTTTAGAGCGGGGTCGGGGCGGGACCGGGGCGGGGTCGGGACGGGGTCGGGACGGGGTCGGGCCGGGGTCGGGTCGTCCCGGCCCACTGGCCAGCCTTATATAAAACTATAACCGCCCAACAATGAAGTTGATCAATTGCCAGTGACGGACCGCTTCACGAAACAAACGAGAGAGGCAAGTGATGAATAATTGGGCCAGGAAAAGAACGGAAATCCTTTTCACTTTGGGCTTTATCTGATCTTAAGAAAGCCCAGGCCTTGAGATTGAAGACTTGAAGTAGGCTCGAGTTCAACTTGATGGGCCAGCCTTGAATGCATGATCTAATTGTTTCCAATATTGAATTTGGAGGTGGATGGTTTTAAACATGCTAAAACCATCCTATGGCCACCAACAAAAAAAAAAGGCCCATTTTTAACCAAATACCTGGAATAATCTTCAAGCCCAAAATAAAGAAATTATAGCCCACCAACATAAATGCCCAGATAAAAGAAAATTTAAAAAAAAAACAGAAAAATTGGCTCATCGGCGCCGTTCCACCATCTGCGTCTCTTTCTCTTCTACAACTCACAGTTAGCCAAAATTCGTTGCTCACCAAATGGGTTTCCTCTGTGGTGGAATTAAAGTGTTTGGGAAAGCTTTTTTTGTGTGTGTGTTAATTGGATCTTATTGTATAATACTGAATCTCTTAAAGATTTAAGTTTTGACTTTTCTGCATGTTTTAGTCTGATTTTATTGATAGCCCAATGTTAGTCCAATAGTTGTGTCAAAATGATTGTAGAAAGTTAATCCAATTTCCTTGGATTTATTTTTATTTTCTATTAATTTTGGGATGGGTGTGTAGGTAGCATTGAGACTCCAGTTAGGTGAATGGTTCTTTCGAATGTGGATCTAATTGGAGAAAAAGTTTTTTTTTATAATTAAAATTAGGGGAAAAGTAGTTTCTTCTGATGCTATTTTGGGGAATCTTAGTTTGATTTCCTTGAAATTTTGGGTAATCGAGTAAAGCTACAAGGTTTCACTATTTTTTTCAAAAAACTTTTATGGTGTTTCCTGCTATTGTAGATTATGATTTTAAAAAAAATATCTTTAAAATATTGTATAATAATTGTATAGTATGTATTTAATTAGTAAGTATATGTTGATTTTATATTTATTATACATAAATTATACAATAATGAGACATTTACTATACATAAAATAAAGGGATACATATTTTATATAATAATGATACAGTTTTTTATATGTATGATACATTTTCTATACATATACAGTATTTATGCATATTCTATACAACAATGATATAATTTCTATGCACATATTGTAGGGAAACATATTCTACATATCAATGATTCAATTTCTATACATATACAGTATTGATACATATTTTAAATAATAATTATATAATTTTTATACACATACTGTAGGAATACATATTATATACAATAATATTACAATTTATATACATATGATACATTTTCTATACATATACAATAGTGATACCTAATATATAGTACAACGACACAGTTTCTATACATATGCTTACAAAAAATCTAAAAAATCTCATTGACAAAAAAGAGGAAAAAGAAAGGAAATTTATTACAAAGGGAAACCTTGTGAAAGTTAATTAAACGTCATACAAAATGGGACAAAGATATAATTGTAAAATTAGAATTTAGCCCTTGATTAAAAGTAAAGTGAGGCGAAGGAAAAATAATACATTAATATTTTACTAAGTTCAATGATTTTTTCAGTTAAACAAAATGATATTATATATAATTATGCATGAATACAAAATTAGAAGCTAAAACATATTTTTCAAAAGTAATTCCTAGCGTAAAAGAAATAGGTTCATGGTTTTCGAAGTACAGTAATAAAGAGAATTGAGTTGCAAAATGATTGTTATTGTTTCATTTTCTTCCATAGAAAAATTGACAATGAAGTTCTAACTTAGTGTTATAACTGGTTGTTTTACAAAGCACTGCAGGAACGAAAATTACAAGTAACTGTTTATGTAAGAATTGAAATTACAATTCAACTAGAAAATTGAAAATTACAAAGATGAACAAGAAAAATTGAAAAACTGTTTTTGCTGAGTCGAGTGTGGCACTCTGTCCTTAAGACAATATTGTCCTGTATGTATTCTTTATACGTCCTGGACAATTTGTCTCCCAAGATAAAACAGCAATGGAACACTTGAGCAAAGGAAACTCAAATGCTACCGTGAAGAATATTGAGTAACGAAATGATGTTTGGAAGATGTAGGAAGAAACTGTTTTGCTTGTGTATTTTCGTGTATATTGTAAGTGTGCCTCAACAATGGTGTAAGGGGTGTTTATATAGGTGAGGGAGGAGGAGCAAAACTGTCTCCATAAGTGCCATTACTGGCCAAGTAATGGCCATTATGGAGGTAGTAATATCACCAAAATAAATGGTGAAGAACACCAACGGATTGGCCATTATAGGAGGAGTAATTCAGCCAAAATAAAGGGCTGAATTGAGTCTTTATGGCGTTCTGCTTTGACCAGTCCAAATTCTATCTTTACGAAACTTCAGGGACCAAATCGTACATCGAAAACTTCGGGATCAAATGTACTTGACAAAGTTCTCTCGCCCAAAAAGATAATATCGAAGGCCCACGTGAACCGTGAACCGGAACTCAAACCGGACGGCGGCGGCGCGCGGCGTGCGGTCTTTCCTCAACCGAAGCACATCTAGGTCCTCCTCCTTTAAACACATGGGATACCCCTTGGGGTCCCAAACCCCAAACCAATTTCGAGTCTTATATACACAACAATTCTTTCTTCCTCTACCGATGAGGGAGAATTGATCACACACCACACTTTTCCATGCTTCAAACACCTTACTTCGTGAACCAATATCTCTTTCATTTCTCAATGAAATTTGACGATTCTTGGCCCTACGGTTATCTACGTACTTAGTAGATCATGCATGTGTGAAGAACCGGATTCTCCAACATACGTAACACTAGTGTTTAAGCCGTTAAAGTTGGTCGGTCGCAACTTCCGCCAAAGGCTAATTTCCCACAATAGCACAAAAAAATAAAACTAAAATATTTTTTATATTGAATAGTTGTGCCAAACCAATATCCAATATTTAATATTTTTAGGTTGATATGAAGGGCCGAAGACCTCTTGGGCTTATATTTCGTAAATGGACACAAATGGAGATTTGTTGGATTTAGTTTGGGGCTAACAAATGAGTTTACAATATTATTGGGTCATCCGACTGACATTAATTTGACCAAATGACCAATTATGTCCTTTACCTTTTAAACTTTTAATCCTATTTGCTACAGAGAAAAAACTAAAAATTTAACAGGTTTAACTTTTGAACTTGAAAGTTGTCCATGGGGCATTAAAAGTTCAAGACCATCATTTTTATGGTCATTGAGTGTAAGTTTCCTGATCTATATGTATTTTCTTTTGATCATTAAAACTTAAATCTTAGATATGTTTTTGCTTGTAAAAATAGTGCGAGCTAACCATTTTTCTGGCCTATAATTAAAAAATAGTCGGAGATTGTAAGGTAATTAAAAATAGTTAATCCATTCGTTCCAATTTATGTGATTTTTTTAGCTTTTCGTCCCAATGGTATTTTTATAGACCTAATATCAACTACTATATTATTAATTATTTTTCAAAGTTTTTGAGTATTTTTTACTTTTTAAAAATGAAATTGCCAGTCCGACTGAATAGTTTTAATCGACCAATGAAAAAAGACCAACTTTTTATTATTTCGGAAGTCAAACTCTGCATTTTATGAATATGAAATATATTATTATCTTAGCAAGACGTATGGTCTTTAAGATAGTTGTGGAATAAGTATCACTAATCTGGCTCAGAGATTACATGAAATATTTATTTCTTCCTTTCTTAGAGAAATATTTTCATAAAATGTCATCTTGTAAATTCAATGACTTTTACGCATGCACGGAGTGCGTGTAACTTTACTAGTGTAGATATACTTTTAAAGCCTGCCTAAATTTTGACTTATTCCACATGAATGTTAATGTTAAGTTAAATGGTTATTGCATATAACCTTTTGCTAATGCTAAGTTCTATTACTCATTACATTACATTGCAATTTTAATATGATTCATATTGTAGGTACCATATTATTTAGAGATTTTTACCTGATTGAACACTTTGATGATTAGTTATATACAAAAATGACATAACTTGTTAACTACTACAAAAATACTAGCTTTCATAACTAAAATAGCATTTAATTTATAAAGACTAAATATAAACATTAGCAAATTCGAATTTAAATGCTAATACACCATTAAATAAGAAATTTAATGCTGGAATAAGTTACTTTTCTCGCTCCTCTCTATTCCATAAAGGAAAATTTGGGAAGATTTCCCCTTTTCTATGCAATTTCTAGCTTTTTTCATAGATCATTTCTCTTTCCATTAACAAACAATCAAAATTTCTAAAGCCCCCCTATCATCTTCTTCTCCCCATAAAAAATATTTGTCATCGCCGAGCAACAAGCTCGTTGTTATATGTGGTGCCGTGATATATTTCTTCTGTTTTTGTGTTGAAATTTCGTTCTTTAGTGATGATCCTCTCTATACCAAAGCAGTAATCAACAACCTATTCTTTTGAGTTTTTCTGGACCTTCCCAGACGAGCATAGCAGGAGCTGAGTGCACCGGATTGTCTTTTTTATTTTTCTTATTTGTACCGACACCATTATGTATCATAAATTTATAAATTTATAAACTATAAATTATTTAATCATACTGTCACTTTTATTTTACAGAATAAATACGATATAAGAAGTATACAGAGCATCGCAGATAGCATATTCAATTTTTTTCTTAATGGTATAAATATAATATAAATAATATCTTTGAATATATTGTTGGGTTTAAATGATAGATTGAATGGGAAATGGAGGGAGTTCCCTCTTGGTCTATAAAATAATCATTTATCCCACATCGGTAGTGGAAAGAAAAGTGGAAGTTGTCCCACATCGGTAGTGGAAAGAAAAGTTCTTCTACTTAAAAGTAGAATTACTCCTTCTTGTCAGTAAAAGGGTTGAGGGGGCAAGGACCCCTCGCGCCGTCGTCGTCGCTCGCTCGGCTCGGCTCGGCTTCGGCTTCGGATAAGTCCTACCCGTTAGTGACCCTGACCCGCAACCCGACCGGATCCGCGTGTCTGACCCGCGACCCGGTTTCTTTTCCACATTTAAATTTCCCACCAATTTAGTGAATCTGCTCGTATGGGTTGCAAACCTTCGTAAACATGAGATTTCCATGGCTATAAATTTGTTTGGTTTCTAATTTTACTTACTAATTTTCTGAACTACAAAATCTTCTTCTTCTTCCTCGCACGAATAAATTCGTGTGATATACTACTGCTGAGTGGTTCGCCGCTACCGTAGTTTGGAGTACTACTATTCTCGTAAGATAATCGTTTCTATCTTGGGAGGGATATTCCATCAACCTCGAAATCAATCGTGAGGGAATAATTTCCTTAAGATTGTTATTAATCAGACTCCAAAAACCAAGAAACAATAAACACCTGAAAGTAAACAAAATCGCGTTACACGTAATGGCAATTGAGACTGAACTACTCCTCGCAATTACCGCACTGGCCTGTTACTCCTACAACCCGTATCCAGCACCGGCAGCTGAGAAACCTCAGGTTCACCGGTGCCAACTTTAAAGGATGGCAAAGAAAGAATGTTCTTGGCTTACCACCCTGGTATGCAAAGTTCACCAATGAGGACCCTCCTGCTCGCCACGACATGCCCGACAACCAAAAGTTCATGGTTACCGAGGTTTGGAAACAGGTGACTTTTGTGCAAAGGCTACATTTTGAGTGCCTTAGAAGATGACTTGTACAACGCTTCACAAAGGCAAGAGAGACTTCCAAAGAACTATGGAGTGCACTTGAAAAGAAGTACAAAACTCAAGATGCTTGTTGTAAGAAGTTTGTGGTTGCCAAATTCCTAGACTACAAAATGGTGGATGGAAAACCGTTGAACCCAAGTTCAAGAGCTTCAACTTATCTTCCATGACCTTATTGTCAAGGTATGGTAGTAAATGAAGCATTCCAAGTGGTCGCAATGATTGAGAAGTTGCCGCCTCATGGAAAGATTTCAAGAATTATCTTAAGCACAAAAAGAAAGGAAATGAAGTTGGAAGATCTTGTGATTCGCCTCAAGATCGAGGAAGATAACAAAACCGAGAAGAGGTACCGTAAGACTTCACCAATTGAAGGGGCAAACATCGTTGAAGATGTCGCTCAAAAAAGAACAAGAAAAGGAAGAGGCCTTCTGAAAGGAGAAGGATTCCAACAAGAAAAAGTTCAAGGAAAACCGCCACTGTGGGAAAGGCCACAAAGCCCGCATCATTGCCTCTCCAAAAAGAACAAGTGGAAAAGGACAAGCCAATATGGTGGAAAAGAATGATGATATGGATGATCCGTGGCACAATGCTATCGTAGTGCAATTTGCTGGAAACCCAAAGGAGTGGTGGCTTGATCGTGCCACTGACATGTTTGCTACAAAAGAAGCATTTGCAACCTATGCCTCACTGGACCCGAAGAGGTACTGTTTATGGGAAATACTGCACAGCCAAGGTTGAAGGATATGGGAAGATACTTCAAGATGACTTCGGCAAGCGTCCTCGACTTCAACAATGTTATGCACGTGCCCAACAATTGGAAGAATTTAGTTTCAAATTGGACTACTCATCAAAAACAGGTTTAAATGTATGTTGGTTAGTGAGAAAATTGTAAAATAAGTAAGAATGATTTGTTCATAGGAAAAGGCTACTCACCGGTGGTCTTTTCAAACTCAATGTAATGGTTGTTATTTATTAATAAGAATTCAGCTTCGCCTTACTTATTGAGTCAAATAATTTATGGTATGTGCTTAGGACATGTCAACTACAAAAACCTGCGAAAATTGATTAATTTAGAAGTATTGCCTAAATTGAGTGTAATAAATCTAAATGTGAAACTGTGGTCGAATCTAAGTTTGTTAAACATCCATATAAGTCTATTGATAGGAATTCAAATCCTTTAGACTTAATTCACACTGCACATATGTGATATGAAGTCAATATCATCTCGCGGTGGGAAAAAGTATTTTATAACTTTTTATTGACGATTGCACTCGATATTGTGTATTTGCTTAATAAGAAGGATGAAGCAATTGATGCAGTTAAGCAAATACAAAAACGAAGCGGAAAATCAATTGAATAAAAAGATAAAAATGATTAGAAGTGATAGGAGGAGAGTACGATCTCCTTTGCAGAGATATGTTTAGAATATGGAATTATTCATCAAACCATCGCTTTCTTACACACCACAATCAAATGGAATTATGGAAAGGAAAATCGAACATTAAAGGAAATGATGAATGCCTTACTAATAAGTTCCGGTTTACTGCAGTTTGGGGGAAGCTATCTCTACAAATAACCGACACTCAACAGGGTGCCCCACAAAGAAAACACAATCTATTCCATATGAACTATGGAAATGAAGAAACCCAACTTGAAATATTTCAAAGTGTAGGGTGTTTAGCAAAGGTCCAAGTTCCTTTGCCCAAAAGGGTAAAAAATCGACCAAAACGTGTGGATTGTGTTTTTATTGGTTATGCTACAAACAGCAAAACTTGTCGGTTTTTTGGTTCACAAATCGGACAATCCCAAATTCATGTAAATACGGTAATTGAACTGATAATGCTGAATTCTTTTGAAAATATTTATCCGCATAAAACTGAACGTGAGTCGTCAAGTGAAAGATCTAAACGACCGCTGGAAGAACCAAAGGAAAATACACCAAGTAAAGCGGATGTAAGGCGAGCAAACGTCCAAAGGACATCTACTTCTTTTGACCAGATTTTGTGACATTCTTGCTTGAAAATGAGCCTCAAACATTTAAAGCAATGATGTCTTCTTCTGATTCAAAGATTTTGGAAAGAGGCAACAATAGTGAGATTGAATCAATTTGAACAACTATACATGGGAATTGGTTGATCTTCCTCCCGAAATAAACCTTAGGATCAAAATGGATTTTTAAAAGGAAAATGAAAGTTGATGGCACTATTGACAAATATAAGGCAAGACTTGTGGTCAAAGGTTATAGACAAAAAGAAGGCCTTGATTACTTTGACACATACCACCGTAACAAGAATAACATCTATTCTGGTGTTAGTAGCATCGGTAAGTCAGATATGGTCTTGAAATCCATCAAATGGATGTCAAGACAATTTTCTTAAATGGAGAATTGAGGAAGAAATTTACATGGAACAACCTGAGGGCTTTGTGGTTCCTGGTAAAGAAAGGAAAGTGTGCAAACTTGTTAAGTCACTTTATGGACTTAAACAAGCACCCAAACAATGACATGCGAAATTTGATCAAACAATGTTGGCAAATGGATTTAAGATTAATGAGTGTGACAAATGTGTTTACATTAAAAATACTCCAAATCATGAAGTCATTGTTTGTTTATATGTTGATGACATGTTGATAATGAGTACAGATATTACCGATGTAAATGCTACGAAGCGTATGCTGGCTAGCAAATTTGATATGAATGACTTAGGAGTTGCTAATTTGATCTTAGGCATCAGAATTCATAAAACTCCACAAGGTCTAGCATTATCGCAGTCTCATTATATTGAAAAAGTACTTGACAAGTTTAAGTATTTAAATTTCAATGTTACAAAGACTCCAATTGATGTAAGTTTTGCACTTCAAAAGAATGAAGGTGAAAGTGACTCACAATTGGACTATGCACGAATTTTGGAAAGTTTGATGTATATTATGAATTGTAGACGACCAGATATAGCATGCGCTATAAGCAAGCTGAGTCGATTCACGAGTAATCCCAATCAAACTCATTGGATGGCAATGAAACGAGTCTTGGGGTATTTAAAACACACCCAAACATATGCTTTGCATTATAATAAATATCCCGCCGTGATTGAAGGATATAGTGATGCAAATTGGATCACCGGATCATTTGAAGTTAAATCCACGAGTGGTTATGCAGCCACAATCGTGGATCAGCTGTCTTGGAAATCATCAAAGCACATTACGCATCGCTCGCTCTACAATGGAATCAATTTATAGCTTTAGACAAGGCCGGTGAAGAAGTTTGAATGGGCTCCTAATTTCTTAGAAGATATTCCATTCTGCCCAAACCTTGGCTCCTATATGTATACATTGTGACAATAAGCAAAGAATAGGTAGGTAGAGCGTAATGCATAACGGAAAATCTCGCCACATACGAAAGACATTAACACACGTTAGACAACTCCTTTCTAGTATGGCGTATCAATGATTGACTATGTAAAGTCAATAGATAACGTGGCGGATCCGCTTTACAAAAGGCTTATCTAGAGAGGGAGTTAGTAGATCATCAACGGAACGGTTAAGGCCGAGGACAAGTCATCATGGCGCATGTAACTCTACCTAGCGATCGGAGATCCCAAGAGCTAGGTTCCAAGGAGATCAAACAAAGTTGTGATCGACGGTTCAACATTGTCAAATAACTCAACCCATTCCTGGATGAAGACAATGTTCGAAATAAGGATAAACCTTATGGCTTGTTAATGAGTTAATAAAGCATTAAGGTTCTTTAATGATTATCTAACCTGGCAGTGTATGACCGATAATGTGTCTATAGGACCACATGTTTAGAAGTCACCTATGGAGTGTTATGTAAGCCGCTTTTAAAGGGAATGACAAGAAAGGCCCATTCTTTCTACACACTCATGAAACCGTGAGGTGTTCACGGTGAAACGAACACAACCGTGAGAACCATAAACGGTTGAGGGTTGATTGTAGTGACTTATGTTGTCTAGGTATACAACAAAGTTCTGACGGTTCAAAGATATCAAATCTACCGATTGATCGAGTATATCCGATATAAGTTCACTACGGAAAGTTCAGCGGAAACCTACTTATCCAGATGCACTAATTTCGCTTGTATATCACACTTGTCAGCGCATTCCTTTATCTTATAGTCATTCCCCATTCATGTGGGGGATTGTTGGGTTTAAATGATAGATTGAATGGGAAATGGAGGGAGTTCCCTCTTGGTCTATAAAATAATCATTTATCCCACATCGGTAGTGGAAAGAAAAGTGGGAGTTGTCCCACATCTATGGAAAGAAAAGCGAGTTGTCCCACATCGGTAGTGGAAAGAAAAGTTCTTCTACTTAAAAGTAGAATTCATCCTTCTTGTCATTAAGAAAAGCGCTGAGGGCAGGACTGCCGCTGCCGTCGCCGCTCGCTCGGCTCGCCTTCGGCTTCGGATTTGTTGGATTTGGATTTGGATTTGATTTGGATTTGATTTGATTTGATTGGATTTGGTCAAATGATCTGATTGATTGATAATCTTTTGGACCAAATTTTCTTTAATTTTAATTATTTAATTAAATTAATTAACTTATCCAATCCTACCCGTTAGTGACCCTCGACTATGATCTGACTGATCTCAGTCCAATTCCGACCCTTTCTTTTCCACATTTAAATTTCCACTAATTTTAGTGACTGCTCGTATGGGTTGCAAACCTTCGTAAAACAAGAGATTTCCATGGCTATAAATTTATTTGCTTCCTCGTGAATTTTACTTACTAATTTTCTGAACTACAAAATCTTCTTTCTTCTTCGCATCTAATAAATCTCGTGGTGATATACTCGTTGAGTGGTTCGCCGCTACCAGAGTTTGGAGTACTACTATTCCGTAAGATAATCGTTCTCTATCCCGGGAGGATATTCCATCAACCTTAGTACTGTGAGGGGAATAATTTCTTAAGGACACACTTTGAACTAAGTGGGTTCGATTATATTCTGAAAAATTATTTTATTTTTCAACACTCGATTTTGTTTACTTTCGTTTATTGTTTCATCGGTTTTTTTGGAGTACGTATTAATAAATATATATTAATGTTGGGTATTTTTGCTCTATGGTACTTTTTATAAAGCAAAGACGGGAAGTATATAACTATTACAAGTATTCGAAAGGATAAACAAAGATTCAATAGTTCAACTAGTAATCAAAATTACAAGATAACCACAAAAACTGAAATTACAATTTGTTGAAAACGAAAAGTTGGAAACTTGTGGTTACTGAGTCGAGTGTGGCACTGTCCTTAAGACAATATTGCCCCGTGATGTATCCTTTATACGTCCTGGACAATTTGTCTCCCAAGATAAACAAAGAATGGAACACTTGAGCAAAGGAAACTCAAGAGCTACCGTGAAGAATATTGAGTAACGAAATGATGCCTTGGAAGTTGTAGGAAGAAGAAAACTTTTTCTGCTTGTGTAAGCTTCTGAATTTCGTGTATATTATATGTGTGTTCTTAGTGCTCAACAATGGTGTAAGGGGGTGTTTATATAGGTGATCGGATTTGGCCATTATAGGAGGAGTAATTCAGCCAAAATAAATGGCTGAATTGAGAGCTTGGACGGTTCTGCTTTGACCGTCGAAAAGTTCTCTGGCCCAAAAAGATAATATCAGAAGGCCCACAGCCCACGACCCGTGGACCCATGGACCCGTGAACCCGGAACCGGACCGGACGGGCGGGCGGCGGCGGCGCGCGTGTGGTCTTTCCTTGAACCGAAGCACATCTAGGTCCTCCCTCCTTTAAACACATGGGATACCCCTTGGGGTCCCAAACCCCAAACCAATTTTGAGTCTTATATACACAACAATTCTTTCTTCCTCTACCGATGAGGGAGAATTGAACACAATACCACACTTTCCATGCTTCAAACACCTTACTTCGTGGACCAATATCTCTTTCATTTCTCAATGAAATTTGACGATTCTTGGCCCTACGGTTATCTACGTACTTAGTAGATCATGCATGTGTGAAGAACCGAATTCTCCAACATAGTAACACTAGTGTTTAAGCCGTTAAAGTTGGTCGGTCGCAACTCCCGCCAAAGGCAAATTTCCAACAATTAATGACTATGATTAATTAGTATATACATTATTGACAAATTTATGATATGTTTAAGATATAAAATGCTTATGTCAGAGATATTCATAATCGTCCAAAGTTTAATCTTCCACTAGTTGATAATTTTTTCGTATGATGCATGGTTCTTTATAGTAAGATTCACATATACCATTAATCTTCATCACGTATCCAATAAAAACATGACAAAAGGAATTACAAAATTTAATATACTCCAAATATTACTGAAAGAAATAATTTCCTTGATTATTTTCATTAATTGAAAGGCTACATATACAAGTTACATATTTCCATAATAAGAGAATCATATTCCTATTCTATTCCTAAAACCTTATTCTACCATAATTCTAACTATACAATTATGGTAAGTGTATATCCTAATTATGGTAAGTGCATATCCTAATCTAGATAACAAATACACTATAATATACACAAAATATACTTTCCTTAATATTCAAACTTTTCCCACTGCTTTGCTGCCCACAGCCGTGATGGGCCTGGACGATTTGGGCCATCGCCATCGCTTCGCCTAACGCTGTTCTTCTTTGGGCCACTGTTTGTATACCTGTGATATATACTGTTGTATATTCAGTGTATATCACAGGTATATTACCTTTGTTTAACACACTCCCGCAGTCATAGCGGGCGGTCTTCGAACGCTGAGAATGTCCCTAAAATATTCAAAGAGAACCGTTGGTAGACCCATTGTAAAAATGTCTGCAATTTGATAACGAGAAAGGACATGGCATACGCGAACGTGACCCTTTGCAACCTTTTCACGGACAAAGTGAATGTCCATTTCGATATGCTTGGTACGTTGGTGTTGAACTGGATTACCTGAAAGGTAGATGGCACTAATGTTATTGCAATATACCAAGGTTGCCTTCTGAATGGGACAATGAAGCTCCAAAAGCAAATTACGTAGCCAACAAGATTCGGAGACCACATTCGCTACCCCTCGATATTCTGCCTCTGCACTTGAGCGGGATAGAGTTGCCTGACGCTTTGCCGACCAGGAGACCAAGTTGTTGCCAAGGAACATACAGTAGCCCGAAGTCGACCATCTGGTGTCGGGACAACTACCCCAATCAGCATCCGTGTAAGAGACAAGTGTGGATGTAGATGAAGGATACAAGTGCAACCCATAGTCCAGTGTCCCCTGAATATACCGAATGATGCGTTTGATTGCATTCATGTGCTCAACTCTGGGATCATGCATGAATAAACACACCTGCTGAACCGCATACGTAATATCGGGTCCTCGTATGGTGCTCCTGCTGCGGCACTTAGCTTGGGGTTTGCATCAACTAGCGTGGAAGTGGACTTACAGGATGACATCCCAGCCCTCTCTATGATCTCAGCAGCATACTTTCGTTGAGACAAAAACAATCCACCTGAATGACGCTTAACGGCAATCCCCAAAAAATAACTCAAAGGCCCTAAGTCTTTAATATCAAACTCAGAACTTAGCATGGTCGTGATAGATTGGCGCAAGGCATCGGAAGAGGCAGTTAAGATGATATCATCCACATACAACAGAATGTAGGCCAAGGACGAACCACGGCGGTAGATGAACAAGGAATTATCTGACCTGCTGTGAGTGAACCCAATAGTTGAAACAAAGTCAGCAAACCTCGTGTACCAGGCCCTTGGAGACTGCTTAAGCCTATATAAGGACTTCTTCAACAAACATACATGATGATGACGGTTTGGATCCCTGAAACCCAACGGCTGATGCATATAAATTGTTTCCTTGAGATCACCATGTAGGAAAGCATTCTTAACATCCAACTGATGAATTGGCTAAGTCTTTGAAAGAGCCAAGCTAAGCACAGTGCGAATGGTAGCCGGTTTGACCACCGGACTAAACGTCTCACTACAATCAATCCCAACCTGCTGAGTCTTACCATCACCCACAAGTCGCGCATTATGTCGAGCAAATGACCCATCTAAATTCTCCTTATGAGCAAAAATCTACATAGACCTGATAACATTAATACCATATGGACGGGGCACCAACTCCCACGTCTTATTATCAATAAGAGCATTATATTCATCAGTCATAGCAATTTTCCAATTAGGGTCATTTAATGCGGACACAGGATTGCGGGGCAAGGGGGATTTAGAGACATCAGAATGTAAATTAAAATGTCTTTTAGGTGTAAAGATGCCCCGCTGACTACGAGTGACCGGTCTATGACTCGAGGAAGAATTGAGGGAATTTTGGGAATTTTCTGGGGTCGGTACGGACTGGCCAGCAGGCAGTGGGCCTGCTGGCCCAAATCGGAAAACTGTGTCATCAACTGGACCAGTTCCAGAATTGGGCTGGACTGGCCCAATTGCTGGGACTGATCCAGTAACTGGAGCTGCTGCTACTGGCGGTACTGTGGGTCCAGCGGGCAGTGGGCCCGCTGGCGGATTTTGGGTGCGGGAGATGTCCGAAAAATTCCGAATAATATACGGGGATATTTGTTCATCCAAAAAATTATACGACCGAGGCTCGGGAGTCTGAACTTTCGCAAAAGGAAATTGGGTTTCATCAAAAAGGACGTGGCGATTAATTATGATTTTATTTGAGGATAAATCAAAGCATTTATAACCACGATGATTAGACGGATAACCCAAAAATACACACGGGGTAGACCGAGCCTGAAGTTTGTTAATTGTGGTGGATGGGAATAATGGAAAACACAAGCACCCAAAAATCCGAAGATGAGAATAAGGAGGGTTCTTATTATACATTATTTGGAGGGGGGAAGAATATGTCAGACCTTTAGACGGAATTATGTTAAGAAGATATGTGGCCATTTGTAGAGCATGGTGCCAAAAATATGGAGGTACGGAGGCATGAATTAAGAGAATTCAGACAATGTTATTTATGAAACGAATTTTGCGTTCGACCTTCCCATTTTGTGAAGATGTATGAGGACACGAAAATCGAAAATTGATCCCATTTTTAGCACAGAATTTTTGAAACTCCCTATTGTCATACTCTTTCCCATTATCACATTGAATATTTTTTATTTCTCTCTCGAATTGAGTACGAATGAATGCTCTAAATTTGATGAAGACGGAAAGCACTTGTGATTTATCGCAATTGGAAATGTCCACAAAAATCTAGAATAATCACCTAAAAAGAGAACATAATATCGATGACCCAATGAACTAAGAACAGGAGACGTCCATAGGTCGCTATGAATAATATCAAATGGCATTGATGTATGAGAATTGGAGTCTATAAAAGGCAACTTAACATTTTTTCCTAATGAACAAGACTGACAAAGTGGAGTACGATTCGTACCCTTACAAGAAATAAAGCTATTTTTATCTAAAACTGATAAAATAGAAGATCCCGGATGACCCAGGCGAGCATGCCACACGGAAGGAGAGATGGCTGCAAAAACTGACGGCAAGGCTGAACTCGATGGATTGAAATCGGGCATGATAGGATACAGACCCCCCTACTATCACACCTCATGAGATGGCTCCCCGTCTTGAAATCCTTCACAGAGAAACAAAAAGGATCAAATTCCACGGAAACCGAATTGTCAGTTGTGAACTTTCGGACAGACACTAAATTTTTAATCAATTTAGGAGCATGTAAAGTATTTTTCAAGAGAAGGGGTAGATTGGGAGGAGATAATTTTTTCTGACCATACCCTAGGATTGGAATAGAACTGCCATTACCAACAATTATCCCCCGAGGGGTGCTCAAATTGGAATAAGATGAGAGAGTACATGATTCGAAAGTCATGTGAGTTGTGGCACCGGTGTCCATATACTAATTTGGGTCCGGTTGAGTTAGCCCCAGTGTGTGCATCACGACCTCGATATCGGTTTGAGTGGGGCCTGCTGCATGATGGGCTTGCGGAGGTCGGAGCCCAAGAACTCCTGTCCGTGATGGAGCTGGGCCGTAGTTGCTGGAGCCGCCGTTGGGCCATCGCCGATGGCCGCCACCGCTGGTGTTGGGCTCGAATCGCTGCCACCCACCGCCGGAAGCCGCCGCTCGAGTAGAAGGGCTGCTGGCCCACGGCCCACTGCCCAAGCCCACTTCCATGGGCCCCACTGTTGGGCCCAGGGGGGTGGTGGGCCACTATTCCCTGAATGGGACCCACCGCCTGCTTGCTGACCACCAGAACTGTCGCGTTTGCCCCCGCGGTTTTTGTTATTATTCTTGAGATTATTCTTGCCGCCACCATGATTATGGTTTTGGCCCGAATTATTAACAAAACCCGAAGAACTAGGAGAGGACGCCACCATGACGACGGGGCTTGCTCCGGTAGCCGCCTTTTTAGCCAAACCGGCTTCTTCTAAAGTAAGCATGGAGCGGGCTTGATAGAAGTCGGGAAAAGGGTTGCTTTGGCGAAGGAGAGTTCCAACACCATTATATGCCTTCAAAAGACCGGCAACCAACTGTAGAACAAGACGATTATTAGTTATCGGTGCGCCAACATTACGGAGTTGATCTGCCAACTCCTTCAGTTTCTTGCAATATGCAGAAACGTTTGGAAATTCGTCCATTCGAACTAGAGAGAATTCCTGCTCGAGTGTGACGACACGTGAATGTTGGTTGTCTTGGAATATGTCAAGCAATCTATTCCATGCAGCCATAGCCATGGTATCCGGCTCAATAATCATCTGTAGAAGGTCCACCGAAATAGTGGCGTAGATCCACCGGAGAATGATAGCATGAAGAGTAATCCATAACTTAGGATCCTCCGCAGGAAGGAGTCTAGAGGGAGGAGTAATGTGATGAAGAACTTGATAAGAGATAGCGTGAATTTTAAACAACTCCGCCGACGTCGCATATTGGACGTTTTCCATCTCAAGGACAATAGGGATACAACTCTTGATATTGGAAACCGTGAGGGCAGGGTGATAATTGTTCTTAGACATATTAAAAGAACAAAGAAGGAAGAGAAATTTAAGAGAGGTGTTTTTTAGAACGGAAGATGAATTTTGGAAGAGAAACTCGAGAGGGGGTGTCTCGGCCAAAGAGAT
Organism: Anisodus acutangulus; assembly: GCA_029783415.1. NCBI lineage: Eukaryota > Viridiplantae > Streptophyta > Magnoliopsida > Solanales > Solanaceae > Anisodus > Anisodus acutangulus. Next base: position 51,808,004 of record CM056491.1, read on the forward strand.
GACAAAAGTTGAGAGAAAAACTTTTGTTTAGACCTAGTCTCTTGATACCATGAAAGAAATAATCCCCTTGATTATTTTCATTAATTGAAAGGCTATATATACAAGTTACATATTTCCATAATAGGAGAATCCTATTCTTATTCTATTCCTAAAACCTTACTCTACCATAATTCTAACTATACAATTATGGTAAGTGTATATCCTAATTATGGTAAGTATATATCCTAATCTAGGTAACAAATACACTACAATATACACAAAATATACTTTCCTTAATATACAAACTTTTTCCACTGCTTTGCTGCCCACAACCGTGATGGGCCTGGACGATTTAGCCATCGCTTGCTGGCTGCCTAACGCTTTGTTGTTCTTTGGGCACATCGCTTGTATACATGTGATATATACTTTTGTATATTCAGTGTATATCACAGGTATATTACCTTTGTTTAACAATTACAAATATAGTTGCTTGATGGTTTTAATGGAAGAAAAAGGGAGGAGAAAAATATGTATTATTTTAAAACACAATATACAAGTGTGTGTGTATTTGACTCAAACCTTCGCTAAAAAGCTCCAAAGATGATCTAAAATATATCATTATTATAACAAATATTGGGTAAAGGTAGGCCGAAGAAGTATTGGGGAGAGATGATTAGACGGGATATGGCGCATGTGCAATTTACTGAGTACATGACCTTAGATAGAGGGTTGTGGAGGACACAGATAATGGTAGAAGGGTAGTAGGTAGTCGAGCGTAGTCCTACTTGCGCTTACAAAATGATAGTTACAGTGCTATTACCGTAGGCCCGATTAGCCTATCACACCCATAGGAGCAGTATTGCTTTGTAGTCCCCTGTAGTTTTATTTTTGTTGCTATGTGTTCTTTAGTGTACTTTGTTTATCTTATTTATATGCGTTAGCTATTGATTCCTTTTGTCAGAATGCGCTACCATGACGTATTCAATTTTGTCATTAGCATGTTCATACTACTTTAATTTCTTGTCTTGGTCTGACCATTTCTATTGCTTTGCGTGTGATTATGCATTGTCTTGAGCCGAGGGTCTCCCGGAAACAGCCGCTCTATCTACCAAGGTAGAGGTAAGGTCTGTGTACACTCTACCTTCCCCGGACCCCACGTTGTGGGATTTCACTGGGTATGTTGTTGTTGTTGTTGTATGTTTGTGTTTTAATTTTATATATATGTGTGTGCGTGCGTGTGTATGAATTATAAAACAATATAATATCAATTAGTATATTTCTTAAAAGTCTGAGACAATATGAGTGTACAATTATTTACTATTACCACATGAGTGACTAATTTTTTACTTTTATTTTAAAATACAAATTAAATATATTTTTATTCATTAAAGTATACCAAATATATCGTAATTTATTTTAACTTCTCCTAAAATATTGGTAAAAAGCATTAGCTTGATTAAGGGCAACCAAATATTCGCTTAAACGGGGGAATGTTACATTATGGGATATCATTTAATACATTGCAAGATTCTAGGGAGAGTTTCATTGTGGTATATCATTTAATACATTGCAAGATCTTTGGCAGGATTTGGGTATGAGGCGTTTTGGAAGCATTTTACTAAGATAACTTTTATTTTAGCTATAATTGATATATTCATTTTTGTGATAAATATCAGCAATGTTTATTTATAATGGCGTAATTACGTAATTTTCTCTATTATTTATATGAGAACATACCCTATTCAGAAATTAGTAACTTAATACGAAAGTGGTAAAAAAAGCATATGGGAATTGTGATCTCTTCAACAGTGTTAACTCAACAGTAGATGTACAATTTTAGTATAGGATTTTAGTAATGCCAACAATTGCAAAGGAGATAATTGAACTAATAATATAATTTACAATTTTGTTACTTTCACTGATGGTTTCTATTTATTTTTTGTTGGTCTATGCTTGGAATACAAAAAGGAACATAACCAAAAGACTAAAGTAATGCAACCAAATTAAATATTTCATGAACTAATCAGCTTGGAATACAAAAAGGTGCATAATTGAAAGACTAAACTAACAATACCATTATAACGTTCCATGACTAATTAAGATAGTACAGCAGTGATTTTTGAATTCTTTTAACGGTACTTGCATTGTGTGTCTTGGCTAAAGAGATGTATCATACTAATATCTTTTTTTATTCCTAAGATTATATAAATATATAGATATAGATATATAGGTTTTGTTAGGGTTTTTTGCCATAATTTTCTTAACATATTTGAGTTTTATTTTTTTCTTGAAGGAAAATCAAAGTATTACATAATTGCTTTTACTTTTTCTGAAAGGAAATTATAATTCTCTTCCATAATTGAATATTCCTTGTCTTAAAGGAAAAGTTTTGAACGTCTATAAATTGAAGACCTCCTCCCACATTTAGAAAATACAGAAAAGTATCCAACATGTAATCTCTAAAAGAGTTGTTTAGGGGAGATTATTCTTTCATAGTTTTTATGTTTTCTTTTATATTAGTTTTTCAATAGGTAGGTCAATTGACCAAACTATATCATATAATAAAGTCTTTATTATAGTTTTTTTGTCGCCTAATTGATCGTCGTTAAAGGTTTACAATTATTAGCTTCCGCATGACGCCCGGGAAGAACTTCACTCCCAAGATCTTAAGCTAGCAAGACTAATAGGTTTAGACTGATGTGGTAAAGGGAGGATATTAGGGGAATATTCCGGTTTAGGTGGGCAACCTGGCAAATAGAAGATCGTAGGTCTTCTTAGTCATCTTTAAAATTTGTAGTGGGATGAATATGAGCTTTCCCTCGTTAAACATAGGGTTTGATTTCGAGCACTGAATATGAAAAAATCTTGATAGAAAGCGCTTTCCGCTTTAATGGGGCTTACACTGCCCAATCTAGATTAGTCAGGGCTTTGTACACACGAGTAAGAAATAAAAGAAAAAGTCTTTTGAGTCAATTTCATTTCATGAGATTGCGGGTCTACCTCATCCTCTTTCAACACTTTTGGTCGCTTATAATGTCACACATTTAATCGAGTTCATGTTATGTTTACGCAGGATATGATCAGACCGTCTTACACGACATTAACTTATTTTATTATCTATCTGTTCCACTAGAACCCTCTAAATACAATCATTTATAAATTTTCAATATTGTCTCGCTACACGTCCATCTTAGCATTCATATTAACAAGAAGCATGATTTTGAAGATTAGTACTCCTTCTGTTTTAAAATGTTTATCTTGTTTTCCTTTTTGGTCCGTTTCAAAATGAATGTCTTTTTATTTTTTTGACAACTCTTTCGTTCTAACTTTTCACATGGTATGTTGAAGACCACAAGATTAAAGGGTATTTTGGTACATTCTACATATCTTTAGTTAACAACCACATGATTTAAAAGTCTTCTTTACTTTCTTAAACGTCATGTCAAGTCAAAACCAGACAAATATTTTGAAACGAATGGAATAATAAAAATACGTTAAAATCAATCCTTTATTTGCTCTTCTCGTTTAACTTTTAAAAGGCCAAAAAGTAGTTTGGTTCAAGTACAATCTTATACTTTTTGTTGATTTTTATTCAACAAGAAAATATCTCGAAGTCTTCCACAAGGCAAAGTATTCTTTAAAGTTCACGCTTATTGGTTTTATTTGTTGAATAAGAAGCAGTCAAGCAGGAAAGCATCAAATTAATTGGCTATCAACTTGAAAGGAGATATACCAATGAGGTAGGAAAAGCATATAGATATTTTTATTGCACCAATTATTTTGAAGTTCTTCCATCTTTATCTACTGAATGTGATATCTGTGTTAAACGAACTCCTTTGTTGGTTCAACCCTAATATTTAAGAGAAAATTAGGCAAATTGCAACTTTTTGGACCACTAATTAACATTTAAACATTGTTTTAAATATAATTCAATGATTAGCTGCATTTTAATACAGAAATTAAATGTGAAAAAGATAATTACCCCAGCTAAAACACATAAGAACAAAAATACTCCAGTTCAAACTCTAACATTTGTTTTCAAATTCCATAATTTTCCCCCCTGGAATCTGAACTACAAAGTTAAATTTTCTGAATTTTTTTCATGTTTTAGCTAGCTAGGAATATGTTTATTCAAATTTATTTTTACATTAAAATCTAACTATTTTTAGTTCATTTCAAAACCTAAATACCATTCATTATTCTTTCATCGTACATAACTTCGGCCAGGCCCAGTGGACCCTAGTCAAAAGTAAAGTTCTTTCTGCCCTACCAAAATTGTAAAGTTTAGTTCAATTATAGAATACTGTCTTAGACTTATCTATATTTAGACCCTTTAAAATATAAAATCTGAAGTTACATCCAATAATTTTCAGGGGAAACCCATGCCGAAGATTAGAATTGGACAAATCTCTGTTGAGTAAAGAAAACGACAAATGGATCACATGCTAAAAGAATATATCTTTATTTTAGCTACTAATTAGGAGGCTGAGTTCAGTTCGACAAATTTAAGATTGGTTCTTAGTTTATTTTATGCTTGTATTGTAGAAAAAAATTAATTTAATATCGAAATCCTCAGTAAATTCATCACTATTGGGTCACGGATTTCAAATGGACAGGTTGAGTTATAATTGGGTGGTTAAAAGTTAAAACATATCTAATCGATAAATATTTTTGGTTATAACCCGTCTAATATTTACTTGGGTCAAAGTAAATGCATGTGTCAATCTGAATTAAATAATAAGTCATAAGTTAACTCACTCAATTTAGAATTAGTTTCCATTTGTATGGTTATTCTTTTAAAATGAGTGATATGTTTAATTACCATGTAAAACTAGTAAAAGAAATTCTTTTATTTATTATGATATGTATTGTAACAAACCAAATTCTCAACACGTCTAACAACTTGTATTAATCCAAACACTGTAGCAATACAATAGGGATTCTGGAAATAACAATAGATATGACTGAAATACAAAGGATAGAAAGAAGGGGATGAGAATCAGAGATACCGAGAATGGGGATGAGGAGAAACAGACTTTGAGTTTAGATTCAACAATATTTGCATAACCGATTGATTCTAAAATGGCACTATTTATCAACCTGGATCCCAACAAGGCCACTTAATTTGGTATTGGGCTGCTTTACTAATATCGGATCAGGCCCACATTCATAACAATACTCCCGACCCCAATAAGAACCTTGTCCTCAAGGTTCGAGTAGTTGAGCCTTATAGCAGCAGCATTGTTGAGAAGTGGCAGCTGAACATATTTAAAGAACTGCTTCACATGCTTTGAATCATTCTTTGAATCCATGAGAGACTTAGCAACATTGTGGTGTTCATCGTATCCCCTCGGCAATGTACCACAATGCAATTCCATAAGAGCAGCCTCATAGCTTGCTACTGACATAACCATAAGATCAATATTTACTTCCAAGTATGCACAAGCAAACAACAATAATTGAACCTGAAGTTGCTGCAGAAGTGCAAATACTGGAGTAGCAGCATTACGGGCCTTTAAAATTAGTTTTGGAAGACAGATGATCAACAACCATGGTGTATTCTCTCTAAACAATTCTAAATCCATCAACTGATAGGTTTTGTCGAAAGTGAATATAAATTCCACGAAAAATAGTAGCATATCTGGAAATAAATGGAAAAAAACTTTTCGTCAGCCTCATCCTGCCATAGATAAACACTCAAGAACTTCACCAAGAAAGGCATTTGCTGGAAAATGACAAATTCATCATGTAGGTCCTTCTCCCCTAAAAAATTGTCTCTTGTCACAATATGTCCACTAGCTTCACTCAATCTTGCTGCAAGTATCCAGAGAGCAAGCTCGTCAGAGAAACTTTTAAATGCCTTCACTAATATATCACTAGTCCGCCATCTAATAAATTCAATTTCAAGGATTTCACTGGTCTTGTAGGAAGAGCAAATAGGGGACTTAGGATGGAAATAAGAAGGTCCCAGGCTACCCATATCTTTAGGTCCCAATGCACAGGCACCAAGCAAGACATGCCATCCATTTTCATATGCCAAACTCATGCACTGATAAGCGAACAAAAACTGTCCTGTCTTCTTCATATCCTTATTCCGGTTATTCATTTTTGAGTGATTATAAAAGAGATTAACGATTGAAATAGCAACTGCTAATGCAAAATGAGATAGGAAAATGGAAGAATGTATACACCATTGCCATCCGGGATCCCACACTTTAGTCATAGAGTTAGAGTACACAGTTAAACTAGTGTCCACCAATGGTAGTGTATCCACGTTCTCTGTACAACCTATTAGAGCCAAGGACTTGGAACATATTCCTGAATCCCATTTACAAATAACGAGTACAGTTGCAGTCATCAACTTGGAAGACTTTTTGGTACTTTCATTCAAAACCAACGCATGATTCATCTTTAAAACATCACTAAGCTTAGCAACTTCAGCTGCTAGTTTCGCAACTGCATTGTTAAGCATATCAGTCCATGATAGTTGCCTCCTTCACATTGGCAACCTCTTGGCGCAAGCCAAAAACAAACTGAATTTCCTTTTGAAACGCAACAAATTGCTTCATGTAAGTGACTAGTATCCTACAAATACCCCAAAAAGGTTCTGTTACGTGGTACCCATCCAAAGTAGAATCGATATGTTGAACTTTGCAATCAATAACAATCGAGGCAGCAATTATAATTTTATTAGACCTTGATCCACAATCCTTCACAAAATTTAGCAACTCTATAGCTTCTGAGATCTTCCGCGAGTTGTTTGAACCCAAAAGACGCAAGATGTCATCATAATTGAAGTTAGAACTCTGTTCAAGGACTTCTTTAACCTTCCCATTATTCCTTTGCCTTCCAAATGGAGGGAATAACCCTCTCCCGTTATCAAGGCAACAAATTTTGACATACATGTATATATCAATCATAATAATCCCAAATAAAGCTAAAGAGGAATTACTAGGCGTAAGTCTCTGCCCAGAGTCATACCACTTGTTTAAATGGATGTCAAAATCACTATGAGACAAGATATAGTTTTAAAAACTTCCTCTAGATTATGTTCACAGTTAATCTCCACGGGTAGAAGATGTTGCGTCACTTCAATCGCGTCATTGGCAACTAGATTAACAAAAGGGACTATAAATTTAGTTGCAATATGACTTAGATTTTCAACTGTACCTTGTTGAGAACTTTGAGCGGACACTAGAGCCTCCTTCGATTGTCCGTCATCCAAAGCAGAATTCATCGCATAGAAAATGACTATTGAATCTTAATTGTCCTTTGATTCTTCAGATGAATCCTGAGTAAAAGAAAGTTGGTCAATCTCATTAGAGATCAAAACATCTGTTGCAACAGGAGGAACGAGGAGTGTGTCATTGTTTGCAATTTGGCAAAGCAGAGCAGTTGCATGACTCTGGGGAATTTCGACAAGCAGTATGTCTTCAATTAATTCTGGGGAATTTTCCTCCACTGTTTTTGTGTCGAACGTCTCAAGATGTACCTCGGCCTTATCAGCAGTGCTTGAGTTTCCATTGGCCAAAGCAGAAGCAATCTCTCCGGCAACCGATGTAGTACAACTGTCAGTTGCATCTTTTACTGTAACCTCTTGCATTATTGCTGGTGGGATATAGTGGAAGTTGGGAGATGAATTTTGTCAAATTGCTTAGACATAACTGAATAATTCTCTTGCACCTTCTGTAGCAAAGCGAGAATACTGGTCATTTGAGAGTGCAGAGGGTCGTGCGCGGAAACATAGCGCTAACTTCTCCGTGAAATGCTTCCAATTCCAAAATTGATTGTTGCGATACATCCAACGGAACCAGTCATCGAGATATAAGGAAGGAAGAGTTAGCCAAGGAAACTGAAGTATCTCTCCGCCCTATAAATCCAGTCCTCTGGATTACCGGCGCCGCTAAATCGATCTAATACCACCACTGCCATTAGATACATCAATGAAAGCACCAATGTAACAAACCAAATTCTCAGCACGTCTAACAATTTGTATTAATCCAAACACTGCAGCAATACAATAGGAAATCCGGAAATAACAATAGAAATATGACTGAAATATAAAAGATAGAAAGAAGGGGATGAGAATAACAGAGTTTAGACTCAACAATATTTGCGTAATTGATTGCTTCTAAAATAGCATTATTTATCAACCTCAATTCCAATCAACACCACTTAATATTACATATTTCATCCGTTTCAAAAAGATTTGGAAGCGAGACCCGAAGGTGAGCTTATGGCGGTTAGCTTCTAGCACTAAATAATAGGCACGAAGTTTAATAAATAAGGAAGACTTTTGAAATATGTGCTCCAAAACAAACCTTATATATTTGTGTTGATGTAAATTATCTCATAAATTTAAAATGTTTTCAAATATAAAAATATCACAATATTTTTGGAACAAACTAATAAGAAAAGTAAGACAATCTTTTTGGGACAGATGGAGTAATATATTTAAGAGATTTGACATTATTATTTCTAAATTCTCTATAAAAAAATTTCTTTTTCACTATTCGAATATAATTACTTAATTTTTGTTAATTTTCTTATATGACACAAGAATTCGAATCAAAACAAAATTAAATAAAATCAAACTTATTATGAATCAAATTGAATTGTACTTTTTTTATAATCGAACAGTGTAAACCAAATAGAAAAGTTGAATTCACACCCCTAGTGGACAATTGTATAGCTTCCTCAAAATTAAAGACTCCAATCAAATGTGCAAGGACTAAAAATGAAGTAGAAGTAGAAGTGAAGTGAAATTAATAGAGGCAGATCATATAGCCTTTAACGCACAAGCGATAGTACAATGGGACTATTAGGGGTGAGCGGGTCCGGGTACCCTAACTTTTTTAAACTACCCGGACCCTACCCAGTAAACGATCGGTTCCTAAATTTGTTACCCGGAACCTACCCATAGCATTACAGCCTGAACCTACCCTGATTCTCAGGGCTCCGTAGGTTCCTGCACATCAGAAACATTTGTCATAAATAGTATACTATGATAGGGATTGCATAATATGGAATGAAGCAGTTAGTGACAAAATATGTGTGAAATATTGCATAATATGGAATAAGAAGCAGAGAAAGTAAGAAATTGTACACTTATTACAACAGAGATATACCAGAACCCGACCTTTTAAATGACTACAACACAATCACAATTCACAATGACTAAATGAAGAAAACATTGCAAAATTACAATCGACGGACATCCAGATTTTGAGATCAGATTGCTGGGCCGCCGCCAGATTACGCTGGCCGCCGTGATTACGCCGTGATTGTCGCCAGATTACTGCCGCTGGCCAGATTGTCGCCGCCAGATTATCGCCGCATTGGCCAGTGATGTCACGATTGGCCGCTGCCGCCAGATTGCTGGCCGCCGCATTGTCACGCCGACTAACATCTACATTTTGAGAAGAGTTTAAATGTCACACGCCCACTTTGCATACTAATCCACCATTATGTCTTCCGTGACACAAGTAAGCTCTACAAAAATAAAATAAAACTATTGTGAGATTCCAAGACAAAAGATAATACACAAAAATAAAAATTCTAAATAACCCAAATCCATAAAACAAAATAAAGAAAGACTCCAGCGAGTAAAGTGACTTACCTTCCTCATATTTTTCCGTGCATCTTCCATATATTGCTCAACACTAATTGATTTTGAAGATGAGCGCAACCAATCTTGGCAACAAATCAAAGCTTCCACAAATTTAGGAGTTGTAGAGTCGCTAAATTGATCAAGACTCGACCGTGACGTGCTAAAAGCCGATTCCGAGGCTACTGTGGGATACGGGGATGGCTAAGATGTCTCTAGCCATCAAACTGAGAACCTTGTAAGTCGACTTAGCAAAGATTCCACCACATCAATAAATCAAATGTTTCATTTTGGCTCACGAGGACTACTAAGGTACCTTTCCAATTCAGATCTTAAATCCCTCTACTAAGTTCATCTTGGTCATCCTGTACCAATCTTTGACAAGTGGTCCGATCAACAAAACCAAAATTTTCTCCACCAACATTGTCAATAGAGCCTTGAGACTCATCCAATACATTAGAATCAAGCATAGAAGAATGATTTTTGTCATAGAATGCAAAAAAGACGCTCCAATACATTCATTACCTTACTAACGATCAATTCTATTTTAGCATCATCAACACCCAATCCTTCCTACAAACTCCAATTCGTAAATCTCAACTTATATCGAGGATCTAGTACTACGCTATCAACACCATCATGTTTGTTTTCTCAATACTCCCATAATACTTGTCAAATTTGGCTCTCATTTTTGTAGCCAGCTATGCTTAAGGTTTTCATTATTATTTTGGCTTACATTCAGCTAATGTTGAAAACATGCTAATAACTTCATGAAAATAATGGTTAGTTGTCACATAGAGACTTCCGACATCCTAATAGTAGCCTCATAGAAATTTCTCAAAAATAAAGACAACAAGGATGCATTTTCCCAATCCTCATCTTTCTGACACCACAATCAAGCTCACCACAAAAGCCATATCATCATCTTCAAGTCTTACAAATGCTTGTTTGAACTTACTAGCACTTTCTAACATAAGATATGTAGAATTCCACCTCGACTAATATCAAGACAAACAGAGCCCTTTATAAGTTATGCCCTCTTCAGCTATACAACTTTGGAATTGTCAGGCTCTACTGGGAACTCCTAACATACTTAACCAAGTAGTTTCAATTCACTAATTGATTCACTAACCTCACTCAACCCATCTTTCACAATCAAATTCAATATATGAGCTCGACATATCTCATATGAAAAACTCACCCCCAAAACAAGGGTATTTCTTAACTTGTCCTTCAAATAAGCAATTGTTACATCATTAGAGCTCGCATTATCAACTCAGAATTGTTGATATACGATCTCTAATTCCCACTCAATTATACATTTTTCTACCATCTTACCAATATCCCTACCTTTTATGGCTAGGCATAACAACAAAGTTTAGCAATCGCTATGCAAATTCCAATTTTCATCAATAAAGTGAGCAGGTAAGACATAAGTAACTCAAATTTTGAACGGAAGTCCAAATGTCATGTGAGAGCAATCCTAGATTTAAGAGATGACAACTTATCTTTTAAGCATGAGTTTTCACAAACATAAAGTTTCACGCAATCCCTAGCAATTGTGAATCTTGAAATATGCTTAAATAAAGCGTTGTAATGCCGACACAAACCCCTAAACCTTCACGCTCAACCGCTCTAAATGGTTGCTCATCAATAATAATCATCCTAGCCAACATGTGCCTACAAAACTCTTTTATCATATTTCCAAGTGCTAAGCATATGCTCATTATCCCCATTTATACTACCTTTAAATGACCACCAAGCAATTTTTTTTTGTCAATATTGTGAGGATACTTTTTGCAACTTCTCAAATGTTTCCACATGGATGAGGTACCATTGCTAACACTATGCTGCCTTCATTGCAATAGTTACAAATAGAAACAACATTACCGCTTTTCTCATCTATTGTTTTACCAAATGCTCCTAAACCCTCGATTTTGTTGCCTTCTTTTTCGATGGTGCACGAGTTGTGGATGCCGTATAGCCTCTACCATATCTACCAAAAAAGTATCAAAATAAAAGGGAAATATCAACCCAAATACTAGCTTTCTAATGTAAATCAACCCAAATACTAACAACAAACAATAAAAATAAAAAAATAAAGAATATCATAATACGTAAATAAAAACAAGAACATTATAATACGTAAATCAACCCAATACGTAAATCAACCCAAGAAATGCAAAATCTAATGTTCTTCACTATGCAACAACTTTAAGGGTTATTCATTACCTTTAACAAAACCGAGAGGAATTCGAAAGCACAATACAACAACCTTTGTCAAGCTTCGAGTGAGAGAGTAGATCGGCGATGGCGAGGCGTGAGCTACGAATGGCGATCAAGCGACGACGATGGCGTAGCTTTGTAGTACATCGCGAATCAAACAAGTTAACAACAAACAATAAAAGGGAAATATCAACCCAAATACTAGCTTTTCTAACGTAAATCAAACCCAAATACTAACAAACAATACAATAAAAATAAAAACATTAACATCATAATACGTAAATAAAAACAGAACATTATAATACGTAAATCAACCCAAGAAATCAACTAAATAGAAATCAACCCAAGAAATGCAAAATCTAATGTTCTTCACTATGCAACAACTTTAAGGGTTATTCATTACCTTTAGCAAAACCGAGAGAAATTCGAGCACAATACAACAACCTTTGTCAAGCTTCCGCGATCGCGATCGTGACTCGCGATGGGCGATGGCGAAGCCGCAGAGTAGTGCGACCGGGCGAATCGCGGAGTGCGAGGAAGCCGCGAGCTATGGCGGTTATGGCGGTTGAACCTCGCGCGGCGCGCGGCGCGGCGCGAGTGAACCTGTGGTCTGGTGAAAGGCGAAAGGAAAGGAAAAGGAGTGTGAGGTCGCGAGTCGCATGGGCGGAAGTCGCGAATCGATGAAGAAGATTTTGAAATTAGGGCGATAAAATTTTGGAAATTTGGGCGAAGAGAAGTAGTGTAATCAAATGCTAATTCGAATTCCTTTAACCGATCGGGCCAAATAATCTGATCGGGCCAAAATTTAAAAGCTCCAAAGCCCAAAACTAAATAATTTAAATTGGGGTAGGTTCATAGGGTCCGGTATTTGCTCGGTCCGGTGCATCTTGATTATATTTATCGAACCGAACCGACTCGATATTGACTTGCCTTAATTTTAATACCCTAACCTACCCAAGTTATTATAATATGTCTACCCTAACCTACCCGATAGTATTACTCTGCTCCTGGCTGTATCTGGGTACCTGCACTGCTCACCCCTAGGGACTATGTGTAATTGGACATTTAAAAACACGGGTAAAAAGAAATTTAAAATTTTAAGTATTTATTTCATTAATTATCAGTACAAACATTACAAAGCAATAACATATCAAACCTGATTGCTCATCTCAACATCCAACCAAGAGAAATCCTTCTATACTTTAATTACAAGACACTTTCAGAATACTGATTTACTTAAATAGCTGCACATTATTCCTAACTCTTATGTGCATGTTAGTCTTCAATTCATGTGACAGTGCTTCCATAGTCCTGCTTTTAGTGCTGAAAATACTTGAGAAAACCTTCTCTAGAAAATATATAATTTCATCCCTAAACTTGTCCTGAAAATTCACTTTCATATTTAAACTTCGGTGATATTTTTTACTTCCTTATTCTTGTTCAGAATGAAATTAATACCCCTTGAGTAATGAAAGTGATTTCAGTTTCTCACAAGCACTTGAGAGGTGAGAAAAAGCGCTTAAAACATACAGAAAAGACACGTATCAATCTCCATTTGAACATTTTATAATTAATTACACATAATACTAAAAAAATTATTCTTAATCTTTCTCATGTTTTGTCACGTTCTTCTTCTTTTTTTTCTTCTTCTTTTTTAATCACTTTCCTCATCACCAAATAGCCACCAGCCACCACCTCTCCTCCCGTCCTCTACTGCCTCCACTCACCATTTTATTTTCAGAGGAGAGTTCAATGATTAGTGAAAAGTATTTTAAGAAATTGAAAATATGAGATTGATAAATACTTGATTTCATGGCTGATTCATCATCTTGTTTATATTGAGTCTTAAATTAAAAATAAATACGCACTTCATAAAGTTTTAATAAAAAAATTAGATAATAGGTGCATAAGAAATGAGTTCTTAAAATTGAAAATCCATATATTTATAGCAGGAATTTGACTTTATTTAGAGGTTTTAGGAAATGGTTTGAGGTTGATCTCCCAAAAATAGTGATGACTACGGTTGATATTTCGTTATTTTCTTTTCATCCATATTGAGTATATCTATTTTGAATGCCCCTAGTATAAATCGAATGGATAAGTCAAGAATTGTGATGTTTTGTTAGTGCTTGGAGGTAAAATCAGTAAATCATGTAGTTATAGAGATGAACTATTGACTTATAAAGTTAGTGTATCTATTCTGAATTTCTCTTGAATAAGCATCTGTAGTATTAAGAGTCTCACATCTGAAATGAAATGAGAACATGGATTCCTTATATGAATTTGGACAATTTTCACCCTATAAGCTAGCTTTGAGGGTTGAGTTTGTTGGAAATTTGTCTTTGGCGGGAGTTGCGTCCAACCATCTTTAATGACTCAAACACTAGTGTTCCGCATGTTGGAAACTTCGGTTCTTCACACGTGCATAATCTACTAAGTAAGTAGATGACCGTAGGGCCAAGGATCGTCAAATTTCGTTGAGAAATGAAAGAGATATTGGTCCACGAAGTGAGGTGTTTGAAGCATGGAAAAGTGTGGTATTTAGACCAATCCTCCCTTATCGGTGGGGGAAGAAGATTTGTTTAGTTTATAAGTCTCAACATTGGCTTGGGGTTTGGGACCCCAATGGGTATCTCATGTGTTTAAAGGAGGGAGGACCTAGATATGCTTCGATTCGAGGATAAGCCCATACGCGCGCCGCCTGCCCGTCCCGTCCGGTCCAGGCTCGAGTCGTGGGTCGTGGGCTTCTTCTGGTATTATCTTTTTGGACCCAAATTGCTTCATATTTACAGTTTGATCCCTGAAGTTTCTGGTAAGTTAAATTGGGCAGAGAACTTGTGCTTTTGCTGTTGGTTTTTGGAACGTTAACCAACATTAATATGCACTCAATTCAGTCATTTATTTTGGCTGAATAACTCTCCCTAAAAGCTAATCCATTGCACATCATTTCACAATTTATTTTGGCTGAATTACTACCTCCATAATTGTCATTACTTGGCCAGTAATAGCAATTATGTGGGCAGTTGGTAAGTCCTCTCGTTACAACTATATAATGAAGCCTTTGTCAATTGTTGAGAAAACACAGAACATACAAACGAAATCAGATTCTTCCCACTACTTTCTAGCATCATTTCATTACTCAAAATTCTTCAAAGTAACACTTGAGTTTCCTTTGCTCATTTGTTGAGTTGCTGTTTTATCTTGGGAGACTATTGTCCAGAACGTAGAAATGATATATACGGGGCAATCTTGTCTTAAAGACAGACTGTCATCACTCGACTCAGCATATCAAAACTGTTCCAGTTCATTGAAATTTCAGTTTGTTGTAATTTCATTGTGTTGTAATACTTAATAGTTACTTATTTCCGTTTCCTGCACCATTGTAACCAACAGAGTTATGCCCAAGATTCATTCTTTACATGGTATCAGAGTCAGGCTCATTCCAATTCTTTGTTCACCGATGTTAGGCCCCCAAATATTATTGTCCGCTCCAGTTAACGAGGTCTAGATGTGCGGGGGAGTGTTAAGAGTTTCACATAAAAAAATAGAATAGGAACGTGGACAATCTTCACCGTACAAGCTAGTTTTGCTTTTGTGGTTGAGTTAGGCCCAAGATAAATTTTTTACATGTAGGCTACTAACTGGGTTATTTAGGAAGTAAATGAGGGATAAAGTTACGTTTCTGTGTTGGATTGGTGATGTTTTCTAAATGGAAAAAATGGAGATTTGGGACCTGTAAGATGCGATGGAGAAGAAAGGAGAAATAAGTGAGAAGAGATAGAGGAGGGGGGAAGGTGAGGAAAAGATTGTTTAATAAAAAAATACAAAAATAAAATCATTAAATGACGTGTATCAATTTCAAAGAGAGTGGAGAAACAACCCTCATCTCTCATCTAGTTTGGGCATAATAATGTTGAATATAATTGACATATAAGTTATTTAGGGGTGTAAATAATAATCGATAAAATTTAATTGATAAAGGGAATTTTCAGACAAATTTAAAGGTAATTTTATGTATTTTCTCAATGCTTCTCTGCGATTGTAACCATTGTAGCATGTCCAATTGAAAAAGCACGCTAAAAAAATAGATGATGTAAATTCTCAGGTTGACAACCACATAATAATACATAATCTCCATATATAGTCATGCCCCATTTAATTAGGACATCTTTAGTCCTCAGTTTTCCATGCAGTGCAAGCCATAAAATAAATACCTGCTTAGGACAAGCTGCAGAATGACATACAAGGTTCCTCCAAGGTACATTTGTGACCTCACCTCTGATCTGCCTATAAGCCATATTAATAGGAAACCTGTCATTACAAATAGTGCCTGACTGCTGATTGAATAGAAGCCAGTGCTTCCTCATGTTCAATATTTTCCTCACCATCCATGATGCAAACTTTGGTATATCCATGGTGGTCTAGTTTTTCTTCTTTATATTGTATGTGTGTATTCAGGTGGTTGCTTTGAAGCCGTCTGGCTATCAGACAAGGCCCCTCAAAAACAAAAATTTTGAGCTGTCCTTTTTATTTTTTATTAAGTAGTATTGTCGAATTTAACAGAAGGCTCTATAATTCGCAGTGCCTTCGTGATGTCTTAGCGCAATCTAATTATTGAAATCATATATTTACTTATATTAAGGGCCCATTTTTATGAATTAGAACAGGACCCCAAAATATTTGAGACGGCCTGTGTGTATTCAAGTGGTCCAAAAAAATCCTTTTGTTGACTCAGTGCCCATATTAGTTTATAGAGTGTTGCTTGATAGAATTCATGAAAGTCTTTTATTCATAACATGAATTATTACAAAGCAATAACTAGATAATAAAATAATACTATTCTTGAGAGCTAAAAGTGCAAGTAAAAGAAAAGCAAGTAAAGCCCTTTATATAGGTCTATTACATGAGATACAAATGTGTTTTTCTAATGTCGGACAAAAGCAAATGCTAATATCTCCTCTCAAACTCGCGATGGTGTAGACAGAAGCATCGAGAGTGTGCCAAGAAAGAACCAGTGACGCTTTAAGGTATGCGCCTTTGTGAAGAAATTTGCAAGTTGCATCGAAGATGAGACAAATGGCAAGGATAGAGGCGCTGTCAAGATGATATCAATAATATGACAATCAATCTCAATATGCTTGGTACGCTCATGAAAGACCTGTTGTGCAATCTGGAATAGAACTCTTATTATCACAATACATCCAAAGTGAAGAAAGACAGACAATCTATCAACCAATAACCGGCGTAAATCCATACAATCTCACACGAGTAGAAGCCATATCACGATATCCGCCTAAAGAGCGAAACCACATCTTGTTTCTTACTTTTCCATGAGACGAGTGAATCTCCTAAAAATACACAATAACCAAAGAGTTGATTTCCGATCGCTAGGTCATCACCTAACTGCATCGTAAAATGCACTAAGCTCCAAGGATTGAGGTCGAAGGAAACAAGAGACTCGATAAATCTGCCTCAAGATAGCGAAGAATACACATAATCCAAAATTTCAAATAAGACAGATGTAGGGAGAGCAAACAAACCTGATGTTGACACCCAATTACCTTGTCCCATCTTTTATGATTTTATTCGTAATTTTAACATTTTGACACTTTTAAAACAATTTAAAAATATATATATATATATGTATATTATTTCCTTATTATTATTATTATTCGTATATTTTATATCATTTGCATTTTATAATAATCATAAGTTTTATCCGAAAAATTCTATGTTATTTTATTCTCGCAAAATTGCATCGCATTTCCTTTTATTAAGCATTAAACATTTCAAGAAATATTATATTTTATTATTATCAATGTCATATGTTATTTTAAATAATTCACATCTTTTACAAAAATATATATATATATATATATATATATAATATCTTTTTAATATTAAACCCTTTTATATTTTTTCAATTCCTTAACCCAATACAATTTCTACCCAACCTAAACTAAACCCATTTTTCGCCCAAGCCCAATCCCAAATAAACTCCCAATTCCCACAACCCAACCCTACTGCCCAACAACCATTCACCCCTTTATTTCCTCAATTCCCACAACCCACAACCAAAGCCCACTCCCTTTCCTTTGTTTTTTTCTTTCAACCCTCACCCCAAATCTCCCAAACCCATTCCCTGCCCCCTGTGCCCAACCGGAACCCCACTGCCCAACCCCCTAAACTGGGCCCAACCCCAAATCCCTTTTATTCTACACCTTACTCCTTCTTCTTATTCCCAAAAACAAACCCAAAAAAAAACCTAAAGCTCCTAACCTTCAATCACCACACCCTACCCCCCACGCCGCCACCCTACACCCCTACACCCCTCGCTTCTCACGTCAGCCAAGACCCTACTCCTCGACAATCGCTAAACCCATCACTCACTCAACACACCCCCAAAATCTCAACACATGCCCCAAAAATCGATTTTGTCCCCTTTATTTTGAAATTCAAATTCATTTTTGTGGGGTAAATGAGGGTTGAACGCTGAATTTGAGACTCCATAAACCCCTTTGCATCCGTTAGAGGGGGTTTTTTCGGAGAAAATGTTCTTTTTGGAGGGGTTTTAATTCGATTTTGAGTTTGAAATTTAGGCTTAAGTTTTGGTATTGTATTTGTTTGTGTTGCTCTTCACTAAAAATCAAATCTTCTTAAGAACACTTCTTTGTTCTTGCATGTGTTCTTCAACTTAAAGATTCCAAAATATAGTCGAAAATTATTGGTTTTTGTTGAAGAATCTCAATTTTTAGCTATTTTTATCGCTTTTTTGTTCCTGCCTGTCACTGCTCAGTCACCGGTCACACCTGCCGGTCGGGTTCAAACATCCGAAAATCAGAAAACAGAGTCTCATTTCCAGGAAAATCAGAATTCAAAAATCTACAACAAATCGAATTCCAACATTTCCGAGCTGATTCGACGATTCAAAAACACGCTTTCGCTCACATCTTAAAAAGGTTAGACTTGCCTAATTCTTCTATATTTCTTAAAGCTTATTTGATTGTGTTGTTTATGCTTGATTTAGTATGATATTTTGCTAAGTAATGTAGTCTTGATTAATTAATATGATAATGAGACGATTTTGCTTATATAATTGTATTTATGTTGTTGGGACATTTCGATTTGGAGTTGATACGTGATAGATGATATTGCCCTCGATTTTTTGGTTAACTAATTATTGTCATTAGCTTTAGTAAGGTATCTTGGGTTCATTGTTAAATGCAATGACTGATAATGTAAGATTAATATGTGTTTGGAAGAGCTATGGCTTGATTAAATACTCTTAGGACACCTAGCGGATTGTTGATATTCAAATTATTGTATGTTGTGTAAGTTGTTAGTTTGGTGGCTGCCTAATAAATCAAAACGAGCATACTTTAATTGATTAAAATGACGATATTTACATGTTATATTCTAGATTAATATGTGCAATTTTAAAAGGAATATATTATCCATGTTTAATATAATAGTATGTGCTGCTAGTTTAAGTTTATGAATGTTATGCTTCTTAAGAATTAAGATTAGTCCAAAGGAATTTATTATATGTATACATAATTTATACATTGGTCTTCCTTGCCTCTTTATTTTTGCTTAAATTTAGAACCGTTGTGTTATCATATAGTCTTTCTTCGGCTACTTTAATGTGCCAAAATCTGAAAAAATATGTCTTAAGTATATGTAGAATAGAAGGCCATGAATATTCATTCCTATGTACATTTAATGTTGTATATTTCGTGGTATGTATGTATTAGGAATATTCATGTGTTGATATTTTCGCCCGCCTACTAATCCTTTTCTTTTCTTTTTATTTACATGAAATGCACTGAGTAACGAAGAGTCTCAAGTATGAGACTCATCATGACTTCGCCCAAAATGAAGAACCACATTCACATTCCTTGCATTCTCCTTCTCGAATTTCTACACAAATAGGGCTGGATGGCATCATCATCCTCCCTAGTTTCCTCTTTTATTATTATTCTTTAATTCTCGTTATTTCTATTCTCGGGGCATGTAATAATTATTTTAATGCTTGTGTGTGATTGTTAGAATGCTTAGAATAATTAGGGCCGCTTAATAGATGAATGAATAGGATAGTCTAACCGCCATAGTTTATTTCTTAGGATCGTTTGAAATTGGAAACCAACCGCTAGCTTTATTTGTTTAGGACCGTCTTGTGTGTTCCAAATTTAGCCTCTAGTTACTTTGTTCTATTTTTTAGGTTCGTTATGCATGCTTTAATATCTTTCAAAAATAATTTGGCTATCTATTATTCATTTTTCTTTAATCCTAAAAAATAAGGTTTGCATTCTATCATATTTGCAACCTTAAAAGATTTTTCATAAAAAAATTGCTTCTTTTATTATTCAATTGCCAAATATGTATTTTTCTATATAAAATATAACTTCTGGGCAATGATGAGGCTTAAACCTTTATTTCATCCGAGATCAACATGTTTAGTAGGCGAGGTGAATTATATATTCGGCAAATCACGACGTGATTATAAGTGATCTTTTTCTATTTCACCCGAGAGACCAACACGTTTAGTAGTAGGCAATCAAAAATAAAACTACATTAGTCATATGTTTGCAGCCTACGACGTGATTGGAATGTTCTTTTCAAAATTTAAGTTCTGAGTTTCCTCCGCAATCAAAACATCTACCTGCTTTTGAATACTGATATGAAGTTATTTGTATTTAAATGTTTCTAACCGCTTGTTCTTGATACAATTTGGATTAAAGTAAATAACGGCGATTATTCCTCGAGTTTATTTATTTTATTTCTTTCTTTAATTTCGCTTATCCCGCTTTTACATTGTAATATTATCTATCGCGCTTATGTAACTATTGAAATGCTTAGAATAGGCAAACTTAGGATTAATTCATAGGTAGTTTAAGATTTGAAACTCGCCGCTAGCTTATTTATTTGTAGGTCTAAGTTAAATTCAAACTTAGAAATCCTTCGCTAATTTATTTATTTTTGGCTCACACGTATTCAAGACTTTCAAAATAACTTTTGTCATCTTTTATTTGCTTTATTAATCATACCGAATAAGTTTATCTTTGTCACTTTACAATTCATTGATTCCCAAAATTTTATTTCTTTGGCATTATAAATAAATTGTTTTACTATCAATTGTCAAATACATATTTTTTCCAACTCTACATGTATTTCTCTTTAGATATCATATAAATGCATATTTGAAAATCTCTACATTCATCTATCTTTTAAAATGCATCCCTTTTTAATTAATTATTTGCAAACATTTTTAACTTCATGCTTCAAACATGCATTTTTTCTAGTAATAATTAACTCGAAGTTTTACTGATAAATCAAGTAAGTTAGCTGGATCTTAAAGGATGCCTAACCCTTCCCTTTAGGATAATAAAGAACCCCTACTCTAGAATCTCACTAGTTTCAGACCTAAAATTGGAGTTACATTGCAAGACTTAGTTTAATATTTAGGTGTCCTAATTCACCGTAAAACATAATTAGGTGGCTACTCAACCCTTTACCCAGAATCACCCGACACGCCTCAAGGCCCGCTTTGACCCGAGCAGTCAAAATAGGCGCGATAACCGAACGACAATGTGAACAACATATGCAATGTCGTATGAGTAATGGTGAGGTACACCAGACTCCTACAATCAACGATATAAAGTGGGATCAGAAGAGGATCCCCAGAGGGTGTATATCGAACATTAACCTCAAGAGTGAGAGTCAACTATACGAGTATATAGACTCGCCCGGCCAAGAATATCCGCAGTAGTACTTAGACCGAGAGAGAAGATATCCCTTCTCGTAATAAGTTACCTCAATCCCTAAAAGTAACGAGATGACCCTAAATCTTTCATCTCAAACTGAGATAAAGTAGATTTTAGGTTTGCAATACCATCAATATCATCACATGTAATGATCATGTCATCAACATACAACAAAAGCAAAATACAACCCGCAGGGGATGATTTAACAAATAATTTAATCATGAAAGTGGAAATAAAACCCAAGAGATGATACTACGTTGGAGAACTTGTTTAACCAAGCCTGGAGCTTGTCGAGACCATACAAAGCTTTCTTAAGCTCGCACACTTGTCCCGGACTATGTGAAACACTGTGTGGAAGGACCATGTAGACTTCTTTCAAGATCCCCATTTAAAAAGCATTTTTAACATCCATTTGTGAAATATGCCAATGACTAACAGAGGCCAACCGTAATAAGAACCCTGGACATATGTCATCTTTGCAACAAAGGTGCAAAAGTCTCTTCATAATCCATACCATATTCTTGAGCAAAACCCTTTGCAACCAAACGAGCTTTATATCGCTCAATAGAACCATCAGACTTTGTCTTAATCTTGTACACCCATCGAGAACCAATAGTTTTCTTACCAGTCGGTAGAGAAACCAAATCCCAAGTACCAGTTTTGTTCAAAGCAGCCAGTTCCTCATTCATAGTCTCTTGCCAAAGAGGATCACGAGCTGCCTCAGAGTAGGATGTAGGCTCACAGAGAGAATTAATAGAAACTAGAAAGGAAGCGAATGATGGAGCATAGCAAGAATAATCAAAATCGGATACCTGAGTAGATCGCAGAGTGCGTTTAGGATAGCGAGGTGGATCTGGATCTGCAACCACAAGAGGTTCTGAAATAGACGTAGGAGGGGGCTGAGTATCAATATCATGGGACCTGCCAGAAGACTGAGAAGGAAAAAATGATATAGATGTAGAATCAGATGGACAATCAGCATCAAAAGGATCAATATCAATAAGGTCAGATTTTTGTCATGCCATGTGAGGTAGGTGGGATGGAAAAGAAAGGAACATGCTCAATAAAGGAAACATTACGAGACACATACAATTTTTCAGAAACTGGATCATGACAACGATAATCTTTCTGCCCAACCCCATATCCAAGAAAAACACAAATGGCGACACGAGAAGATAACTTAGTACGCTCTGCATGTGGACGTAGAACAAAACATGTAAAACCAAAACTCTCAAATAGGAATATAGTGGGGTATGACCAAATAGTCTAGCATACGGAGAAATCTCTGAATTATGAGAGGTAGGGATCCTATTAATAAGATAAACAGAAGTAAGGATAGCTTCTCCCCAAAATTCACTAGGTACACTAGCGGACAAAAGCATGGATCTAGCTATCTCAACAATATGCCTATGTTTTCTCTCGGCTACCCCATTTTGTTGTGGTGTATCAGTACAAGAAGACTGATGTATTGTATCATCAGCTTTGAAAATACCAGAAAGATCCCCACTAGTATATTCACCTCCTAAATTAGCCTGAAAACATTTAATAATGGCAGAATGTTGAGTTTTCACATAGGCTTGACACTCAGCATAAGTATGAACAAAATCAGAGCATTTTTTCAACAAATAAACCCAACAATGACGAATATAATCATCAATAAATGAAACATAATATCTGGAGCCACCCTTAGTAGGGATAGGTGCTGGCCCCCAAACATCTGAATGAACTAGATCAAATGGTGCAGAAGAAGTAGAAGCACTAAGATTAAAAGGCAAAGCAGAAATTTTTCCAAGTTTACATCCACTACAATCAGAAATATCATCGGATTGTAAATCACCAAGAACACCAGTATTACACATAAAACGCAGTAGAACTCTGATACATGACCAAGTCTAGAGTGCCACAAATAAAACTTCGAAGAGGAATGTGTTAAATGAAAAGAAGACAGATTAACAGGCATAGTTGCTGCATGAGTAGGAAGATGCAGCTCATCCAAAACATATAGACCTCTCCCCTTTCTACGCCCTGTACCAATCACTCTCTTGGATTTTAGATCCTGTACATAACAAGAATTAGGGAAGAGTCCAATAAAATATTCAGAGTCACATATTTGACCAGCAGAAGCAAGATTTATATGTAATTTTGGAATGTAATAAACATAAGGTAATGATATAGTGGATGTATGAATGGTGTCAATGCCTGTCAATGGCATAGGTGTGCCATCGTGAATACAACAAGTGGAAGGGAGTCAAGACATAGATACAAAGATGGAAGAATTAAGAGACATATGATTTCCAGCTTCAGAGTCCAAGATCCAAGAAGGCGAAATGATACCTGAACCAATAGATGGTGATGAGCCGGAAGGAACAGAAAGAGCATAAGACTGAGAATTTCATTGAAGCTGTTTGGAAGGCGAGGAACTGAAATTGGTCGACTACAGAATCGATCTTATGACTCACAGAGGCTCCTGAAGCTGGGTGATCAAGAGAGGGCACAAAGGCAGCCTGAGTCGGTGGATACAAGTTCTGGAATTGACCCCCAGAATATGGCTTCTGTTGAGAAGGCTTCTGTCCTTGTCCCGAATGTGGAGGCTTAGAACCTGACGTCTTCCGTAGCTCAGGACATTGATTCTTCCAATGTCCCGGTTTCTTGCAATAATTACAATTACCTATGATAGATGTTCTATACTGGTGTATAGGGGCTGCAAGGACCGGTGCAGACGAAGAGTCGCCAATTACAAAAGTAGAAGCCTTATGTACCCCTTTTAGAGTCTTCAAACATGTTTCTTCAGCCATAAGTTCATTTACCACATCTTCAACAGATGGTAAGGGTTTGCGGTGCAATAAGCACTGAACGACAATTCTCAAATTCGACCAAGACCCATCAATGATCGAACAAGACGATCTTCATCTCTGCATTTAATATAAGCATCGCATGCTTGCAATTCAATAGATTCTGTCATAGCTAATCGATCCCACAAAGTGGTCATTGCCTGAGAAATAATCTTGAATGCCCAAGTCATTTTGTACTAGTGCACGAATTTCATATTGTAATCGATATTTAACAAAGAAAATTATTCTGCACAAACAATCTTGACAAATAATCCCAAATCTCTTTAGCAATTTTGAACTTAGCCAATTGAACACCAATTCTTTGTTCAACAGAGTTATTAATCCAAGTAATAATCTTTGAATTATTGATCTCTCAAGTCCTAAATAATTCATCAAAATTTTCATCTCCAAATTTAGGGCATTTGGTTTTTCCAGACATATAATCACAAAGCCCCTTTCCCTTCAGAAAATTTACCATGACATAGCTCCAATAGGAATAATTTTTCCCATCTAACCGAACACCAATAGTTTGCAAAGAATCATCACCTCCAGCCATTATGAATTTTAAACAGAAAAATCCCAAATAACAAGCAGCAATCCCAAATAACAAGCAAAAAAAAAGAGGGCAGATCTCACCAATCAGATGCGGAAGCCAAAAAGACGAAACCCAGATGTGGAAGCCAAGATCAGAACGAGCACGAGCACGAGCAGCCAAAACGAGCACGAGCTTCCAAAATAAGCCAAAAAAAAATTTAACTGATACCAGGGGCGTGCTGCATGCGAACCCCCAACTAACTCACCGCGAAGTTGGATCCGTGATCGAGCTAAAAATATTAACTTGTGCTCTTGGCTTTGATACCATGATAGAATTCATGAAAGTCTTTTATTTATAACATGAATTCTTACAAAGCAATAACAAGATAATAAAATAATACTATTCTTGAGAGCTAAAAGTGCAAGTAAAAGAAAAGCAAGTAAAGCCCTTTATATATGGTCTATTACATGAGATACAAATGTATTTTTCCAATGTGGGACAAAAGCAAATGCTAATACTGCTTAATTCTAGATCTTCATATTAATTATATTCAGCCCCCCGCTCCTTTGGGTAAACACTTTATCCTAGGCTACTAATAACTTCTTATAAGAACAATTTATCATATGTCAAGGTGCTTCGAGTATCTAAATAATTTATTAAATAATTTAATAAGTTATTAGTGCATTCAGTCTCTATCTCCATGAGATTGGTGTAAAGTTATGTACGCACCACCTTTCAGAAGATTCAAATTTTACTTCTGAAATTTTACTGAGCATATATATTGTTGTATCGATGTTTTCTTTTATTGACCACATAGCTTCAAAATAGTATAGTTACCTCAAAATTATAGGTTTCTCGTATTGAAAATCAATGTGCAAGGACTAAAGTTGTTGTAGATGCAGAGTATATACAATATAGACACAGTAACACACGTGCATTAGTACAATGGGGACTATGTTTTCTTGAAGAATGAACAATTTTGATTGGTCGGTGTGACTCTGGATGCAATCATTTATGTCGTAAACTGAAATTTGACACATCCTATGAATATACTATTCATATTAATACACAAATTCAACGTGTGACTGGTGACACACAACTTACACATGTAACTAGATAAGACCAAACTTCTCCATTAAGAAAAAAAAGGAAAGAGAAATGCATGGCAATAATCTATAGACTTGACATATTATATCCATGAGATATTAAGTTTAATTGTCCTATGTTTAAGCCTTGTGATTTCTAAGATGCGTTTGAGTAAAACATTGAGTGTGCACATGAACGCAAATAGTTGTATTTGATTTTTCATATTAATACGTCTTATAATCATAAGTCTAATAAAAAAATTGGGCTTCAATAGCAAAATAAATAATATATATATATATATATATATATATATATATATATAATTCACACAAGATCGCAAGTAAATCATTAGACAGTGATATAAATTTAAAAGATTAATAAGAGCACTTACCTTAATCTGTTCTAGAATTGACTTAAGGAAGACATAATCTTCTAAGTCTTGTTACTTTCTTTATGTACACTTCTCTTAATGGATAAAGAAGAAAATAATTCGGTAACAGACTTAGGAACCGCAATCAATATATAATAGTGAGACACTTCTTCGGAAGAGACATACCTTTTCAAATGTAATCTTTCAGAAGAGGTGTAACTCTTCAGTTATGAACCCTTAAATTATAACTGAAGAGTTAACTAGGTTTCTATGCATATAAAATTCATACCTTATAACATAAGATTTATATATATAGTCAAAAAAATAATATTTTATTAAATCAGAAAAATGAGCATCTTTAATTGATAGCATATCTATTTATAATTATATTAAATATGTAAGTCCACGAGAAATTTCTAACCTATCGTTCTAGAGCAAGAATTACCTAAATCACTTAGTTAAAGCTCCTTTTAATGAAGGAAACAAACTATTTAAAATTTTAAGAATTTCTACAAATAAATGTAAGAAAACTGGCTAGAAACCCGTCGAAATGATGTTGTTATAATGATTTGTTATATATTCATTTTTAAGTATTTATCGATATCGCTTAGCAGATTTTTTGCCTACATCACTATTTATCCTACTTATATAAACTTAGGAGAAAAAAATCACCTATTTAAACTCTATGTTCTCGCGACTAATTGCAATCGCGAATCTAGAGTGTTTCTATGAGTTCACCAGAATTCTCTTTTATGTATATAAAATCTAAGCTTATAATTAGAGAGAGAGATATCTAAGAACTCAAACTCCTAACTTAATTAGGACACAAAAATCTCCAGATCGTGAATCATTCTGGTCTAATCTTCTTGCATTCATGTAAAACTGGACATTTCGATTTCCTTAAGTAAGTCTTTTTGGTCCTAATAGGAGTATTTATGTTATTTAAAACTATAACATGGGTTTTCTTCCTTTGCTTATAGGAAAATGGTGATTTTGCATAAATAATTTTGATTGCTATATTATTATTATTATTATTATTATTATTGTTATTTATAAACTGCCCTTTTTGTCCAGCAAATTAGATATGGTGAGAATATGTGAGCTTTCATAGTTTTCGTGTACGAACAAGTAAACAGTCCCAATTAAATCCAATTAAACAATCAAAAGTATAATAACAGAATGAAGTGTGCACGAAATAGTTTTTAAAAAGAGAAGATGCGACATGCATACATATCACGTAGACATGGATAAAATGTACTCTTTAAAGATGGTCAAATAATCAATAATACATCACCTTTATTCTATCACTGACGTTATTTTCATCCTACGTAGCATCATCACGTACGTGACAGCAAAATATAATTATATATTCTCTCTAAGTACATCTTTAGCCTACGTCTCTCAAATTCTTTTTTTTTTAAATGATGTTTTTCATAAATAGAATATCTTTCTGGTTCGAATTTAACTGATCTAAATACAATACTGGTGTCAAATTGCTGTGCCATAATTGTCGTTTTAATTTCTTGAACTTTTTTGTACTTCAATTTATAATTTTATTAGTCTAATCAGCTACATTTCCACCTTTTTGTTTAGGGTTCAAGCTTTAACAACATTCATCTGTATGATATTTGTGCTATTATATTGCATATATTGACGTGGTAAATGTAACAAGTTTCTAGTTTCTAAACAGGTTACGATCTTTTCAAATTTTCATAAGCTCATTATGATAAGTGTAAATTTAGTTATTTAGTGTTGTGGACATAAAATTTAATAATTGATTAAATAATTTTATATAGTATGTTTTAAGTAATGGACAACTAAGAAAACAACATATGTATGTCAAAAAGATGAGCATGACTTTGTAATTAATTACTTGGAGGATGTGGCAGTAAAAAAAACTCAACAAACCTCAACCTCATCATCATCATTTTCATAATTATAAATCACGAAAAATAAATTGACGTGCCCCTTTGACCTACCAAACATTTCGTTAATTCTTATCTGCTATTTTCTACTACTACTACTTTAGGACAATCATATGCTCTTTGATTTTGTTCAATGTAGCTCAATTACTACCACTAAAGTTCAAAAAAGCACCCAATCATACACAGAAGTATTATGTCGATCCTTAGCTTTATGCCATTCCATTCTCCATTTGAAGCTTCGAATCTTTGACCTTTGCCACTTCCTCTTTTTTTTTTTTACTTTTATTTTGTTTCTTACCATGTTGGTATCCAGTATTTATACCAAATAACATTATTTTATCATAAGCAAATAGAAGTTTAAGGATAGAATTTTTTTAATTGATTATGATTTAGCAATAAGAACGAAAGTTAAACATATATTATATTTATTGATCTAATGTAATAAATATTGAGCGGGAAAGTTTTTACCCTTCTATTCGGCCCCACAAGAAGAAAAAACAGATACACCCTAATCCGCACTTCACAGTAAATACCTGACTTTAGAGTAGGGCTGGCCGGTGGGCCGGGATGGTCCGACCCCGACCCAACCCCGTCCCGAGCCCGCCCCGGTCCCGCCACGACCCCGCTAAAAAAAAATAATAATAACGGGGGCGGGACTCGAACTCGGGACGGGACGATGTCTCGTCCCGCCAGACCCGAGCCCGCCCCAGGCCCGCTAGACCCGACCCCGCCCCGACCCCGTCCCGAGCCCGACCCCGACCCCGCCCTTTTCCCCCTTTGCAAATATGACCGTTGCACCAACGACCATTTTAGATTATGGCTGTTGGCCAACGGCCATTTTAGGCCCCCCCTTCCCCCAACCCCCCTACCCCTTAATATTTATTTTTAACCCATAAATTATTATATTTACACTTTAACCCAATTTTCCAACTATAAATAACTCATTTTCTCTTCATCTTTCTCACAAATCTTCCTACAATCTCTCTAATTTCTCAATATATCTCTCTACAAGTCTACATTGTTTGCTAAATATTCAATTTTATTTATTCATTTGGGAATTGGGAGTGAAGTTGGGAACTAGCTTGAGGATCTTCCATCGAGCAAAGTTTCAATTTTCAATCTACACGTCGACGTTACGTCGGCGTTTCGTACATTTATTCCTTCATTAAATTATTATTGCCTGTTTATTTTATTTAGCGCACTTAATTTTATTGTCTTTAATTATTTATTATCATAATTAAAATGGAAGGATTAAAAGGTATGTTTAAGGGTAAGGGTAAGGGTGCTTCTTCTAGTAGGGGTAACCAGGGCAAGGGTACTTCTTCTAGTCATCTTATTCCTACACATGATGATTTTGTTGATACTCAACATTTTCCTAAAATACCATTAGATTTAGACCAGGAGCTATTTTCTGTAACTCAAGAAGACTTTAATTTAGACGATGATCTAGATGATATACCCACTAATGTTGATGACAACACACCCACTAGTGCACCTTCAACTGAATACCTCCTATTCCCCCTAGTATGAGACGAGGTCCAGCAAAACGACCATTAAAATCAGATGCATGGACATTTTTTGATAGGGACGTAGAGAATCAAGTAGCCATATGTAAAATTTGTAAAAATGTTTTAAAATTTAAAACTGGAAAAGGTCATGGTGGGACGGGGGGTTTAATTAGACACGTAGTAAGTGCTCATCCAGCTAGGTATGCCCAATACCAGGCTTCAAAACCGGGTGCGCAAACGCCCGCTCCATCGGAACAAGGTTCACATACTGATACTGTCCCGGACCAAGTACAGGGTCAAATTAACCCTATGACGGGGGGAATTGTAGGCTCTAAATACAATAAACATAGAGATAGGGAAGCAATATCAAAATTAGTTGCTGTGGAGGGTTTGCCTTTTTCATTTCCTTCATCTCCCGATTTTATTCATTACATTAGAGATATATATAATCTTGCTTTTAACGGTTTTCCTAGATCAACTGTTAAGAGAGATGTATTTAAATTCGCGCATGAATATCAATAGTATTTACGTTTTTCATTATATCATTTTAATGGCAAAGCATCTATCACGTCTGATATAGGTCGTAGTACTAACGGCCATGATTATTTAACTGTAACTTGTCATTGGATAGATTATAAATGGTCTATGCAAAAATGTATTTTAGCGTATAGATATATAGATGATAGGCACACTGGTACTTTTATTGCAGAAAATATTTATCAAGTGTGTGCGATTATTACGGAATTACCGATAAAATTATGACTATTACATTAGATAACGCTTCTAATAACAATTACGCAATTACAATTTTAAAAAATAGTTTAACTCCATCTTTTCCAGACCATTTTCATATAAAATACGCGTGTCAAATGATCATAATATAACTGTTGATAAATTATTCCTTCTTCTGGTAGGAATCTAGCTTCGTAAAAGAATTTACTAAAGCTAATCGTATATTCTGGTAGTTTGTTTATCTTACATGAAATTGCTATAAACTTTATTTTTAAAAGTAATAAAGTACAACGTAGAAAAGAATATAAAAAAACTTGTCACGATTGTGGACTACCTTATAGAAAAATTCCACAAGAAGTATCAACTAGGTGGAATTCTTTATACGAGCAACTACTTGTTGCTTATGACTATAAATTACCTATAACTTTATTTTTTAACTCTCATAATAAAAAGCCAGCTGATATGATTTTAGATAGTGATTGGGAAAAAATTTCCGAACTTATTGTATTTTTAGAGAAATTTTTTCAAGCAACAAAAGAATTTTCCGGTATATATTATCCTACTATTTCAACTATGTTATTTTATATAACTCTAATATTTTTATTACTTAGTGAATATATGGAAAAACCAGCTTATAAGGCAGCTATTAAAAAAATGTTTGTCAAAATAAAAAATATTTTATTCCTATTCCCTCTATTTATATTATTGGTTCTGTATTAAATCCTACTATTAAAATAGACGGTACTAAATCACTAATTGAAACTATTTACGATTGTATAGAAGTACTACCACCTCCAAGTCCCAAAAATCTAAATCACCCACCACCTATTGAACAAACTAAAGAAGAAGTGTTGTCTAGCGTAGAACACCAATGCAAAAATATATATAGATTTTATCAACAAGAAAATGCTAGTAACTTACCGGCTTCCATACCATCTTCTTCATCTTCAACACAACCTTACAAAAGACATCTTTGTTTACTGCGGCTAGTATTGAAAGCCTCAGAAATAGAATGTGCGGCCGTACCTCTACTACTAACCAAATTAGCGAGTTGGATATTTTTGTTTTGCAGGGTTCTGTACAGTATCAAGAAGTTATCAATGAAGATGGACATGAAGACTTGCTGAAATACTGGAGGGGGAATGAGAAGACCTTTCCGACACTTTCATTGATGGCTCGAGATGTTTTGAACATTCAAGCGTCATCAAGCTGCGTCTGAAAGCGCTTTTTCTGTGACGGATATCAAATAGGAGACCACAGACACTCATTAGCCGGAGCGGCTTGGAAATTGCGGTATTATTGAGAGATTGGATCTGGCGGAGGCGGAGAAGGTGCGGGCACCCGGAGACCAACGAAGAAGATGATGAAAACTACAGCGAAATCTTAACCGAAGGTAGTGGAAGCGTCGTGGATCAATTTCACCAACAAATACCAATTCCAACCGAAGAACCACATGAAATCATCAAGCAATTAGAACAGGTTTTTTTGAGAATGTAATTTTTTTAATTGCAATTTTATTATGTAATTTGCAACTTTTGGACAACACCACAAAGTTGCAATTTAGATTTTAGACAATTGTATTTGTATTACAAAAAAATCATATGTCTATTAAATAATATAAGAGGCACAAAAACAGCCTTGGGATGTTTTTATTACACTATCTTGTTTTGTTTATTGAGTTTTTTTATACATATGTTATTTTTTTTTTAAAAAGAAAAGGAAAACCCGCCGTACCCCGCCCCGACCCGACCCCGCCCCGACCTGATACCGACGGGATCGGGATCGGGACGGGACTGGAGCAAGTCCCGCCAGACCCGACCCCGCCGACCCCGACCCCTTCTCCCATCCCGCCTCGACCCCGCCAGACCCGAGCCCGGCCCACTGGCCACCTTTACTTTAGAGTCTCTATATACGGTATTTAAATATTAAGTATATATAAACAATTAAACATTTTAGTGTGTGTGATATGAAGAACAATATTTTTAATATTTTTATAGTTGATTACTTTAATTTTTTTTCTTAAGAACATATTTGTCTCTAATCTATATTATTATAAAAACGTGAATATAAATGTTGGTTGACCAAAATATCCTTCAAATATTGAACGACTTTTATACTTTTAAAAACTAAAATATTTCTTTGTAGAAGCTACTACATGTTGGATAAAATTGTACTACTATTTAAAATTTACCAACTAATATTTAGAACTTTGAAATTGTTTTTTGACAAAACTAGAATTCTAAACCTTTATGCCTCTTTATGGTGAATTGTGTTTAAATTTGTTGATAAGTACCACGTTGGTTACATGAGTTGTAATACCAACTCAACTTAAGTAATTCCGACATAGGACTCAAGTTGTCTTTTTAGTAACCTAGCTGTTGAGTTAGAGTTACTTGGAAATTAGACAATGTAGAATTTGAATAGGACACAAGCCACACAACACTTTATATCGAACAATAATGCTGATAAATCTAGCACATATAATTAGGTTTGGGGATTCTTAGAGATAACACTACTATATATTGAAGGTAGTTTTTGGTGGCGATAACGATGACGATAATAATAAGGACGATGCAAGTCATGATGAGAATTCAAATAAATAAGATTTGTAGTATGAGAATCAACATTTTTGTGTATCACTTGGTAAAGTGAGATAGGAAAACTATGAGTGGTTAAGTATTAAGTAGATATAATTAAATAATATTCTTGTACCTGATAAAAAATAATTTGTAATTTCAAATAATATTACCTAATGTTTATTATGATAGGAGATAACATGCGAGACATGTTCATAGAGACTAATTAAAAGAAAAACGGGTTATGAAGGGAAGTTTTTTTTTGAAATCATTTTCAGCGGATAATTTTCACAGCACAACCTCCACACACCCACTTGTAGGGTTTTGTTGGGTACAAATCACATATGTAAGGCACAACGGAAGTTTGAAAGTTTTGTTTCTTACTTACCCCAACAATAATTTCTGGTATGGTTGTACAACAATGAAACTTGTAAAATAAAAACATTTACTTACAAGTTAGTATTATTTGGAGTCTTTATCAACTGTGAGGTGCACACGCGGTTGCCCTTCCGATTGCAAGCTCCAAGCTTCAATGTACTCCTCATTCGGAAAGCTAGAAAATCCGGCATAGGTTCGAGAGTATATGATTCTAAGTCTCTAAGGCTTAGAATATTTTCAGAAAATGGTGTGTTGAATAATGAGGTGAATGCCTCTATTTATAGTTGAAAAATATGTCAAAACCGGATTAGGATTTGACCTTGGGCCTGGTCCAAAAATCGAGGCACATGCGTCACGGCCCTAGGGTATGGGCGCTCGACTTTATTTTTCATGCATTCTTAATTAAATCCAAAATCTAATTTTGACTTAATTAAAACAATCATTATTCATTTAAATATCTCGATTCCAAATCGAACATTTAATTACTCTCTCAATACATCCTTAGATCTAAACGGACAATTGACATAGTGTGACCCTACATGCCTTCTCATATCGACATTAATCAAATTAAGGTCTACACGAAACTACTAGACGGCGCCGGAAGACGAACTCAATATGTGAAGTACGTTTACGCGAATCCAGTAAACTTAACATTTATGTGGTAAGATAAAATCATTTCATTCACGACACACCCGATCAAGCTTAGGATTTGTCAAGTGTCTATCCAAATGGCTTAATCATTGTATCTCATCTATATTAGTTGACGACTAGACCATATTCTAAATATGTCTATTGTGTTGGCCAACGACTTAGTCAACCTAATATCACTGAAAATCCGAGTGTTCTCTCGAACATACATTCGAGGAATGAATCCTAATCTTGTCTCAACTACCACTTTCAATCCACATCGTAATGTACTCAATACAAGTTGTATCTCAACCTACAAGACATTTGAGCTTAGGACGGGATCAAAGTACATTACTTTGTAGATGAGGCGTGTATTGCCCTCAAGTCTAAGGACTTCTATCTCCCACACACTGATCATACGTTAGACAAGTATAACAAATAGTATATCAGCAGGGTATACCAATACTTCCAAAGTATCCATGTGTACATCACGAGTAACCATTACTCTTAGCATGTGAGACATACTACATCCTCTAAGGATGTGATGCAGACCACATGTCGACTTATCATATATCATTGATATCCCATTCTCGATGATCATTAGTCGAGGCTATTTTAAAAGTTACGCTCTATCATAAAATATCTCACTCTATTAATGACAACGTAAGCTCAATGGATGCACATTAATGATTAATTACAAATAATCAAATAATAATTCAATAATTGCAAATGCCAAAATATTAATCTCCATTAATAATAATATGAATGTGTATAAAGTACATTTGTCTTAATATAGATTGTCTCTAGGACATAAATATACTTTCAATCTCCTACTTGGCCTAATGCCAATCTCCAACATATCTAATGCCCATATTCTCAAAATGATCATTATGCTTGACTAAGCTTAATGGTTTAGTGAATGGGTCAGCTAGATTATCGTTTGTGAGAACATAGTCTAATCTAATCTCTTCAGTCTCCACCATCTCCCTGAGTATGTGGTACTTCCTTGGTACATACTTGTTTCTGTTGATTGATCTTGGTTCCTTAGCTTGCGCAATCGCACCAGTGTTGTCGCAATAAACCGTTATTGGACAAGTGGCACTTGGAACAACCCCTAGTTCCTTCAGGAACTTAGAAATCGCGACAACTTCCTTACCAGCTTCTGATCCAGCAATGTACTCAGCTTCTGTTGTCGAGTCAGTAGTTGTAGCTTGTTTGGAACTTTTCCAGCTCACTGCTCCACCATTGAAAATGTACGTGTAACCTGATTGAGATTTGTAGTCATCAACATCTGTCTGGAAGCTAGTATCAGTGTACCTAGTACATACCAACTTCTCTTGTCCACCATAGACTAAGAAATATTCTTAGTTCGTCTAAGATACTTAAGAATATTCTTGACTGCCTTCCAGTGTTCTTTCCTAGGATTCTGCTGGAACTTGTAAGTCATACTAAGTGCAAAGGCCATATCTGGCCTAGTACAGGTCATGACATACATGATCGATCCTATAGCCGAAGCATATGGGATCATTTTCATGCGTTCAAGTTCTATAGAATTAGAAGGACTATCCTTCTTAGTTAACTTGATGCCTTGTCCTATAGGTAGACTGCCTTTCTTGGAATTTTCCATAGAAAAACGTCTAAGCACTTTGTCTATGTAGACTAACTGTGATAGCCCCAATAATCTGTTAGGTCTATCTCTATAGATTCTAATCCCCAGAATGTAGCAGGCTTCACCTAAATCCTTCATCATGAATGTACTTGACAACCACTCTTTTACTGACTGCAGGAGAGTCTTATTGTCTCCCATTATTAATATGTCATCTACATATATGATAATGAAGGCAATACTCTCATCCTTGCGCTTACTATAAACACATGGATCCTCTTTGCTTCTGACGAAATCAAACTATTTAATAGCCTTATCAAAGCAAATGTTCCAACTTCTCGAGGCTTGCTTAAGCCCATAAATGGACTTTTGTAGCTTGCATACGGCATTTGGTTTGGACTCAATTGAAAAACCCTCAGGTTGTTTCATATACATTTCCTCAACCAGATTACCATTGAGAAATGAAGTTTTGACGTCCATCTGCCAAATGTCATAGTCATAATATGCAGCTATTGCAAGCAAAATCCGAATGGACTTAATCTTAGCAACATGTGAAAAGGTTTCATCATAATCGACCCCAGGTCGTTGATTATAACCTTTAGCCACTAGTCTTACTTTATAAGTTTGTACCTTGCCATATGCATCAATCTTCTTCTTGAAGACCCATTTGCATCCTATGGGTATAACCCCTGTTGGCAAATCAACCAAGTTCCAAACTTGATTTACGTACATCGAGTCCATCTCAGATTTTATGGTTTCTTACCATCTCTGTGAATCAATGTCTAACATAGCTTCGCTGTAGGTTGTAGGTTCATCGTCATCAGGAATATCTATCTCATTGTGTGTTTCAACAAGGAGATTAAGTCTTGTTGGTGGACGACGAGTCCTAGTGGTCCTACGGAGTTGAGTATTCTACGCTTCAGTGATTGTTGTATTCATACTGTGCGAAGGTCCTTGAGAGCTTTCAGGAATGTCATTTTCATGTATTTCCTGTATGGAATGATGTACAACCATTGTATCATCTTCCATTGGTTGTGTATGAGAGCATTGCATTCCTGCATTATCTCTCACAACACTCCCACTGGCTGAAGGGTGTACTCTAAGCACCCAATCTTCACCAGATACTCCTACTGAATCCTTGTTTAGGTCATTCGACAAGGATTCATTTTCTGTGTTATTTTGTGGCTCTTGAATTTCTTCAAGTTCTATCTTTGTGCAGCTATGTTCCTTGTAGACATATTCTTCTTCAAGGAATGTTGCATTCCTGGAAACAATGACCTTATGTTCTCCAGGAAGATAGAAGTAGTATCCCTTAGTTTCCTTTGGATACCCCATGAAGTAACATTTCTCACTTTTAGATTTCAACTTGTCAGTAAGCATATTCTTGACATATGCAGGGCACCCCCAGGGTCTCATATGTTTAAGAGCTGGCTTCTTGCCACACCATATCTGATAGGGTGTCTTTTCTACTGATTTGGAGGGACCCTTGTTCAGAATATATATAGAGGTTTGTCTAGCATGTCACCAAAGGTATGTCGGTAGAGCTGAGGAGCTCATCATAGATCGAACCATATCCAATAAGGTTCTGTTTCTCCTTTAGGCAACACCATTCATCTGTGGCATTCCTGGAGGTGTCCATTCAGATTGGACTCCATGTAACTTTAAGTAATCTAGAAAATCCTTGCTCAAGTATTCACCTCCTCGATCCGATCGAAGGGTCTTGATACTTGTTGCAAGTTGCTTCTCTACTTCCGACTTGTACTCCTTGAACTTCTCAAAGGCCTCGAATTTATGTCTCATAAGATACACATATCCATACTTTAGGAAGTCGTCAGTAAAAGTGATGAAGTATGGGAAGCCTCATTTCGCTGGAGTCAAGAATGGCCCACATACATCAGTATGGACCAACTCAAGCACCTCCTTGGCTCGCACACCTTTTCCATAAAGTGGTTTATTGATCATCTTTCCTCTCAAGCAAGATTCGCAGTTACCATAAGACTCCAACTCAAACGGTTCGAGGTAGTCTAACTTCCTCAATCTTGTTATCCTTGATTCGTTGATATGACCAAGTCTGCAGTGCCATAGGTAGGTGGAGTTTCTGTTACTTGTCTTGGCTCATTTATTTTGTACATTGAATATCTCTCGGCTACAGTTCAGTGTATATAATCCATCCACAAGAGGAGCAGTTTCATATATAACATTATTAAAAGACAGTACGTGACTGCCATTAAAAATATATGAGGAAAAGCCCTCCATGTCCAACATTGGGATAGAAATAATATTTCTCATTAACGAGGGAACATAAAAACAATCATTTAACACTAAACAATAGCCGGAAGGTAAATTTAATCTATAAGTCCCTAGCGCTCAGCATCAACTCGTGCTCCATTTCCAACGCGTAGGTCTACCTCTCTTGGTCCAACCTTCCTACTATCAGTTATCCCCTGCACATTTGTACAAATGTGTGAGCCACAAGCGGTATCCAATACCCAGGAATGAGAGTTGTTTATAGACATATTTATTTCAATGACGTACATACCTTGTCAACCAAAGGCAGAAGCACCTAGTGTTTTTCCTCCTCCTGGCGCCGTGCATTCCTTTTTCCAATGCCCCTTCCTATGGCAGTTGAGGCATTCATCCTTAGTTGCGCTCACCTTCTTCTTCACACCTCCCATGAGCTTCATAGCTGCGGGCGCAGTGATTGTCTTGCCCTTCTTATTCTTCAGCCAATCTTTGCCTTTCGGCTTGGGTCGGCTAGAAGAGCTCACCATGAGCACAATTTTGCCTTTGGAAGTGGAGGACTCAAAGGTCTTGAGCATGTTGTGCAGCTCCGGTAAGGTCGCCTTCGTTCCATTCATATTGAAGTTCACTATGAAGTTTTCAAAGGAACGAGTGAGAGAGTTTAGGATGAGTGTGGTAGCGACATTCTTTTCAAGCTTCGTTCCAATTGAAACAAGCCTCTCTATCAGCCTTATCATCTGTAGCACCTGCTGCGAGACCGTGCCCCCTTCATTGAGCTTACACTTGAAGAGTTCTATTAGCAACTCATATTCCATTGTCTGGGATTGAGAGTCATAGAGGCTCTTCAGGTGTTCGAGCATCTCATTGGGCCCCATGTTCTCATGTTGTCTCTGAAGTTCCATAGACATGGAAGACAACATCACGCATTGTGCCGAAGTGGCATCATCTAGATGTTTCTGGTAAGTATCTTTGTCAAAGGAGGCATATTCTTCAGAATCTGTCGCAGGGACCGTTGGGAACACTGTGTCCAACACGTACTTAATTTTCTCCTATCTCAACACTATTCGCAAATTCCTTAACCAGTCAAGGTAGTTCGGTCCAGTAAGTTTATTCATCTCAATCAACATTTTCAACGACAAGCTCGACATTTTTTATACAATCTGAAGAATTAGATAGACCGGAAATCAAATTCAAAATCTATTTCATGTTATACACATTCATTTAGGCTAATCAATAAGGCCTTTTATTTAATTAGCTCCCACTATTTTAACATACTTCCACGACCCCATGGTAGAATACAGACCTACTTTAATTTAGGTCATAATGGGCCAAGATCCAAGCCTATGTTATCTCCGCGTTTGCTTTGGCTGATAACATCAACAACATATCTTGGTAGGTTCTAAACTAATTGCAAAACTTATTCGCTACTCTTGGTTGATCAAATTATTACCTTTAATCTTGCGTCCTTAGATTATTCCGATACTTTGGCGCCAAGATTTGTCTAAGCAAGGCAACCCCATTACACGACTGCGTTTATGTATCTAAGCAAACTTGGCCTTTGCGAGAAAACACTTTGGTGTAAATACCCACAAAAGATTATCATTTGCTTTTACGTTAAAACATATCTATGAAAAAGTCTGGGTCCTCGTAAACTTAGAGCAAATGCTTTGACATAAATACTCGTATCGCCGAAGAGGATTTTGCACTCTAACAATTATAATGGACGACGCGTTTAATTTAGACTTGTATTTAAAGTTTTGGGGCACATTTTAATACATGATTCTAACCAAGATCAACACTTTAATGTCACATCCAATATGACATCTTTAACATCATGCAAAACTAATAACACATATAGTTTGGGAACCGTCAACCCAATATGAATGATAGAAGAGGCTTTAATCAAACATTGGGCATCGTCTGCCCAGACAGTTATAGAGGACACTATTCTAGAAATGTAAATGACAAACATATTGACATTTAGCACATAAACATTATACTTATCAAATAATATACTATATAATAATAATCTTGGGTTGAACATTTTGAACACGGTTTTTTTTTTACTTCTGGACAAGTGGGGCCGCGACGCTATTGATTAGCGCTGCGGCGCCACTGAGGTAGTAGCCTTTCGGTTTCTGGAAACTTGTATTAGCATCGCGGCGCTCCACCATGGAGTTGCGGCGCTGCAGAAACAGAAACATTTCTACTTCTGCAAATGCATTAGCGCCGCGCCGTCGCCTTGAAACCCTAGCCAGCATCGTGGCGCCCTATCAAAGGGACGCGGCGCTGACGTCCTGACAAATGTTTCTGTGTTAATTTTCAAAAAAATCATTCAACCCCTAAATCTAATTTAGGGATCAATTCGTAGGCCCTTAATCATCACCCATCATTATCAATAACGCTCATTCGACCATCATCCGTTCTTACTCGCTCTTAGCCTTGCACCGTGTAATGAGTCGGACAACGCACTTTGGCTTAGTTCGAGTTAGATTGGAATGACTTCCTCGAGTTATCGTAGGAGATAATTTAGGGTAACATCAAAATGTCAACATTTGTTCAAGATACGTAGGATTTCAAGAAACCTCGCTTTGATCCAATTTTATGTTAAACCCATATTATTATTCTATTCAATTGTTATATAACCATTAAACCAGCCTGAGCTATGATACCACTGTAGGGTTTTGTTGGGTACAAATCACATAAGTAAGGCACATCGGAAGTTTGAAAGTTTTGTTTCTTACTTACCCCAACAATAATTTCTGGTATGGTTATACAACAATGAAACTTGTAAGATAAAAATATTTACTTACAAGTTAGTAATATCTAGAGTCTTTATCAACTGTGAGGTACACACGCGGTTGCCTTTCCGATTGCAATCTCCAAGCTTCAATGTACTCCTCCTTCGGAAAGCTAAGAAATCCGGCAGAGGTTCGAGAGTATATGATTCTAAGTCTCTAAGGCTTAGAATATTTTCAGAAAATGGTGTGTTGAATAATGAGGTGAATGCCTCTATTTATAGTTGAAAAATAGGTCAAAACCGGATTTGGGTTTGACCTTGGGCCTGACCCAAAAATTGAGGCACAGACGTCGCGGCACTAGGGTATGGGCGCTGTGGCGCTTGGCATAAGCATGTACTACGCCGCGGCCCTAGGGTATGGGCGTCGCGGCGCTCGACTTTATTTTTCGTGCATTCTTAATTAAATCCAAAATCTAATTTTGACTTAATTAAAACAATCATTATTCATTTAAATATCTCGATTCCAAATCGAACATTTAATTACTCTCTCAATACATCCTTAGATCGAAACGGACCATCGATATAGTGTGACCCTACAGGCCTTCTCATATCGACATTAATCAAATTAAGGTCTACACGGAACTCCTAGACGGCGCCGGAAGACGAACTCAATATGTGAAGTACGTTTACGCGAATCTAGTAAACTTAACCTTTATGTGGTAAGATAAAATCCTTTCATTCACGACACACCCGATCAAACTTAGAATTTATCAAGTGTCTATCCAAATGGTTTAATCGTTGTATCTCATCTATATTAGTCGACGACTAGACCATATTCTAAATATGTCTATTGCGTTGGCCAACGACTTAGTCAACCTAATATCACTGAGAATCCGAGTGTTCTCTCGAACATACATTCGAGGAATGAATCATAATCTTTGCTCAACTACCACCTTCAATCCACATCGTAATGTACCCAATACAAGCCGTATCTCAACCTACAAGGCATTTGAGCTTAGGACGGGATCAAAGTACATTATTTTGTAGATAAGACGCGTATTGACCTCAAGTCTAAGGACATCTATCTCCCACACACTGATCATACGTTAGACAAGTATAACAAATAGTATATCAGCAGGGTATACCAATACTTCCAAAGTATCCATGTGTACATCACGAGTAACCATTACTCGTAGCGTGTGAGACATACTACATCCTCTAAGGATGTGATGCAGACCACATGTCGACTTATCATATATCATCGATATCACATTCTCGATGATCATTAGTCGAGGTTATTTTAAGAGTTACGCTCTATCATAAAATATCTCAGTCTATTAATGACAACGTAAGCTCAAGGGATGCACATTAATGAATAATTACAAACAATCAAATAATAATTCAATAATTGCAAATGCCAAAATATTAATCTCCATTAATAATAATATGAATGTGTATAAAGTACATTTGTCTTAATACAGATTGTCTCTAGGACATAAATATACTTTCACCACCCCCACCAACCTTCACACCCCTAACACTCCCCAGTCCCGAACATTATATATTTTGAAAAATATTTTTTATTTACTTGTCAAAAACTAAAAAATATGTGAGAAAACTTATTTTCTAACGAAAAACATTGTACTGGAACACACCATTTAGTGTACGCATTTAATCTCTCTGATGAAATCGGAAAATTAACATTGCTAATTCGAACTTATGACTCCAAATGCTAATTTGAGACATCTAAGGGCACGTTGGGTTCCAAATACGTTTTTCAGTATTCTTTACTACTTACATATATTTTAGAAAAATTGATACCAAGTGTATTGGATCTAGTTTCAAGATACGCATAGTTTTTTAATCTGTTCTTCAAAGAATCGATTTTCATTTTTTTTTATGACATGTTTGTATTGAACAAAACGTCTTGTAAGAAAAGCAAGATGGTGTTGGAGCCCTGAAGAGGACCACGAACCCATTGCTAATGAGCTACCACACACATACATGACAAACACGCGTACATGAACTAGAAGGACCACTAAATGTTGCGGTGTGATTTTTATAGCTTCCTGCACCCTTAATAAGAAATTAGTGTTCATTCAAAATTCGA
Source organism: Anisodus acutangulus (assembly GCA_029783415.1). Taxonomy (NCBI): domain Eukaryota; kingdom Viridiplantae; phylum Streptophyta; class Magnoliopsida; order Solanales; family Solanaceae; genus Anisodus; species Anisodus acutangulus. Next base: position 51,850,845 of record CM056491.1, read on the forward strand.
AATTTATTCTGAATCTTTGTCATGATTTTTAAATTAATGTATATAGTAATGAATTTCTTAAAGATGATGTAGAATTTGGATTAAAACTGTTAAAATTCTGCTGAACTCGTTACTTCTTTCTTATCTCCCTCGGACTAGAAATTTCAAATTTAAACTTTGAAAATTTTAAAAAATGTCTTGATAAGAAGTACTTCCCTTTAATTAACCTTAATACACGAATCCAAAATATTCACCTAAAATAACAATCAAATATCGAATAAAAAGTCAAATAATCCATAAGGATGATCGAGCTAGTTGAACAGGTAATCTCCCAAATAAAGGATCTCAGATACGAAATCTCTGTATGCTTTTTCGATCAAGCTTATCAAACAAGACTCACCTAATACCGTCTATATTTTTCGTGTAATTCACATACAATTACACAGAAGCAAAATTTACCTTCTAAGCACCTAATGAATAAAGATCGCGGATTCTCTTAAAAAAATCAAATAAAAGAATGATAGAATAATATGTATTTAATAAAATATTAATTATAATTATTTAGTCAATCAATTATCTTAATTTTAATTTTATTCTATATTTATTTACATTATTCTATCATCAATTACAACTATTATTAAATAATTATAATTATAATTATAATTAATATTTTATTAATTATACATTATTCTATCAAAGAGAATTACCACTTGAGAGTGAAGCCAAAATACACCCAAAAGAGAAGAAGAAGAAGAAGGGACCAAAAGAAAGTGGAAGAAAAAAAAGGAAAAGAAAGAATGCGGACGTGTCACTAAATTGTGACACCGTTACAACACCTTTTGTCTGCACTCCCTTTCCCCATTCCATTCCGATGTAACAAAAAAAAATCGCCTAACTCTCATTTTCTTGTGTCCACGGGTCCTACACTCTACTCCTTTTTTCCCTCTTCTCTGCCGACGTGTTTTTAACCCAGGCGTGAAAATCGCCTATTTTTCTCTTCTTTTATTCGTTTTAAGCTTCGTTTGTAAATTTTACGCTATCACAATGGACAAATTTACCGCTTCGTTTATTTCTCCGGACAAAATTTCACCTCAATTTTCTTGAAGTTAAGTGACGTAGAGATGCGTGACGGGGAGATTCGGTGACTATGAAAACGAGATTAGAAATAACATGAAAATTAGCGAGTGCTTTTGTCTGTTCGAGACAATAAAACAAAAGGACACCCCCTCTATATTTCGGTCTCGATTTAGCATCATATATCGCTCAGGAGAATGGTTTGTTGGGTATTGATATTGGTGAATGGAAAATGATGGAAAGAAAAGTAGGAGTTGTCCCACATCGGTAGTGGAAAGAAAAGTGAGAGTTCCTTCTTGCTTTATAAAATAAGCATTTGTCCCACATCGGTAGTGGAAAGAAAAGTTCTTTTACTTATAAGTAGAAGTACTCATTCTTGTCGCTAAAGGGTTAAGAAGAGGGTCTCCCCTCGCGCCATCGTCGTCGCTCGGCTTCGGCTTCGAATTTGGATTCGGTCAAATGATTTGATTGATAATCTTTTTGGACCAAATTTTTATTTAATTTTTAATTATTATTTAATTAAATTAATTAACTTATCCAATCCTACCCGTTAGTGACCCAGATCCGCTTGTCTGACCCGCGACCCGTTTTCTTTACCACATTTAAATTTCCCACCAGTTTTTAGTGGCTGTTCAGAAGGGTTGCAAACCTTCAGAAACAGTACTTCCATGACTATAAATTCGTTTGATTTCTCAGAATTTTACTTACGAATTTTCTGAACAACACAAACTTCTTCTTCTTCTGCACAAATAAATTATGTGTGATATACTGCCGTTGAGTGGTTCGCCGCTACCTGAATTTGGAGTACTACTATTCTGGTAAGATAATCGTTCTATCCTGGGAGGGGATATTCCATCAACCTCGAGTACTGTGAGGGGAATAATTTCCTTAAGAACACACTTTGAACTAAGTGGGCTCGATTATATTCTGAAAAATTATTCTTATTTTTCAACAATGATTATGTTTATTTTCAGATATTAGTATTTACTGATTTTTTGGAATACAGATTAATAACAATCTTAAGTAAATTATATTTTTAGATTAATCTGTATTCTGTTTTGGAGACTAAAACCTGTGTGGTTTTCTACTCCGTATGAAATTTCATATTCTCACTTGAAGACATAAAAATTTCATTGGAATACTAAAGTTCATACTTGTACAACGATTTGAAGAACATAAAAATTTCATCGTTGCTGTATTCTGGTTTGGAGATTAAAACTTGTGTTGTTTTCTACTCCATATGAATATTAGTATTCTGACTCGAAGATATAAAAACTTCGTTGGAATACTAAAGTTTCATAATTATACTGCGATTTGAAGAAATAAAATCTTCATCGTTTAAGTCTGTGATTGAATTGTTATTCTGGTTTTATTAACTAAAACAGTTTGTCAATTTGTGATGACAAACGAATAATGGCAATTGAGACTGGAACTACCTCTGCGAATCTTGCACTGATTACTCCTACAACCTGCATGTGTGCCACCTACCGAGAAACCTCGCGAAATTCATCGATGTCAACTTTAAAGGATGGCAAAGAAAGAATATTTTTGGCTTACCACCCTTGGTATGCAAAAGTTCACCGGTGAGGACCTCCTGCGTACTGCCGCCGACATGCCCGACAACCAACAGTTCATGGTTACCGAGGCTTGGAAAGCGGTGATTTTTGGGCAAAGGGTATATTTTTTGGGCCTTAGAAGATGACTTGTACAACGTCTACAATGCAGTAGAGACATCCAAAGAACTATGGAGTGAACTTGAAAATAAGTACAAAACTGAAGATGCTTGCTTGAAGAAGTTTGTGGTTGCCATATTCCTAGACTACAGAATGGTGGATGGAAAAACCGTTGGAACCCAAGTTCAAGAGCTTCAACTTATCTTCCATGACCTTATTGCTGAAGGTATGGTAGTAAATTAAGCGTTCCAAGTGGCTGCAATGATTGAGAAGTTGCCGCCCTCATGGAAAGATTTCAAGAATTATCTTAAGCACAAAAGAAAGGAAATGAAGTTGGAAGATCTTGTGATTCGTCTCAAGATCGAGAAAGATAACAAAATCGCTGAGAAGAGGTACCGTAAGACTTCACCAATTGAAGGGGCAAACATCGTTGAAGATGTTGCTCTGAAAAAGAACAAGAAAAGGAAGAGGCCTTCTGGAAAGGAGAAGGATTCCAACAAGAAAAAATTCAAGGGCAACTGCTTTAATTGTGGGAAAGCTGGCCACAAATCCCAAGATTGTCGTCTCCCAAAAAAGAACAAGGGAAAAGGACAAGCCAATATGGTGGAAAAGAATGATGATATGGATGATCTGTGTGCAATGCTATCGGGGTGCAATTTGGTTGGAAACCCAAATGAGTGGTGGCTTGATTCTGGTGCCACTCGACATGTTTGCGCTACAAAAGAAGCATTTGCAACCTATGCTCCCGCTGGACCCGAAGAGGTATTGTTTATGAGAAATACTGCAACAGCCAAGGTTGAAGGATATGGGAAGATACTTCTGAAGATGACTTCCGGCAAGGTCCTGACTCTCAACAATGTTATGCACGTTCCACCAATTCGGAAGAATTTAGTTTCAGCCGGACTACTCGTCAAAACGGGTTTAAGTGTGTGTTGGTTAGTGAGAAAATTGTAATAAGTAAGAATGATTTGTTCATAGGAAAGGGTTACCTCACCGAGGGCCTTTTCAAACTCAATGTAATGGTTGTTGACAGTATTAATGAAAATTCAGCTTCGTCTTACTTATTGGAGTCAAATGATTTATGGCATGTTCGTTTAGGACATGTCAACTACAAAACCTTGCACAAATTGATTAATTTAGAAGTATTGCCTAAATTCGAGTGTAATAAATCTAAATGTGAAATCTATGTTGAATCTAAGTTTGTTAAACATCCATATAAGTCTATTGATAGGAATTCAAATCCTTTAGACTTAATTAACACAAATATATGTGATATGAAGTCAATACCATCTCGCGGTGGGAAAAAGTATTTTATAACTTTTATTGACGATTGCACTCGATATTGTTATGTGTATTTGCTTAATAGTAAGGATGAAGCAATTGATGCATTTAAGCAATACAAGAACGAAGTGGAAAATCAATTGAATAAAAAGATAAAAATGATTAGAAGTGATAGGGTTGGAGAGTACGAATCTCCTTTTGCAGAGATATGTTTAGAATATGGAATTATTCATCAAACTACTGCCCCTTACACACCACAATCAAATGGAATTGCGGAAAGGAAAAACCGAACATTAATGGAAATGATGAATGCCTTACTAATAAGTTCCGGTTTACCACAAAGCTTGTGGGGGAAAGCTATTCTTACAGCTAACCGAATACTCAACATGGTGCCCCACAACAAAACACAATCTATTCCATATGAACTATGGAAATGAAGAAAACCCAACTTGAAATATTTCAAAGTGTGGGGGTGTTTAGCAAAGGTCCAAGTTCCTTTGCCCAAAAGAGTAAAAATCGGACCAAAAACTGTGGATTATGTTTTTATTGGCTATGCTACAAACAGCAAAGCTTGTCGGTTTTTCGTTCACAAATCGGATAATCCCGAAATTCATGTCAATGCGGTAATTGAATTAGATAATGTTGAATTCTTTGAAAACATTTATCCGTATAGAACTGAATGTGAGTCGTCAAGTGAAAGATCTAAACGACCGCGGGAAGAACCAAAGGAAATTACACCAAGTAAAAAGGATGCAAGGCGTAGCAAACGTCAAAGGACATCTACTTCCTTTGGACCAGATTTTGTGACATTTTTGCTTGAAAATGAGCCTCAAACATTTAAAGCAGCGATGTCTTCTTCTGATTCATCATTTTGGAAAGAGGCAGTCAATAGTGAGATTGAATCAATTTTGAACAACCATACATGGAAATTGGTTGATCTTCCTCCTGGAAATAAACCTTTAGGATCAAAATGGATTTTTAAAAGGAAAATGAAAGCTGATGGCACTATTGACAAATATAAGGCAAGACTTGTAGTCAAAGGTTATAGACAAAAAAAAGGTCTTGATTACTTTGACACATACTCGCCGGTAACAAGAATAACATCTATTCGGGTGTTAGTGGCACTGTCGGCCGTATATGGTCTTGAAATCCATCAAATGGATGTCAAGACAACTTTCTTAAATGGAGAATTGGAGAAAGAAATTTACATGGAACAACCTGAGGGCTTTGTGGTTCCTGGTAAAGAAAGAAAAGTGTGCAAACTTGTTAAGTCACTTTATGGACTTAAACAAGCACCCAAACAATGACATGCGAAATTTGATCAAACAATGTTGGCAAATGGATTTAAGATTAATGAGTGTGACAAATGTGTTTACATTAAAAATACTCAAAATCATGAAGTCATTGTTTGTTTATATGTTGATGACATGTTGATAATGAGTAGAGATATTACCGATGTAAATGCTACAGGCGTATCTTTGACTAGCAAATTTGATATGAATGACTTAGGAGTTGCTGATTTGATCTTAGGCATCAGAATTCATAAAACTCAACAAGGTCTAGCATTATCGCAGTCTCATTATATTGAAAAAGTACTTGACAAGTTTAAGTATTTAAATTTCAATGTTGCAAAGACTTCAATTGATGTAAGTTTTGCACTTCAAAAGAATGAAGGTGAAAGTGACTCACAATGGGACTATGCACGAGTTTTGGGAAGTTTGATGTATATTATGAATTGTATACGACCAGATATAGCATGTGTTATAAGCAAGCTGAGTCGATTAACGAGTAATCCCAATCAAACTCATTGGATGGCAATGAAATGAGTCTTGGGGTATTTAAAACACACTCAAACATATGCTTTGCATTATAATAAATATCCCGTAGTAATTGAGGGATATAGTGATGCAAACTGGATCACCGGATCATCTGAAGTTAAATCCACGAGTGGATATATTTTCACTGTTGGTGGAGGAGCAGTGTCTTGGAAATCATCAAAACAGACATGCATCGCCCGCTCTACAATGGAATCTGAATTTATAGCTTTAGACAAGGCCGGTGAAGAAGCTGAATGGCTCCGAAATTTCTTAGAAGATATTCCATTCTGGCCCAAACCTTTGGCTCCTATATGTATACATTGTGACAGTCAAGCAACAATAGGTAGGGCAGGGAGCGTAATGTACAACGGAAAATCTCGTCACATACGACGAAGACACTATACCGTTAGACAACTCCTCTCTAGTGGCGTTATCACGATTGACTATGTAAAGTCAAGAGATAACGTGGTGGATCCGCTTATAAAAGGTTTATCTAGAGAGGGAGTTAGTAGATCATCAATGGGAATGGGGTTAAGGTCGAGGACAAGTCATCATGACGGTAACTCTACCTAGCATACTGGAGATCCCAAGAGCTAGGTTCAAGGAGATCAAACAAAGTTGTGATTGACGGCTCAATATTATCAAATAACTCAACCCATTCTCGGATGAAGACAATGTTCAGAAATAAGGATAATTTTATTTTCCTAGTCTTGAATAATCTTCAACACACGAGTTGCCTTTAAAATTAAGTTAGACCCAAAGTTATTTTTTATTATTGTATCAAAATTGAGACCATCCCGATCATGATTTAAACGATTATCATGCTCAAAATATCTAGTTCGAGAATATGAGGTGGTGAGTCCCTAATAATTTATTTAATCCTTATATACGATCTTATACAATCTCCACTATATGAGATAGTTTTTCATAATTAAATTAAGCTTAAAATCTATTGCTAATCATAAATGCAAATGTGACATATTTTTATATAAAATTTTAACACTTAATATAGTTAATATATATTTTACTTTTCTAACTATTTGATTATAATAAGTTACATTTACATGATAATTTAAGTATGAGTGCAGCTAAATATTTACCCTCTCGAAACTCGTTTTCTTCCATGGCCATAGACTCATGCACTTGCACTCTCTTTTCACCATTAGATAAGGTCGGCCGCTTGATAGCACCGAACCTTTTACTACGTGTCGACTTTTAAACGCATGATTAACTTTGGGTCCATCGAAAAGGACAGACCGTACTTATCTCTAGTGTTTTCTTTTACTGAGTCTCTGCCTATATAAACAACCCATAGCTCACAATTCAAGAAATTAGAAAAACAAATTTCAGAATATTTTAATTTTCTCTCCAATTTTCTAAATTAAACTTGCAAAATTCTTTCTGTGCATTTTATAACCAGTGAAAAAATGGGTGTTCAAGAAACGGATCCTCTTTCACAACTAAGTTTGCCACCCGGGTTTCGGTTTTACCCGACTGATGAAGAGCTTTTAGTTCAATATTTGTGCCGTAAAGTTGCAGGTCATGATTTCTCTCTACAAATCATTGGTGATATTGATTTGTACAAATTTGATCCTTGGGTTCTACCAAGTAAGTTTCTTCTTTTCTTTCAAATTAAGCTCTCGTTGTGTGCACAATTCGGAGGTCAGACCAATCTATTGTACGCAGCATTATCTGTATTTCTCCAAGTGATTATCTGCATTTCTCCAAATGATTGTTTAGCTGTTTTTACGGCTAAAATCTGTGACCTCTAATTACATGCCAATAATTTTACCAGTTATGCCAGATTGCCCTTCAATTTTAATGTTCACTAACTTGATTAATTAATTAATTATTTTATTGTTGAATTTTGTAAAGGCAAGGCGATTTTTGGAGAAAAGGAATGGTACTTTTTCAGTCCAAGAGATAGAAAGTATCCAAATGGGTCAAGACCAAACAGAGTAGCTGGCTCTGGGTATTGGAAAGCAACTGGAACTGATAAAGTAATTACTACTGAAGGAAGAAAAGTTGGAATAAAAAAAGCTTTAGTGTTTTACATTGGTAAAGCACCTAAAGGAACAAAGTCCAATTGGATTATGCACGAGTACAGACTCAGTGAACCTTCAAGAAAAATTGGGAGTTCCAGGGTATGTTGTCGTATCTATTTTTCCAAACACAAAAATCAATTTCAGTTATTAAAAATATTTTTCGCTATTTACATTCCGTTAAATATCAGCTAATTCAACGGTTCTTACTTACAATTGTTCCTTCTTTTTTTTTTTTTTGGTAAATTATGTCGTATCTTTTTTCCAGAGAAAAACTAGTTTCAACAATAAAAATTGTTTATCAACTATTTACAATCAGCTAATCGATGTATTGTTTTTAAATGTGCAACTGCTTATTTATAAAATCATCAAAAAGCCGTTAGAGTTTATCAGCTATTTACAATCCGTTGATTTAAATGGTTCTTACATACATTTTTTTTTTTTGTGAATTGTGACAGTAATAGCTTCTTTTTGTGTGTATTTTTAGTTGGATGATTGGGTGCTATGTCGAATTTACAAGAAAAATTCAAGTGCGCAAAAATCGAATATTTCTGATTTACAGAACAAGGAGATAAGCCATGGTTCTTCATCATCATCGTCATCTCAATTTGACGATATGCTCGAATCTCTACCAGAAATTGAAGACCGTTATTTCTCCTTACCGAGAATGAACTCTATGAGGAATTTTCAACAAGATGATAAGCTCAATCTTCAACAATTGGGTTCTGGACACTTCGATTGGGCCACTCTAGCTGGGATCGAATCGATCCAAGAAATGTCTATCGGACCAAATCAAGGTCCGGTACATTTGAACAATCATAACAACAACCAGAATAATGTTGATGAATTTTTTGCACACCCAACTCCGTTAAATTTCCACGGAGACGTTAAGTTTGAAGGAAGGGTGGATGAAGTAGTAGTAGATAGCAGGATAAGAGCTCAGCGGGTTAACAACTCGGGTTTCTTACAAGATAACTCAACCGGGTTTGCTGGAACTTATTCGACTTCGGCGCCTGACCCGTTTGGAATCCGGTACCCGACCCAAACAGTAAATATGGGGTTCACTGGGTAAATAGTTTGGAAAGGATAAAAATGTGAATGGTAATAGAATATTTCCCGAATATTCTTTCATTAATTGTATATTTCTTATTTTAGGTAGAATTGTATTCATATTGTAATTAGATTTCCTATTTTAGATAGAATTATATTTTATGTACTACTATATATATTATACATTATTGATGAATACAATCTTTCTCTTTCAGAAGAGCCTACTTTCAACCATGGTTCGTGTCGCCAACGTTGCTTTCATGGGATCGCGTCGCCAACGTTGCTTTTGTGGGATCAACTGCTCGTTTTCGATATAGAACTGGATAATAAAAAACTGCGTCTTTTTTTTTTGAATCGAGCGAGATGCAATGAACATATTCTGGTATCAGACCCTAAAAATACCTATACCGCTGCTCACCATAGCTCTCGGTCGTCACCCCCACGGAATCCTAGTGTCACACCTCCTTCCAAAATGGTAAGGTCGAACAGAAAATTCGAACAATAAATAATCTAATTCGTTCCCTACTTGCTCACGTCTCAATTCCCCTTCAATTATGGCATTACGCACTCTTCATGGCCACCTATTTCCTAAACATAATTCCAAACAAGTCTCTAGCTCAACGGTCGCCCACTTAAGTTAAGTTTGTAAGAACCCCTCATATTAATACTTGTGTATCTTTAGAAGACTGTTATCCTATCTATCCGACCACTCACTAACTCCAATCCCGGTCTTCCCCGTGTGTGTTTCTGGGTTACCCCGCCAATCATCGTGGTTACTCGTTCTATGACTTGTCAAGCCGTAAACTTATTATTTCACGCCATGTCCTATTTGATAAGTCTTAATTCCCCTTTGCCTCCCTAAACTCGCCACCTCAACATTCATACGACTTCCTAGATGATGGCTTGTACCCTCTTCTAATTTATCATTTACATAGTCCGCCGTCCCAGACCCCGGTACTCGCCCCCCTCATCGGACAGTCTGGGACACATTGCCCACCCAGTTCTGCCGACGGTGACCCGGAACAGACCGCCTCAGGGTGATTCCGCAGCCACCTCTTGGAAAATCGAGCATCGGCCAGCCCTGCCCTTCCTCCTCTTCCCGACAGTCCCGCAGCACACACCCCTCCCATCCCGCATCCCGAGACACGCTCTCAGATCATGGAACACGTGCCATGCACGAAATTCATAAAACCTAAACGGTTGTTTAACCTATCCGTTTCAGTTGTCCCTTCCCTTGTCCCTCGGAATTCGAATGATGCATTGTCTGACCCTAATTGGAAAGCCGCAATGATTGACGAATATAATACCCTTATGGATAATAAGACGTAGGACCTAGTACCCCGTTCACCTGATGCTAACATTATTCGTTCTATGTAAATTTTTAGACATAAAAAGAAATCTGATGGTTCTTTTGAGAGGTACAAAGCTCGTCTTGTATGTGATGGCATGTCTCAATAGGTGGGACTGAACTGAGATGAAACATTCAGCCCGATCGAAAAGCTCGCAACCATCCGGACTGTCCTCAACATTGCTCTATCCAAGTCTTGGCACATTCATCAGCTTGATGTCAAGAATGCCTTCTTACATGGGGATCTTCATGAAACAGTATATATGCATCAGGCTATGGATTTCAGGGATCCTATTCATCTGGATTATGTGTGTCTGTTGCGGAAATCGCTATATGGACTTAAACAGGCTCCTCGAGCATGGTACCAACGGTTCGCCGATTATGTCTCCTCTATGAGTTTTTCCGATCATTCCCTGTTTATCTACAACAAGGGTACATACATGGCTTACCTATTATTATATGTTGATGACATCATTCTCACCATATCATCTGATGCTCTCCGTCGGTCCATTATGTTTCTCTTTTCATCTAGTTTGCTATAAAGGATCTGGGCCCACTGAGTTATTTCTTGGGTATCTCTGTCACTCGACATTCTGGCGGCCTATTTCTGTGTCAGAAGAAGTACGCCGAAGAGATCCTTGACCGTGCAGGCATGACATCTTACAAACCATCCCACACGCCAGTAGACACCAATTCCAAGCTCAGCGCTGATTCCGACCCCCCATATTAAACCTCCCGCTTCGACTGCGGGGGTGTAATAGAATATTTTCCGAATATTCTTTTGTCAATTGTATATCTCTTATTTTATGTAGAATTGTATTTCTATTGTAATTATGTTATATTTCGTATTGTAATTAGGTTGATTAGTTACCTAATTTAAATATTCTTGTACTACTATATATATATATATATGATATATTATTGATGAATACAATCAAGTAACATATTCCTTTAGATACCTTCAAGACAATTTGGAAATATTGTACTGATTAATGGGGGTGGAAAGGGCATTTATTCTTTGATTGGGGGACGAAAAAAGCAAATATTTACAAGATTTTGTTCATGCAACTGTGCACATATACAATGTATTTTGTTGTGTACATACTGTTGACCCTTGTACTAGAATTTATGCAGGGGATGTATTTTATGCAAAGCTTTTGTAATATACTACTCGTAGGAATACAAATTGGAGGATTTAGTTAATTTTATTCTTGTTACATACTTTTGAGTCTTATGCATCTTGCATCCTTAACGTGAATTTGTTAAATTTTTTAGGCCGTTCTTATCAAATCTAACAATTAAAATTTGTTAAATATGGTGATAAAACTGCTTATTTTTAATAAACCTAAAAGATCATTAAGATAATTTGAACATATGTAAAACTGCTTATTTTTAATAAACCTAAAAGATCATTAAGATAATTTGAACATATCTCAAAAATGAGATCGTATTCTACTTCAGGTGTCTCAATGATATAAGTTTTAGTTGAGGTATCTAATGAAAGATTCTGCATCCCGATATCTTAGGAAAAAAGTGTATTATTAGTATGACCAAATTTAATGTTGTTCTGTTCCTAGTTTATCTTAGATTGCTTAGGCGTGACATTAGCTTCATTTCACTACAAAAGTTTAAAGTTGCTGCATTATTGGAAGATAGACGTGATCGATTATGAACACTGAGAAAAAGAAGTAACATTGGTCTAATTACCAGTTCAAATTGGTGCAAAGGAGAAATACAGAGACATTGAATTGACTATTCGAAATGAATTAATTCAAGTACTAGTCCCAAATTTTATGGAATTCTACTTAGGGTTAGATATAATTAAGAACGAGTCATGAAGTGTTTGTGCCCAATTTATTCGGTCTAGGCATAAAACCTGATAAATACTTATCAGTATCGGATCTTTATACAAAATTAAGTAATAATTTTAATACTCAACAAATTAAAATGAAAATATTATATCACTTAATCATGATTAAATATTAAAAGTGTGTATACAAGATACATGTTTTCTTATTTATTCACTTGGTATAACTCGATACAAATAATTTCTTACCGCATAACCTAATAAGTTAATTTTCAATCTTTATTTAAAGGTCCAAGAAGTACTCAATTCTCTAACTAAAATGATAAAAAATAAAATAAATTGATCGAGAAACTTCTTGACGCATGTTGTAATAAGAATATTTTAAGGAATAGTTGTTGAGTGTGACACTTACTCAATTAGACGCAATCTCCATTTGACACTGCTAATATTAAATGTCATTAGATGGGGTTGAAGTTGAACTACTTTGATAACTTCCGGAAAATCATTACTTCGGGTAATTCTGTAGAATTATCCTTTTTAGCTTTTTTCAAAAGTGTGCTAATGAAGTTTTAACTTATTTGTTCAATTAAACAAAGAGTAGGCTCTAGTAGTATGTCATTATATGAATCTACCACAACTTTCCAAATTGAAAGTTGAGGTCACATCTACACTTGCCCTTCCACGTCTTCATACGTTTTGTTAAGAATTCATGTTCTCATTTCATATTCAATGTGTGACTCTTAATACTTTTTCGCACGCCCAAACCTTGTTAACTGGAGCGTGAATAATATAATTTGAGGATCCAATATCGGTGAACATAGAATTGGAATGTACCTAGTTTTGATACCATGAAAAAGCATATTGAGTTTTGTTGACATAAGAGTCGACTTTTTCATAAGTCGATTTATTTTGCTGACATATGGAGTTTTATTTTTACGTTACAATTGGTTTTTTGGCATTTGGTATGCAAGGTGTCCTTGTCTTATAATGTGACAACATTATATGCGATGTACACATAAAAGACAATTATACTTTTGGGTCTACTAATTCCTTCACGAGTCATGACAAAGATGCCACATACTGTGGATTTCTTTCGGAGGTTTCATGACAAGCATGCATACTTTTCATCTATCATCAACTATCCTTTAGAAAAAATAAGTAATTTGGTGAAATTGAAAGTTTCTTGTGGTGAATTTGCATCATGCAATATAGGTTCTAGGATTTGGTATAAATTTTAGCATAGTGTATTTGAGTTTCATTTGTAAAAGTTTAAACGTCAATGTACTTGTGTTGAAACGTTACATGTAAAGAGTTTGCAAACTTCAATATAACTTTCTAAGAATTTACTTGTAATTTTTTTTAACTCTAGCGTGTGATGCTGACGCATTTTCATGTTTTAACTAAGAGTATTTTAATTGCTATTTTATTTGTATTTTTATTTTAAATATGATTAAACGTTGAATAGTTTCAACAGGGTGGCTAAATTTTAAAATTATAGTCCGAAAATGATTATTTTCTTGGAGTTACATATTCAATGTCTGATTTGGTCATATATATCATGTATTAAAGTCTTCTTCCACCATGATTATTTGGGTCTTGCTCATCCTTTTGACTTTGGACTTGGTCCTTTTCTATGACATGAATTGGGTCAAAGTTACTCTTAGTCCATATAGCTGTGTTCCTCCTGGGCCTAGCCCGTTCCACATAAAAGGCCCAGTATCAGTTATTGTGAGTTCAGTTTTTGTGCAATTCATAAAACTGAACTACCAACAATAGGGCCTAACACATTACAATAAATTTGGGAAATATTTGCACAAGTCGTTCCATATAACTACGAGTTCAAATATTGTGAAAGCCCAGAAAATATAAAAAATGTCGGACTTCTTTTTGAGGTTATCCATCCAACATACACTGTAGTAAAATACTTCCTCCATCCCAAACAGTTGTCATGTTTCTCTTTGAAGATAGTCAAATTAACTCTCGTTAAGCAACACATGACAATTAATTTGGAATGAAGGGAGTACAATTTAGGGAAAAAATTGGAATCTTAACATTTTTAGCCCGATCGCAAAAAGAAGTATCACCCGCCCAAGCATAACAATTTATAACTGTTGTCATGTATACTTAATATATGACAAGTATATGATAAATATACCTAAGTGTACAATGTATTCATACAAACAACTTTAATCCGTTGTCGTGTATACTTAATAAATGACAAGTATATAATAAATATACACAAGTGTACATAGTATTGATACTAATTACATAGATTATATAGTAATTATACTGGCTAGAATTTTCACAAAGAATCACACTTGGAATTGGGGCCCATTTACATTTATCTATTGGAAGGTCCACATTGTCCATAGAGTGCGAAGCAAGCCTTCAAACTTTACAAGAAAACTTTGTCTCTCAAAAAGGCCTGACTTGACATTTTGTTCCGATGAAAACTTTTGGACGACAAGAATGCCTGTGATCTTTAAAAAAATTACGTTAATAGATCCCAAGAAATCTGTGCAGTCGCTCATACCTTTGCAAGAATTTCAAACAAAAATAATCAAAGTCGGTACAATAGTAGACAAATTATTTGATATTCATGATAATACAGTGGATATTAGCAAAAGAAAATCATTATATTATGTTCCGTGGAAAGCTGGCATATGAAAGACATAATATTCTATATTCAACAAAATCCAGCTTGTTGTATGACTCTGTGAATTTACTTCCATCCTGCAATTATGAGTGACAAAATTAGTCCAAACCCAAATGACCCGCTCAACTCGCCTAAAGTTTCATAGGTTTGTGGCAAGAGTGATGCCCAAGTTAACCCATCATAAATCAGCAGCCTATATGAACTCATGATGATGTCCAAACTTGATCCACGAGAATGCTCAATCTTATTAGAGCTCCACTCTAAATTAAAATTTTTATTTATAAATAATTATTTAAAAAATTCTTTTATTATTTCGGAACAATAAAAATACAGCAACGCACCCCAACCACCCAACATATTATCCATCCACCCTACCCCTCCCCTACACCAAGCCCCACCCAAGCACTGAACCACCCTTACATCTCTGTCCCCTACCTTGCCTACTCCACCCCCAACTCCCTACCTCCCTACCACCCCTACCCTATCTACCCCTACCTCCCGCCTCCTACCCCCACCCAACACTTTCCTTACCCCATTATCAAATTTCTATTTCATATTTTTCTTACTTTTATAAATAATTTATAAAAAATATGATTTTTTTTCTTACCTCCACCCCGCCCCTCCAACCCCACTTTCCCCATTGCCCTACCCCCATCCTAAATTTCTATTTCATATTTTTTTTACTTTTATAAAAATAATGAAAATTTTTCTTACCTCCCCCAACCGCCCTAACCCACACATACCCCCCCCCACCCCAACCCCATCCTCACATTTCTTTTTCATAGTTTTTTGTTACTTTTATAAAATTAAAAAACAAATCTTATCTCCCCCTACCCCCTCCACCCCCATCCGATGCCCTACCCTATTCCTCAAATTTCTATTTCACGTTTCTTTTACTTTTATAAACAATTTATAAAAAGTATGAAATTGTTTCTTAACTCCCCTCCCCTTCCCGCCATACCCACACCTACCCCCATCCACCCCCACCCCATTGCTCTACCACATCCTCAAAATTCTATTTCATATTTTTTACTTTTATAAAACATATCAAAAATTCTTACCTCCCTCCCCCCACATACCCCCTCCACCCCACCCCATCCTCAAATATCTATTTCATATTTTTTGTTACTTTTATAAAAAAATTATTAAAAATTCTTACCTCCCCTTACCCCTTCCACCCCACCCCATGCCCTACCCCATCCTCAAATTTCTATTTCATATTCTTTTTACTTTTATAAAAACAATTATAAAAAATATGAAATTTTTTCTTACCTCCCCCACCCTCCACCCCCCACCCCATGCCCTACCCCATCCTCAAATTATAAAAAATATAAAATTATTTTAAATTTATAAACTTTTTATAAAAAATGATAAAATTTTGCCTACCCCATCGAATTTGTTGATGTTGCACCCATGAAGTATGGAAAGTGCCAAACATCCCCACCCCATCCCCCAACCCGAAGTTTTTACTTTATATAAAATTATTTTATAAAAAATGAGAAATTTTTCTTACCCCACTACCCAGCCCCACCTCTCACCCCTGCCCTCCCACCCCCTATTTTATATATTTATTTTGCTTTTATAAAAAATTTAAAAAATCATAAAAATATTATTCTTATTTTAAAAATAAAGATATGGAAAAATCAAATATCATACAAAATAAAAAAAATCATAGAAGGTAAGTTTGAAATTTGTAAAAGCAATGGGTCAAGTTGGGCAAGTTGAGTTATGACTCATCGTTTAGCCCATCTTGACCCGTCCATCTTTACCCATGTAAGGTTTGGACGGGTTGGACATTGACCCATCTATTAATTCAACCTATCTTGACCCTCCTAATAGGGGTGAGCGGGTCCGGGTACCCTAACATTTTTTAACTACCCGGACCCTACCCGGTAAAAGATCGGTTCCTAAATTTACTACCCGGAACCTACCCGTAGCAATCATTACCGGAACCTTGGACCGAGGTCCGTAGGTTCCCTGCACCTGTAAATAAAAAACACAAATGAAGCAACAATTTTTAAGCCTATGAGAATAAAAAAGAGTTCTAAAATAATTTCATCAAGTAGTTTTTAGCCTGCAATCTGAGTTTTTAGTACCCTTATAAGAAGTTTTAGAAAACTTATTCATTGTAGAAAAGCTAATTACATTGCAAAACCTAAAATTGCAAGTCAAATTTGACACTCAATTAATTGAACGTGTTGATTTCAAAATAAATTTGAAAATATCGAATTAAACTTATTTTTGTGTTCATAAGCTCTTCGATACAAAAGAAAAGCTTTATTATACTAGTAAATCTCTAAATTTCATCTTCACAACTACAAAAATATACACAAATTTTTAAAATAGATTTACATTTCAAATAAAAAGTAATACAAATTGAAGATGAGTATCACTTTGAAATAGAAACGAACATATGATATTAAAAAAGAAATTGAAGAGTTAGATATGAACCCATATGCATTTTAGGAATGACGTGAACACAACCAAAGGAGAGAAAGAGGCAAAGGTGAAGCTTCAATGACGACAACGATGAAAGTACCTGAGAGAAAGCTTCAACAACGACGACGATGAAGCTCGGTGGTGTAGCTAAAACGCCATTGTTATTGAGAGGGTTTTGGGGGGGGGAAAATCAATGTGCAAAGGCAACAAATAATTTTGGAGAAAGTTAAAAGTGGTCCAAATGTTTAAAAAAAAAATTTAATATTTTATAGGTTCCGGGTATCGGTTCCGGGTCCGGGTACCCTGTCTCTATTTGCCGGAACCGGAACCGGACCCGACATTGATCGGTTCCTAATTTTACTACCCGGACCCTACCCGTTATTATAATTTATCTACCCGGAACCTACCCGTTAGTGTCGGTTCCGGTCGGATATCTGGGTACCCTGTACCCGTGTTCACCCCTACCTCCTAACATCAGTCCAAACGGCGCATCTACCACCCCTACCTGCAATCTTATACTACGAATTGAGTTTAACTTTTATCTATTTAAAATGTAGGAATTTTTTAAAACCATCACGACGTCATCCAATAGATAAATACATGTAACTCTTCATTAAAAATGTGTGAACAAAGGCTTATATTAATAGCTGGAAAAAAATGAAGCTATATATATATAAGGTGCACGAATATTCGTAATGGTTGAGGGCTTCTTGTTACAATTATTTTTGAAATGTTTTAGCAATCAGAAACAATGTTCGACGAGATAAGTATGGAGATGACGAAGTGATAATATAAGACCCTGTAGAATAGTGTAATTCTCATTGGTTGGAGGCTTCTCATTAATGCAATATTTATAGGTGTTTTACAATTTACAAACCTAATTGGAGAAGGATCTCTACTTTACATAATTACACTAGAATAATAATTACAGAATATATGGAGAATATTAATATATCTCTATTACACCCCCTCAGTCGGAGCGGGAGGAGACCGGACATTGAGACTGGAACTAAAGTCAAGAAACAGCTCCCGAGGAAGTCCTTTAGTAAATATATCTGCGTACTGATATGAAGAAATGTAACACCCTAACATGACCCATGACAACCTTCTCACGAACAAAATGAATATACATATCAATATGTTTGGTTCGCTGATGCTGGATCGAGTTATGAGACAAGTAAACATCAGATATGTTATCACGATAGACAAGAGATGCCTTACGTAAGGGGCAGTGAAGCTCTAGAAGAAGGTTTCTGAGCCAGCATGTCTCGGCAACAACGTTCGCAATGCCTCTATATTCTGCTTTTGCACTCGAACGGAATAGCGTGGCTTGCCGTTTGGCGGACTACGAGATGAAATTATCACCATGGTCGGTGCAGAAGGATAAAGATGTAATCCTTAGTCAAGAGTACCTTTAATGTAACGAATGATACGTTTAAGAGCGGTAAGTGAGGCTCCTTAGGAGCATGCATGAACAAACACACCTGCTGAACGGATCCTATAAAGAGAAGGATCGAGCATAGGATCCCCGTCATCGGCACAGAGTTGAGTGGGCATGATCTTGCAGTTTTCCATTTTATCCCTGTAAACAATTTCTTCGGTTTACTTACGCTGGCACAGGAACATTGCATTTTCGGATCTGGTCACTGAAATCCCCAAAAAATAACTCAACTTACCCAAGTCTGTCATAGAAAATTCAAATATGAGCAAGGTAATGATTTCGTGTTTTAGCATATCAGATGAGGCAGTCAGAACAATATCATCCACATAGAGCAAAAGGTATGCAATGTCATTACCTCGATGAAAAATATAAAGTGAGTTATCACTTTTACTACACACGAACCCGATCTGCATGATGTAAGTGGCAAAGCGCTCATACCAAGTACTGGGAACTTGTTTCAAGCCATAGAGTGACTTTCGAAGACGGCAGACATATTGAGGAGCATATGAATACACAAAACAGGGCGTTTGATGCATTTATGGTCTAATGATGCTACTATGAAATGTTTACTCATGGGTGGGGCAAGCTATGGTTTCTTTCAACTCCTCATGTAAGAACGTATTTTTCATATCAAATTGATGAATCGGCCAGTTCTTTTCCACAACTATGCTCAAAACAATATGAATAGTGGTTGGTTTAACTACTGGACTGAAGGTCTTGCCACAATCAACTCCCTCTTGTTGCCCCGTGTCATTTGCCACAAGTCTCACCTTATGGCATTCAAGCTTACCACTATTTCTGAATTTGTGACGATATAGCCACATCCAATGAATGACATTCACCCCATTTGGTCTCTGGATAAGATCCCAAGTGAGCTGTGAAGTGAGCGCATTAAATTCCTCACACATGGCCGCATTCCAATTTGGGTCAAGCTTAGCTAATTTGGGGTTTTTAGGTATAGGTGAGATAGTATGAGTGGAAGGTTAAAGTGTACGTTCGGTTTGAAAATCCCGTGCTAAGAATGAGTTTCCATACTGTGGGTCGGAAGCGGGATGGTTTGGGTGACGGGCAGTGGGGTGGTTACGAACAGTGGGTTGGTATGGGATGCGGTATTTTCTGACACATGAATAGTGGCAGGGGTGTGGCAGTGGGCTTGGTGACACGGGAGCAGTGACAGGGGGTGGAGCAGTGGGCTTGGTGATGGGACTGATACGGCCGAGACGGGAGCAGTGGGTCGACTGGTGGTCGGCGGGATGCGGTGGGTAGTCGACGGAGGCAGGGGTAGTGACGGGAGGGGATGGGTGCCATGATGTATTGCGGTTCTAATGAGGGGGGAAGTGTCCGAATCATCAAGGAAGCCGTAATCAGTGACTTGAAAATTTTGGACGTTTGCAAATGGGAAAATGTTCTCGTCGAATGTGACATGGCGAGAGACTTAGATTTTATCTGTGGACAAGTCATAACATAAGTACCCCCTATGGTTTGACGGAAAATCTAAGAAAATTGAAGGGGTAGTTCTATGAGCTAATTTGTGAGGGGCCGTGGAGGCCAGATTCGGGTACCATAGACAAAAAAAATCCGAATGTGATTATAAGAGGGTATCCGACGGAAGAGAATTTCGGTTGGAGTTTTATTATGAAGAGTTCGTGTTGGTAATATATTAAGAAGGTATGCCGCCATATGCAAGGCGTATACAAAAAAAAAGGGATGGAAGCATGGAAGAGCATAGTGCGGATCTTGTTATTGATAGTGCGTAGAATTCTTTTGGCTTTACCATTTTGAGATGAGGTATAAGGGAAAGAAAAGCGAAACACCATGCCATTATCCGCACAATATTATGAAAAAGGGAATTGTCAAACTCACGACCGTTGTCACATTGAAATGTTTTGATATTTTTCTTAAACTGGGTTTTAACATACGCTTGAAACTCAAGAAAGATTTGGTAAACTTGGGACTTATATTTTAGAGGATAAACCCAAAGAAAGTGAGAAAAATCATCCAAAAACAATAAATAATATTTGTGACCTAGTTTGCTAGTAATTGGAGAGGTCCATAAATCCGCATAAATAATATCAAAAACAAAAAACGTTACACTTAGTGATGACTGAAAAGGAAATCTAACATGCTTCCCTAATGGACAAGAGTAGCAATTGTGGAAATATTTTCCTTTATTACATTGAATTAAATTGTGACACCTAAGAAAATTAAAAACGGGTGCTCCCGGGTGCCCAAATCTATCGTGCCAAGTTGATGGAGAGATTCCAGCTAGAGAGGTATGTGGATTAACACTGGGAGCGGAATTAGATGAGAATAGATAGAGGTCCCCCACACTATTGCATCTCGTAAGAGTTGTCCCCGTATGTAGGTCCTTCACAGAAAAACCAAAAGGGTCAAACTCAATAGATACGGAATTGTCACTAGTAAATTTCCTAACAGAGATTAAGTTTTTAATGACATTAGGCGCGTATAAGACATTTTTAGGGTAAAAGGAGGGTGAGGTGGTGGTGTTTGTGTGGTGCCATTACCTTGAATTGGAATGCGATCGCCATTTTCGACCAAAATATATTGAGGATTATGCAAATTAAACAGTTGAGGGAGATTACCAGAGTTATGAGTGAGATGAGATGTGGCTCCCATATCTATGTATCATGCATCGTCGGGCTGTTGGAGATTCATAGTGTTATAGGCCTGACTTAGTTCGGTAGGGCTCATAAGACCGTATGTCTGTTGTTGTTGTTGGGTCGTGGAAAGGTGCGACTGGTTTGGCTGACCCATGTGACTTGGGCCAGGAGTTGGACCCAGAATGCTCGGACTCGGACTTGGGTATTGTGCCAGGTTGGTTGGGTAAGGGAAAAGGGGTGAGGCCCAAATTCCGGGGGTGGACCATGATATTAGGCTGGCCCACGGATATAGAGACTGGGCCTGCCGTGGCTGTCCACCGGAATTGGGTTGGCCCCTTCCCTTGCCATCGTAGTTGTTGCCTCGGCCTCTACCACCGTCTCGGTCGCTGCGCTGATTGTGGTGGTCCGCAGGTTGCTGTGGTTCGCAGGTTGCGGTGGTCCGGCGCGTGCAGGGGTAGTTAGCGGTGCGTCTACTACTAACACCTTCTGATTATGTTCGTCTTGTTTGGGACGTCTAGTCTCTTCCAATATCAACTGTGATCGGGCCTTCTTGAAGCTAGGGAATGGGTCAGCTTGCTGGATCATCGTCGCAAGTGTATCGTACTTACCTTTAGGCAACCCATTAATAAGTTGCAACACCATCTTTGTGTCGTAAATCGGAGTGCCAACATTAGACAATTGATTAGCAACTAATTCAAGTTGTTTACAATAGTCTGACATGTTAGTAAAGTTCCAAAGACGGATGTTGTTAAATTGTTCCTCCAGATACACGACATGTGTATGTTTGTTGTCTAGAAAGATTTCTTCTAACCTCGTCCATAAGTTGTGAGCCGAAGCACCTATCTTCATAATGGGTTGTTAATGTCGATTGGACGGGGGTGGAGGCGTCGATGTGATCAGGATGTTGTAAGCACATGCATGACTTCAGAATAGTTCAACCCACGACGAGTATTGACCATCCTCTTGATCAAGAACCAAATGGATAAAGTTCTTGATTTTTATTACGGTGATAGCCGGATGAAAGGGGTTGGTAGAGGAGGAGGGAGGAAGAGGATGTGTGACGTCTTGTGTAGAGGAGGAGGAATCATGAGAACCCATGTTGCCGCCGAAAATTTGGGAAGAGAGGGGAGGGGCGGCGAAAATTCTTTACAGATTGGGGGGTTGCCGCCGGAAAGAGGGGGGGGCGAAAAAAGAAAGAATTTTAAGGTGTTACAGTTTGTCTCTAGTGTAATTCTCCTTGGTTGGAGGCTTCTCATTAATGCAATATTTATAGGTGTTTACAATTTACAAACCTAATTGGAGAAGGATATCTACTACATAATTACACTAGAATAATAATTACAGAATATATGAAGAATATTAATATATTCTCTATCAGATCCGATTTATTATCTTTGCTCGTCTAAAAAGCAATTTATAATTATTTTATTCTGTAGCTTTGAGACACTTATGAAAAAACATGTGAGCTTTGATATATACTCAAGATTATGCGGTAGCAACCCGTGGATCTCAAGATCCACGAGTCTTCGTGATGGACATATGGAACTTTGTTCAAGTGGGAAATCGTTAATTCTTATATTGATAGCTGAAAAGAAATGAAATTAGATATAAGGTAGAAAACACTCTTGATGGTATGAGGCTTTTTAGAAAACGAACTTGACATAAAACTAACAATTTTATGATTACCTTAAAATTTTGGGTTGTTTTAGTACAAAGTTAATGATGTAACAAATTACTGGCTACAATAGAATACATTATAGTAAGTTCAATCCTTTTTAATTTGATACTTCTCCTTTTTTTCATCAATTCAATGATCATAATCTTGGCATGCCATTAAAAAGAGCTAACAAAAGATCTGATTCTGGTCCATTTTATCTAATCTTTATTTTCTCTGGTCATTCTTGATCTCCAAAATTACCGCAAAAGCATGTTTTTGTATAAAAAAATTGTAAATATATTATTCTCATCCACAACATAAATGTCAAGATGATATGTATTCGTAAAGAGCATCTTTCTATCTTTTTCTCAAAATATAAAGTGAATAGATGATAATCAAAGACGAGTTCATTTATTTGCCTAAATTTGGTTAAGCAGTAAGATTAAATGAAGATTAAGGTGCCTAGTTATCACTTCATACTTAATGATCAATTGAAAGCATATCATATCGTCACACACCACCAATTTCCAGAATATGTGCATAAAAAAGAAAATTACATTTAAAAAATTTTAAAATTAGTTATGAACTTCATAGCTAAATAACTTGTAGCTAACATAATTTTTTGGTAAATTGTCACTAAAATAGCTATGGATTTTCTTGTATAGCTATATAATTTGTCCGTCGCTAATTTATATTTTCTTGGTAGATAATGCATGGGTTTAAATTATGCCAACAAAGTAAAAAAAAGTAAATAAGTAAGTTAGGTCATTTTAATTAATTTCAGGTGCTAGTGATTTTTTTTTTTGGTGCTTGCCAACTGATTCATTGAACAAAAAGACAAATGGTTTTGTCTTGATGTACAAAAATGGAAAATGGATGGAACCCTTCAACCCTGAGATTAAGAAATACTTAACCACAGCTAATTAGTGAAAACGACAATTAATAGCCCATCTCTATCACATTATCTCAAATTACTATTTAAAGAAAAACAAAGCTGGCTTAATTTCAACCCCTTGTTTTGCAATTCTTAGCTCTTCTCTCTTTTTAATAATATCTTCTGTTTGTTTTTTTAAATGATCTGAAGTTACGGTCATATGTACTTTTAATTTCATTGTTGAAAATAAATATCCAATATTATACCTTTTTCCTCAAGAGCTATGTAGTCAGCTAATATGTTTTGAAACATATGAAAAGGTTTAATTTTAATTGCTGAAATTTGTAATGTATTCATATGTGATTATCCAACACGGTAACCATGAAAATTAGTATTCTTTTATTATGCAATTATTAAAATGAATAGTTGAATATTAAGCAGATGGTTTGCAAATCAGATATATCCTCAACGAAATATATGCTCCTTAGTCTTAATTATATGGAGTATAAAATATGTCAAATACATGCTCCTCAGTGTTTAGCATCCAAGTGCACGACCTAGTGATCCATGCAGTGGGAACTGGGAAGAGCCCAGTTGAGCTGAAAAATATACTCCCTTAGTCTCAATTCTTGTGGTCCGGCTCTTCTCCGGATCCCGCGCATAGCGAGAGCTTAGTACATCGGGCTGCCTTTTCGTCTCAATTTATGTGCTATACTTTCATTTCGCACACACTTTAAGAAATAAAGGAAGACTTTTAAATCTTATGGTCTAAAATAAGTCAAAGATATTTGTATGGTTATAGATCATCTCGTTTTGCGTAAAAGGTAACGTTTAAAGTTAAATTGTTGTCAAATAAGGAAATATATCATTCTTTTTTTAACGGACTAAAAAGGAAAGTAAGTCATTCTTTTTTACAGATGGAGTAGGTAACTTAATTTTTGCCATCAACATATATATTAGTAGACAGAATTACTCGATAATTAAGCATTATATGTGATGGTAATTAAGCAATAGAAATACGTAATATTAGCGAATATTCTCAGAATATTCGTCGTATATTTTGTAATTATGATAAATGTATATTTAAGGTAACTTAGAATTCTAATTGTATTAGGAATCAACCTTTGTAAGGTAAGTTAGGATTCGTACCATATTAGAAATCAACCTTGTACATCTATATATATTGTGAATAATGAAAGAAATTCCCAAGGAAAATTATTCTATCTTTCATGGTATCAAGAGCCTAAAACCTAAATCCTCATTCCCGGCCGAAATCCGATTTTTTTTTCTGCTTTCACGATTTTTTTTTCTGGTTTCTTCCTCCATATTTCGGCCAAACCAGAAAATTCCCTTCCCTCGACAGGCGGCAACCATGTCTTCCCCCACAAATTCCATTTCAACCACTGGCACACTTGAAAACCTCTCTCAACGTTCAGTAACTTCTTTTCATCCGGCATTCGCTGTTAACAACATCAAGAATTTTATCCCTATAATTCTTGACCAAGAAGACTGTCAATATTCCATGTGGATGGAACTATTCTACATTCATGCATATGCATACAACGTGCTCGATCACATTGACGAATCATTCTCGTCCCACCGATGTTCTGGACTCAATATGGCGTCGTCTTGACGCCATCGTCAAACAATGGATCTACGGCACCATCTCCAAAGATCTGTTATGCACTATCATGAAAACAGGTGCTACGGCACGTGAACTTTGGGTCCGGCTAGAAGAAATCTTTCAGGATAATAAAAATACTCGGGCTGTGTATTTGGAAGAGCAATTCAACAATACCCGCCTCGAGAATTTTAACAACATGTCCGAATATTGTAAGCAACTGTAACTCATAACCAATCAACTATCCAACGTCGGGACTTCTGTTTCAGAAACCAAGATGGTGCTTCAACTTGTTGCGGGTTTACCGAAAGGTGAATATGACACACTCGCAACAATGATTCAACAAGCCGACCCTCTCCCAAGTTTCAACAAGGCACGTTCACAACTATTGTTGGAAGAAACTAGACGTGCTAAACAAGAGGAACATAATCAAAAGGCGTTAGCGGATTGGCGGGATGGCGACACTGCGGCAAGAAGAACCAAATAGCTCCAACAAAGAAGAAGAAAGAAGAACAGAGCGGCGAGGTCGTGGGCGGCAGAGGTCGCAACAATAAAGGCAAGGGTCGCGAAAGGGCCAACGCAACCAAAGTGGATCGACAACACCAACCATCGACAAAGAAAGAAGAAGCGGTCTAACCAGCAGCAGTGGGCCCAACCACAGAATCGGGCCTCGCCGCATGCCCGCATTCGACGGGCAGGGCCCAGCCTCAAAGCAAATTTGGTCGATCGGGGCCTGTTGGGCCCCGCCTCAGCCACCAGCAGCCCACCAAAGAAGAGCCCACATGATTACACCAAAGAAGAAGAAAGAATCGCAATGTATCATTGCCCAAAGAAGAAGAAGAAGAAGAAAGAAGAAGACTCGCAGCAGCTTCAAAGAACCTGGCCCCGACCGATTTGGGGCTGTGCATACACCACCGTGAACCTTCAAGCGGCCGACGACAATTGGTACATGGACACCGGAGCCACATCTCACCTCACCCGGCCGTCAGGTAACCTATCTCAACTACGTCGGCTAAAGTGTCCTCAATTTATTACCGCCGGCAATGGTAATCGCATTCCAATTGAAGGTTACGGTAACACACACACCAAACATCCACATCCACCTTTCTCCCTAAATCACGCCCTATACACACCTAACATCATTAAAAACTTAATTTCGGTAGAAAATTCACTAGCAATAATTACGTGCGCCGAATTTGACCCTTTTGGTTTTTACGTGAAGGAACTCAATACGGGAAAATTCTTACACGCTACAATAGTGTGGGAGACCTCTACCCATTCACTCAATCTTCCGTCGGCCGACCGCAAGCACCTCTATCCCTTGCGGCGATCTCTCCCTCAACTTGGCACAACCGACTCGGACACCCCGGAGACCCAGTTTTTACTTTTCTTAGGACTTCTAAGCGTATTCAATGTAATAATGGGAAAATTGTCCAACACTGTTTTTCTTGTCCACTAGGCAAACATACTCGTCTTCCCTTTATGTCATCAAAAAGTGTTAATTTTTCTCATTTTGATATTGTTCATGCTGATTTATGGACATCTCCGCTTGCTAGCTCTTTGGGTCATAAATTCTATCTAGTATTCTTGGATGATTTTTCACATTTTGTCTGGATTTACCCACTGAAATTCAAATCTGAAGTTTTTGCAAAATTCCTCGAGTTTCAAAAATTCATTAAGACACAATTTGAAAAACCTATTAAATCATTCCAATGTGATAATGGACGTGAATTTAATAACTCGGCTTTTCACAATTTTTGTTCTAAACAAGGCATGGTTTTTCGTTTTTCTTGTCCCTATACTTCTTCCCAAAACGAAAAGGCTGAAAGAATTATACGTACCATCAATAACATGGTCCGCACACTTCTGTTTCATGCCTGCCTACCACCACCTTTTTGGGTCTATGCTGTCAAAATGGTAGAATCCCTTCTAAATATTTTACCAACTAGCACACTCCAAAACAAAACCCCTACAGAAATCTTATACCGTAGGCAGCCATCATATGATCACCTACGTATTTTTGGATGCTTATGCTACCCCAACATAGCCTCCACTGCACCCCACAAACTTGCCCCTCGCACTCTTCCATGTGTCTTCCTTGGTCTATCTCCTAATCATCGGGGCTACTTGTGCTATGACATTGCTACTCGCAAGATCATCGTCTCCCGTCACGTTACCTTTAACGAGACAACCTTTCCTTTTTCAAATCTCCGGAAATTTTAGACCACCGACATACATCTTTCTCGATGAACCGAAGTTTGTCTCCTGGTCATCCAAAATCTGTACCAACAACATCTCACTGTTCGACGCCATCGCCGCTTCCAAAGGTGTCATCCGACCCTCCCGCAAAGAATGCTACCACCCGCCCAGATCCCACACCACCCATGCCGCACTCGTTGAGTCTAATGCACCACTCACACCGCTTCCACCCAAAGAAATCCAAAGAACCCGTCGAAGTCTCCTCGCTTCGCAAAGAACACCGCCGCCAACCGGCCCCGCAGCCTCACCGCTTACTACGCCCAAAGAACTGGGCCCCGACCTCCCACGCACTTTCTCACCGCATGGAGACTCGTGCACAACACGGGATCTTCAAACCCAAGGTTCATTTCAATCTCTCCACACAAACCTTATCACCCATTCCAAAGAATCCAAAACTAGCTAAACTGGACCCCAATTGGAATGCGGCCATGTGCGAAGAGTTTAATGCTTTAACCAAGCAGAACACTTGGGATTTGGTACTTAGACCAGCTAATGTGAATGTTATCCGGTGTATGTGGCTATTTCGTCACAAGTTCAGAGACAGTGGTGACTTAGAGATGTATAACGCAAGACTAGTTGCAAATGACACTAATCAGCAGGAGGGTATTGATTGTGGTGAGACATTCAGTCCGGTTGTTAAACCGACCACTATTCGGACTGTTCTCAGTATTTCTAAGGGCTTGCATTGGCCGATTCATCAGCTTGATGTCAAGAATGCGTTTCTTCATGGGGATTTGAAAGAGACTGTGTACATGCATCAGCCTCCTGGTTTTGTTCATCCAGTGACTCCACGGTTTGTGTGTCGTCTCGGAAGTCATTGTATAGATTGAAACAGGCCCCGCGCTTGGTATGATCGGTTCGCAGTATCTTCTCGCAAATTGGTTTTGTATGTAGCGGTGTGATACCTCTCTCTTCACTTTTCACCGAGGTAGCAGCACTGCATATTTGCTATTATATGTCGACGATATTGTTCTTACTGCCTCATCTGACGGGTTGAAGAATGAAATCATTGCTCTACTCAAAACTGAATTTGCTATGACTGACTTGGGGAAGCTAAGTTATTTTTTGGGTATATCGGTGACTAGATCTACTGCCAATATGTTCCTGTGTCAGCGAAAGTATGCAGAAGAGATAGTGTACAGGGCCAAGATGGCAAATTGTAAAATTATGCCAACTCCGGTGGACTCAAAATCCAAGCTTAGTGCCAATGACGGTGCGCCAGTTTCTGATCCCACTCTATATCGGAGTCTAGCAGGTGCTCTTCAGTATCTTACA
Organism: Anisodus acutangulus; assembly: GCA_029783415.1. Taxonomy (NCBI): domain Eukaryota; kingdom Viridiplantae; phylum Streptophyta; class Magnoliopsida; order Solanales; family Solanaceae; genus Anisodus; species Anisodus acutangulus. Next base: position 51,879,759 of record CM056491.1, read on the forward strand.
TTCACTAGGCCTGATATTGCATATGCCGTTCAGCAGGTGTGTCTGTTCATGCACGACCCCCGAGAGTCCCATTTCGCTGCCCTCAAACGTATTATCAGATATGTTAAGGGCACACTTGACTTTGGATTACATTTATACCCCTCTGCCCCAACCAAATTGCTAGCCTACACGGATGCAGATTGGGCAGGATGCCCCGACACACGTCGCTCCACCTCCGGGCACTGTGTATTTCTTGGGGATAATCTTATCTCATGGTCCGCCAAGCGGCAGGCCACGCTGTCCCGTTCGAGTGCTGAAGCAGAATATCGCGGAGTTGCTAATGTCGTCGCTGAGATCTGTTGGCTCCGAAATCTTCTTTTGGAGCTCCAGTGTCCATTACGCAAGGCGTCTATAGTTTATTGTGACAACATATCTGCTATCTATATGTCTCATAATCCAGTCCAACATCAGCGAACTAAGCATATTGAGATGGATATCCACTTTGTGCGAGAAAAGGTTGCTCGTGGTCAGGTCAAAATTTTACATGTGCCTTCCTCGTATCAGTATGCAGATATTTTCACAAAGGGACTACCGCGACAGCTCTTCACCGACTTCCGATCCAGCCTTAGCATTCGGCCTCCTCCCGCTCCGTCTGAGGGGGAGTATTAGCGAATATTCTCAGAATATTCGTCGTATATTTTGTAATTATGATAAATGTATATTTAAGGTAACTTAGGATTCTAATTGTATTAGGAATCAACCTTTGTAAGGTAAGTTAGGATTCGTACCATATTAGGAATCAACCTTGTACATCTATATATATTGTGAATAATGAAAGAAATTCCCAAGAGAAATTATTCTATTTTTCACGTAACACATGAAATAATTGAGGTACACGCAAGCTGATCCAAACACCATTTTCATAAATAAATGAAATACGAGTTCCTTAAGTCTTATATGGAGTAAATATGCGGCCACACTACATTTTATCAAGCTAGTAATCCTATCAACTGATCATGGTCTAAAACAACCATCATGCAAGGAACGTTTAGACCAATTTTATCTTTTCACGAGGCGAATTCAAAATTTAAAGTTTAGAATTTTTAAAATTTATTATATTTGTATATTCAGTGAATTTTCAATTAAGATATAAAGTATGGATCAAAATTACTGATTCGGTAGAAATGATGATAACTTTGGTAATTAGCACGTGAATTATATGTGATTCGTCCTAGAGAATCAGCTCCAACTTGCAAGTTTCACACAAATAACTTCATAATTTAGTTATAAAAATATTTCCTCTAAGCGAGTGACTTCCACCATATTGTATTTGAAAAACATGGTCATAAAACGTATTAATGTAGAAACTTTTCGTTTTCCTTTATACGTACGTACATATCTATGCATATTTTGTGTTGCGTAATGGTCAGAATGATGACTAAATTAGTGGAACCAAAAAAAGTACTTGCATATGATATTTATACAAAACCAATGAATACATTATAATATATATATATATATATATATATATATATATGCAATACGGAAAGTAAATAAATATTACAAGTGTTCGAAAGGATAAACAAGTAGCCAATACAGAACTGCCGCAAGCTTGTTGAGTTTTAAATCTTGATAACCTGAAATCAAGAAACACTAAATCTGGATTGTTACAACTGTGGGGTGAGTCGAGAGATGACTCTCTGTCTTTAAGACAAGATTGCCTCATATATATGTTTTTACGTTAATGGGCAATAGTCTCCCAAGATGAAACAACAACTAATCAACACTACAAAGCAAATAGGTTGATTCTGACGAAGAAAACAAACACGAAACGACTTGCTGAAGAATGAAAAAGGAAGGAAGAGTTTTCTGTTTTTGTCCCAACGTTTCTGCTCACATTTTGGACTGAGTTTCTGTGTTTTACTCTTCTGTTTGTCTCTATGTTGTAGTCTCGTTTTCTGTCTGTTGTACTCTCCACAATTGTGGCAAAAGACACCAATATATAATATAATGGAGGGACTCCTCAACTGCCAAGTAATGGTCATTAGTATGACCATTAATCAGCCAAGTAATGATTGTTTATGGACATTAGTATGACCATTAATCAACCAACCGTTAGTTAGTGAGGGAGTTTAATCAGCAGGTAATGGCTGGTGATTAATGTGCAACATTCCAAAAAAATCAACCCAAACGGTAGGCATAAACTTTCTGCCTTCCGTCATTCTCAATTTCATCTTTCCAGAACCCTTAGCCAATTTTGAGACTTATAAAGAGAGCAATTTTTTTTTTCCCACCGATGTGGTAAATTTATCCCACACCATATTTTCATGCCTCAAACACCTTACTTCGTAGACCAATATCTCTTTCATTTCTTAACGAAATTTGACGATGTTTGGCCCTACGGTCATCTACTCACTTAGTAGATTATGCACGTGTGAAGAGACAAAGCCTCCAACATGCGGAACCCTAGTGTTTAATTCATTAAATATGGGTGGACGCACCTCCCCACCAAAGGCAAATTTCCAACAATAATTTGATTTACTATAGTTTAATTTATAAGAATTCTCAAAAGCTCAACTAGTTAATTATCTTAATCATGATAAATTCATGTGGTTAATTGAATTTTTATTTTCATGAACTTCCCCACACAAGGGGAAGGAGTTAGGTAATTCAGCACGTTAGATCCCTAAATAAGACCTCGTGTAAGCAGGGGTTATATGTTGAATTGTTGGGATTTTGCTGTGAATAAAGTTTGATCTCATGATCCGAAGGGGGGTATAAATAGAAAAGCACTCCCACCCTATCTTAAAGTGTGGGAAGATGGCATATCCTCACGCCATCGTAGTTGTTCTCTCGGCCTCCTCAACATAACTATTTTAATTTGCCGATCTTTATCTGAAACCTTGGACAATTAAAAGTACCAATGGAAAAAAGCAAAATAATGATGAGGGGATAGGAATACATGCTAAACTAACTAACCAAAAGGTTAGGTAATATAATTACGTGCATATTTGGTCTATATAATTACGGTATGCAAAACAGAAGAAAAAAAAACATGCATGTTCATTCATCACAATATGTGTCATGCAATTGTGACTTCCTTGAATTCTGTTAAGAGAGTGAGCAAATTATGCTTTTCTTGTGGCGTAATATATGCAATAGGTGATAGCTAGACTTTATCTTTTAAAAATTCTGCCCATCAACTTCCTTTCACTAACAAATATCCCTCTTTTTTGCAAAACTAGATCTCTATACTCTTAATTTTTACATACATTATGTTGCTTTCCATTTACCTTGTACTGCAAATTAATCATCTTGTAACCAAAACGTCATGTAAACTCCTCCGATCATATTGGAAAATTTTGAGGGAATATATCCTAAAGAAGCATAGTGTGAAGTTAATATATTCTAGGCGAAAAGGAAATAGAGGTTCTCTAATTATTTTCTTCGTAAAAGACAATCAATTAATCCAAATTTTCACTATATAGAACCTATTAAAGGAGAAGCGCTCCCTATCATGTGATTGTGGAGTATCAATTATGTATCATCGGCGCAATAAAATAAAGAGATACATACAAACAAATAATTTTTTGTGCATGAATTTCAGGAAAAAATAGTTAAATGACTAAATTCAGGTTAAAATGTCTAAATACAACCACATACAGCTGAAGTTAAGGCTGAAGCGACTTAATTTCAGTCATATGTGTTTGAAGTACATGATAAAATGATTGAACGTCAACCATATGTAACTTCAGTCACCTTACGTCTAAAGTTGTTTCGAAGATGGTAGACTTTTAAATTTTTAAGCACCGCACGTATGACTTAAATGGTGGTCCTAAAATTGGGTATCTGTGCACTTCAGTCACATTAAGAGTACTTATACACCTTATATGTAGCTTTTCTATTTTTTTAATTAACAATATCGAATTTTATTCGCACACACAACAATCTTCCTTTTGAATTAAGTTTCACATGACCCATATCACCACAATATCCACAGATCTCCCCTCGAATAAAGTTTTATTTGCCCATCACGATCCAAAGAGCAATTCTGAGATTCACTATGTGTCACCCTATGACCAAGCATTTATGACCTCTAAAGCCTGGAGCTAGATACTTCTTGTTGGGTGCATCTCTAAGCTACCTTTGGCATGATAAAGATAGCAAACAGATCATCGCACTGCATCACTCTACCATCTCAATACTAGCCGGATTGAACCATTGGTTCTTATATTAATTGTTGTGTCAAACTAATCCAAAGATACTCTTATACTATTGTATGCTTTGACGTTTGAACCAAATCCGGATAATTTCCTCAATCTTTTCTACTATTAATTTGAACTTCATTCGAACACCTAGCACAAGAAACAAAAGCATAAAAAACACCGTCCAAACAATAATAAACTCCAGACCATTTAAGATATTTTTGTTCAAGAAAGTAGAACTAGTATAATAGTAAATTCATAAGTTGCTACTTGCTTATCTTTGTCATAAATTAATACAACTTCAAAAACCACGGGAGAAATGTGGCAAGTAGTACAAAGAGCACATACATAGTAATTCACATATCATTTATTTCCCACACTGAGAATACACAAAAGCGCAAGTTAGGTTAACCCTACAATAACGAAACTGATAGATACCATATTTTTCATAAGTACTAAGTTTGACTCGGAGCTTATGTAACCCACATGCAAGGCTTTGTATATATGTATTATAATCTATCACGTTTTCAAACTTCACAATATATTTTTTCTCTTCATATTTTTTGTTATGATATGTTTCCTCAAATTGATAAAGAATGTGACGATCATAAATCAATTCATATCATGACCTAGTCAATTAATTCATGTCATAACTCATGAGTGCTTCTTTATTAAACGTGGTAATTTCTTTTTCTTCTTTTGATCCTTTTTAGAAAAAACAGAATCCAAATAGGGAAATAAAGAGTAAATTGCACTCAATAGCATCATTTTACACTCCACTGTCAATTTTACTTTTTAACTCTGTTTCCAAGTAGTTATGAGCGTCATATTTTCGCAAAGAGTTTACACTATCAGGTCATTTTTTACTGCATTATTTAACTTGTCTTATTTTTACGATTATTTATCCCACATTTAAAGAAAATTAATGATACCTTTAGTATATTCCGAACGCAAATATAATATTAAAATAATATTGCTTTGGAGGTATATTTCAAGAACATACGGGTTTTCGCTCACAAATAGGTTAGGGATTTGAACATTGACCTATAGGTCACGCGTTCGAGTTGTGGAATCGGCTATTGATGTTTGCATTAGGTAAATTACCTACGTTACAACCCCTTAGGGCGCAATCATTATCGAGACCTTGTATGAACGCAAAATACTTCGTGCATGTCTTTATTTTATTTGCAATAGGACACTCAACATACAAACTCTTATCTAGTACTACCATTTTTCATATGTTAAAATTGGAAAATGGTATTGAATAGAGATTGCTGTATTTTAATTTGAGGTGCGAGTAACTAGAAAATAGTGTTATTTGTCACTGAGTGTTAGGCAAGCATGGCCAGAAATTTGCTCAGCAACTGCCCTTCCACCACAACACAAGTGCCATCAATTATCATTTGACTTCAAAATCTTTTTGCTTCGTAAGATATGACATAAGAAAACTAAAGCCGATCCGAAAAGAGATTTATATGCTTAGTAAGTTTGACTTTTTACTAAATAAACATTTAGTAGAAGAATTTTTTTACGGTCATCTTTACATTTTATAGCAATTAACATATCTATTTTTTAGATTATGAATCCACATTTTAAAAGGGCGTTTAAATATTCTTTGAGTGACATGATAATATAAAAAATGTGTTTTATACCGACGATATATCCTTTAAGTTATATAGTTTGAGAATGCTATTCATATAATTCGACATGTTATAACAAGTTATGTGTAGATACATTGTACTTTGATTCATGCTTAATAAGCTCTTTCCTATTTTGAATTTCTATAGATGTAATTTCACGAGCTAGTCAACAAGTAGCAAATTGGATTATAGTGTATGTGTCATAGACATTAAGGCAACTTGCCCCAGCCGTACGTTTTCTCTTCTTTTCTTTTACTTTTTCTTTTTGGGTTTTCTTGGAAACAATTTGATTATATCATGGATAAAATACATATATTAAGGGGTCGTTTTGACAACTTTGTGTTAATCAAACCCTCCAACATCGTTAGATTTTTTGCACTATCAGTTAATTTAAATATGTGATAGCAAGTTAGGTACTATTTTTACCTGATTATAAATTAATGTTTATTAAGAATGTTACTTGTAATTTACTTAATAAATGACACAATTATGTAAATATACTTAACAATTAAACTCTATATTATCATTGGGCTTACCTGTAATTACCTAGTAATTAACTTACGTGACTATCTATGTATTCTGTACACCATCATGGCACATATATTCTATTGCATCATCCTTATTGTGACTATTGATCATGATATACATGGATTCGATATTTGTCCGATGCTGACCACTCCGTTAGCTCACATAATAATTTATGGCCAGATGTTAAATTAACTAATAAATAATATCGGTATTTACCCGGTGAGAGGATAACAGACGAACAGGCATATAGTTAACTTTTTTATGGTTGTCTTTTGGGTGGTGGATTATCACCCTTTTTAGTACAGTTGCTATCTTGAAATTGGTTGGGGACAAGGTTGTTGATGTTTCTAGTACTACGTATAGGCAAAAGTGGGAACTTGGGGGCTCACTTGGGTGACTACTAATATGGTACGCAGAATATTTTATAAGTGATCAGTATTTGAGAAAATAAATAAAGAAATAAACTACTATAATGATGAATGGAGATCATTTTCTATATCTAGCTATACCTAATATTTTTATTTCGCCAATTAGTCATTTTAGTTGATAAAAAATTCGATGAAGCAGGATCTTGTAACATCGTTTGAGGCGCGACATATCCGGCCCCAGTGACTATTGCAAGAATTGATAGGAAATGCTAATTGTTAGAATTTGAGTCCCAAATCCGATCTGATCAGAAAATAGTAAATAAGAGAAGAACAAATAGCACAGATTTATAGTGGTTCACTCTCAATGTGAGAGTTGCGTCCACTTTGCCACTGCAAATTTCACTATAATCAAAATATGGAGTTTATGTTTACAATTCCCTCTTGCTCACCCACAAAGAAAAACGGCACCCCAGAATATATATAGCGAAAACTAGGGCGACCATAATACAAGCCCGAAATTTTCAAAAAAACCGGGAGGGGGGTTTTACCACCACCCCTTCCAACCCCCACGCCGACCTGACCGCTCAGGTCGATCAGCGTTTCACACTCTGTGTAGGGCCTTTATAGTGTCGGCGATGAATTAGGCTCCATAACTCAACATTCTCCCACTTGGAGACTAATTTCAATCATATGTCTCCATCTGCAGCGGCGACTCCGATCCTCATCCAAGAAGTCCAACTGAAGTTGCACACAACTTCAGTTTATCATTCGGCATGACCTTCGTCAGTATGTCTGCTGGATTCTGACTCCCTAGGATCTTCTCAAGCATTAATACTTCATCTTCCAAAGCTGATATGATGAAATGGTACCAGAGTTGCATGTGCTAAGCATGGTAGACCAGGTTCTTTGCCAAATTAATGGCACTCTGGCTATCACAGTATAACACACTCCCTTCGTGGTCCTGATCCAATTCCCGCAAAAAAAATTGTAGCCACATCATCTCATTTGTGGCCTCCGTCACGTCAACGTACTCAGCCTCACAACTAGACAGAGCTATTATCTTCTGCAACTTTGAAACCCAGCAAATCGCAGTACATTCGAAGGTGTAAACATACCCGGATGTGCTCTTTCTGCTATCAACATCACCACCATTTTCAGCATCAACATATCCCTGCAATCTTATCTCTGACTTCCGGAAATGCAACGATGAACTTGAGCTGCCCTTTAAATACCTGAAAATTCACTTCACATCCTCCCAGTGTTGCTTTTCCGGATTGCTCATAAACCTGCTAACAACTCCCACTGTATGTGCAATGTCTGGCCTCATACATATCATCGCGTACATAAGACTGCCAATAGCAGAGGCATAAGGTACCTTGTCTATATGCTCCATCTCGTCCTCAATCACATGCAATTGATATTTTGACAAACAAAAGTGTCCAGCCAAAAAAGTTTTGACTGGCTTGGCAGCGTCCATGTTGAACCTCTTGAGAACCTTCTTCACGTATTCTTCTTGTGAGAGCTTGAGGCCCTCCTTACTTCTAATGATTCTCATCATGAGGATTTTCTTTGCGGCTCCCAGATCCTTCATTGCAAATTCTTCTGACAACTTCTTCTTCAGCCTATAAATCTCATGTATGTCTGCTCCTACGATCAGCATGTCGTCAACATAAATGAGTATTATCATGTATGAGTCTTCAAATCTCTTAAAGTAACAACAGTGATCCACCTCACACCTTAAGAATTTGACGTTCTTCATAAAGCGATCAAACTTCTTATACCACTATCTTGGAGCATGTTTCAGTCCGTACAAACTCTTTTGAAGCTTGCACATCAGCTTCTCTTTCTTTATAACCTCAAATCCCTCAGGTTGCTTCATGTAGATTTCCTCCTCTAAGTCACCATGAAGAAAAGCAGTTTTCACGTCCATCTGTTGAAGATTCAGATCTTCGTTTGCTACCAGCCCAAGAAAAGTTCCGATTGTCATCAACTTTACTATGGGAGAAAAGATCTCCATGTAGTCAATGCCTTCTTTTTGTTGAAATTCCTTCACAACCAGCCTCGCTTTAAAACGCTTATTTCCATTGTGTTCTTACTTTATCTGATAGACCCATTTGTTCTGCAATGCCTTCTTCTCATTTGGTAACTTAGCTAACTCCCATGCATGATTTGACAACAATGAGTCCATCTCATATTTCATTGTCAGCTCCCACTTGATCGATTCATCAACTTGCATCGCTTCTTCGTAATATTTCTGCTCCCCTCTGTCAGTGAGCAGAATGTAGTTAAAGGACGGAGAGAACCTGTGAACCGGCTTACTGATTCTGAATGATCTGCGTAATTCTGTGATCGGCATCCGCTGATTTATTTCAGAATCATCATTTTCATCAACCTCGCCATCACTGGCTTATCGGCCTTCTTCTCGTGCTCCTTGTTCCTCCGTCGTAGTAGTACCTTGTTGTAGCTCGGGTGCCGACAAGTCTCTCAAATTAACTGTTTCTGATTCCTTGTTCTTAGAGACTTTGCTTTCTGAACTCTCTCGCAGCTTGTCCTTGTACAACACATGTTCATTAAAGACGTCGTCCCTGCTTCGGATGATCTTTCGATTTTGATCATCCCAGAATCGATAACCAAATTCGGTGTCACCATAGCCAATAAAATAATACTTCTTAGATTTTGGATCCAGTTTACTTCCAGCAGTAGTATCAATATGAACATAGGATAGGGAACCAAACACTTTCAAAAAAGAAAGATTTACCTTTTTTCCACTCCAAGCCTCTTCTGGAATTTTGAAACCCAAAGGAACAGACGGTCCTTTATTAATCACGAAGGCTGCGATATTGATTGCATATCCCCAGAATGTCTTGGGCAGTCAGTGTTTATTCTCATGCTCCGTGCACGCTCGTTCAATGTTCGATTCATCTTTTTCGGTATTTCATTTTATTGGGCGTTCCAGCAATAGTCTTCACCATCTTGATCCCATTATCATCACAATATTGTTTGAAGTCACCATCAATGTATTCTCCACCGTTGTCGGACCTCAGGCCCCTCAACTTAAGGTTTGTCTCATTCTCGACCATGGCTTTCCACCTTTTGAAGACAATGAACACACCAAATTTTTTTCTTCATAAAATAGACCCATAGCTTCCTGGTTGAATCATCAATGAAGGTCACGTAGTAATGTTATCCTCCGAGTGATGGGACAGTAGCAGGTCCCCACACGTCAGTGTGCACCAATTCAAGCTTCTCGACTTTCAATTCCCTACCTGCATTTGAAAAATTTACTTGCCTCTATTTTCCGAGAATGCAGCTCTCACACATATGATGATCCACTAACTTCAGCTCCTGAATCATGTCATTAGTCACCAGAAGCTTCATCCCTTTCTCTCTCATATGCCCCAGCCTGCAATGCCACATCTTTGTCTTTTTGGTGTTATAAACAACAGCAATTGTATCACGATAGTTCATCGTCATATAAAGAGTACCAATTTTCTTACCTCGACCAACCACCAAAGCACCCTTCGTCACCTTTCAAGACCCATTTTACCAAAGTTAAGATCATGTCCCTCATCATCAAGCTGACTCATTGAGATCAAATTACGCATCAGCTTCGGCACATGTCTGACCTTTGTGATCTTCCACACCTGTCCATTTGACATCTTCAAATTAATGTCTCTTCAGTACCAACAACGTCTAAAGACTTATAATTTTCCAAATAGACTTTCCCGTGATTCCCAATAACATAATTCACCATTATATCACGATGTGGGATGGTGTGGAAAGACGCTTCTGAGTCAAGCACCCAAGAGTCAATCGGGTTGTCAATAGACAACAACAGCGCATCAGCAATGTCTTCAGTGGAAGCATTGACTCCACCCCCTTGTTGTCCTCCTTCTTCAGTGCCTTGGAATGCTTCTTGATGTGACCCGATTTTCCACAGTTCCAACACTTAAGTGTTCGCCCGGATCTGGATTGACTCCTGCTATTTCTTGACTTCGACTTGCCCTTATTTCAGTTGTAGTTTCTGTCATAATTTTTGTCTCTGTTCTCAACATTCAAAGAAGAACTCATCGATGCCTCACCATAATCTATCCTGCGAACCTCCTCAGCAAGAATACGATCTCTAACATCAATGAATTTCAGCGTAACACTGCCAATATAATTACTACCCGTTGTTCTCATCGGCTTCCAGCTATTCGGTAGAGATGCCAACAAAATTAGGGCTTGCACTTCATCGTCAAACTTGATTTTTATAGATGACAATTGATTGACAATCATGTTGAATTCATTCACGTGCATTGCAACAGGAGCACCTTATTCCATCTTTAGATGAAAAAATTTCTTCATAAGAAATACCTTATTATTTGCCAAAGGTTTTTCATACATGTCGGACATGACCTTCATCATGCCATCGGTGGTCTTCTCATTTGCCACGTTGTGAACAACGTTATTCGACAGCGTCAATCGAATGACTCTCAGAACCTGTCTGTCAAGGATATTCCACTATGCATCATCCATCTCCTCTAGCTTTGAACTCAATAGTTGATGAAGCATTTTGCCGTACAAATAATCTTCAATCTGCATTCTCCAAAACGTAAAATCCGTACCATCAAATTTTCCGATGCCGTGCGCCGAATCATCTTCGCCGAACCATCATTTTTTAAGTCGGAACACAACCTGCCGCTCTAATACCAGTTGTTAGGATTTAAGTCACAAATCCAACCTAATCAGAAAATAGTAAATAAACGAATAACAAATAACACACAGATTTATAGTGGTTCACTCTCAATGCGAGAGTTACGTCCACTTTACTACAGATTTCACTATAATCAAAATAGAGAGTTTGTGTTTACAATTCTCTCTTGCTCACCCACAAAGAAAAATGACGCCCTAGAATATATAAATATATATATATATATAGCGAAAACTAGGGTAGCCATAATACAAGCCCAAAATTCTCAAAAAACCCGAAAAGTGGGTTTACCACCCCCCCTTCCAACTAGGTCGATCGGTGTTCCACACTCTGCGTAGGATCTTCATCGACAATGAATTAGGCTCCGCAACTCAACACTAACCTGGTCGATGAAGAAGGCTGCATTTTGACCCCACCAGAAGTCAAAAAATTGGGTACCATAAATATAACTTCGTATCATATAGACTTTTTCTTCGTTTAGTTGATTAATTTCTTACAACTATCAAATTTAATCGGTCATGACGATTTCAGAATTTAAACATGGTATAATTTGAATTGAGAGACCGAAGTTTGAAACACATTTTTATTTTATTTTATATGAGCGCACACGTATATAGGGAAATTTCAAATTAAACAAAACTTCATAGTTGATCCATCATAGATAATTACAACAACAACATACCTAGTGAAATCCCACAACGTGGGGTCTGGGGAGGGTAGAGTGTACGCAGACCTTACCTCTACCCTGGTAGGTAGAGCGACTATTTCCGAAAGACCATTGGTTCAAGACATAGCATAAACACAAGCAAAGTAAGAGAATTGGTCAGACTCGGACAAGAAATTTAAATCAGTATGACAATGATGGTAACAAAAGAAGATAAGCCATGATAAAGCATTCTTAAAAAATAAGCAATATCTAACGCAGGTAGATGAGATAAATAAAGTACACAAAATAACACACAACAGTAGGAATCAAACAACATGGGACTATAAAATAATAATGCGCCTACTAGTACGATAGGCTAAGCATGTCTACAATAATACCATTACAACTATCAGTATGTAAGCGTAAGTAGGACTACACTCAACTACCTACTACCCTTCCATCCTAATACATGTCCTCCACAATCCCCTATCTCAGATCAAGTCCTCAGTAAGTTGCATCTGTGCCATATCTCATCTAATCACATATCCCCAATATTTATTCGGCCTACATCTACCCCTCATGAACCCGTCCATAGCTAATCTCTCACACCTCCGTACTAGGGCATTTGTGTCTCTCCTTTGCACATGTCCGAACCATTTCAACCTCGCTTCTCACATCTTATCCTCCACCGAGGCCACTCCCACTCTGTTCCGGATATCATCATTTCTAATCCTATCCCTTTTTGTATGCCCACACATCCATCTCAACATCCTCATCTCCGCTACTTTCAGCTTTTGGATATGCGAAGTCTTGACTCGCCACACTCTGCCTCATACAACATAGTCGGTCTAACCACCATCCTATAGAACTTACCTTTTAAGTTTTTGTGGCACCTTTTTATCACACAATACTCCAGAAGCAAGCCTCTATTTCATCCACCCTACACCAATATGATGTGTGATATCATCATCAATCTCTCCATTCCCTTGGATAATGGACCCGAGATACTTGAAACTTTCTTTCTTTGGAATGACCTAAGTACCAAGCCTCACATCCACGTTTGTCTCATGGTCGCTCCCATTACTGAACTTGCACTCCAAGTATTCTGGCTTGGTCCTACTCATCCTGAACCCTTTAGACTCCAGAGTCTGTCTCCAAACCTCCAGCTTAGCATTCACTCCACTGCTAGTCTCATCAATCAGGAATATGTCATCTGCGAATAACATACACTATAGCACCTCCCCTTGAATTTGTCGTGTTAGTCCATCCATCACCAAAGCAAATAGGAATGGGCTTAGAGTTAATCCCTGGTGCAACCCCATCATCACTGGAAAGTGCTCCGAGTCTCCTCCTACTGTCTGTACCTTGGTCTTGGCTCCATCATACATATCATTGATCGCCCTAGTATATGCCACATGTACACCTCTAACCTTCAAATATCTCCATAGAACCTCTCTAGGGACTTTGTCGTATGCCTTGTCGAGGTCGATGAAAACCATATGTAAGTCCCTCTTCCTCTCCCTATACTGTTCCACCAACCTCCTAATTATATGAATATATTTTGTAGTCGAACGCCCCGGCATGAATCCAAACTGGTTCTTAGAAATAGACACGTCTCTTCTCACCCTCATCTCCACGGCCCTTTCCCAAACTTTCATAGTGTGGCTTAGCAGCTTGATACCCCTATAGTTGTTACAACTCTGGATGTCACCTTTGTTCTTGTACAAAGGAATCATCATACTCCACCTTCATTCTTCATGCATTTTTTCCGTCTTAAAAATGACATTAAATAACTTAGTCAACCACTCCAAACCTGCCCTGCCTACGCTCTTCCAAAATTCACTGGGATCTCATCAGGGCCGGTTGCTCATCCCCTACGCATCCTGCGAACAACACCCTTAACTTTCTCAACCTTAATACTTCTACAATATCCAAAATTCTGATACCTTCCGGATTGCTCCAGGTCTCCCAGCACAATTTCTTTATCTCATTCTTCATTCAAGAGTTTATGGAAGTAAGATTGCCACCTTTGTCTAATAAGCGCGTCCTGCACCAGTACTTTGTCGTCCTTGATGCACCTCACGTGATCTAAGTCACGGGTCGTCCTCTCCCTCGCCTTGGCTAGTCTGTACAACTTTTTATCCCCATCTTTTTCCTCTAATTCCACATACAGTCGGTCAAACGTTGTCGTCTTCGCCGCCGTAACTGCTAGATTTACCTCTTTCCTCGCCATTTTATATCATTCCCTATTCGACAATTTCTCCACCTCATTCTTGCTTTCTACCAATTTCGCATATGCCACTTTCTTTGCTTCCACCTTCTCTTGAACTTTACCATTTCACCACCAATCCCCTCGATGCCCACCACGGCTACCCCGCGAGACCCCTAGCACTTTTCTAGCTACCTCCCAAATGTAACTGGTTGTCGTATCCCACATACCGATCACATCCCACTATTCCCCCAATCCCCCTGGCCATCAACCTCTCCCCTATCTCGTGTGCACTATCCAAAGTCAAACTCTCCCATTTGATTAGTTGTCTGTCATCCACACCACTCATCTTCTTCTCTATCTTGATCTCATAATACATCACCAAAAGCTTATGTCGGGTTATCGGACACTCCTTCGGAATAACCTTAGAGTCTTTACAAATAACGTTATCAACCTTCCTAAGGAGCAAAAAGTCTATCTGAGTCTTAGCCACTGAACTACGCAAAGTCACCAAATGCTCCTCCTTCTTCAGGAATCTTGAATTGACTATCACCATCTCAAAATCTTTAGCGAACTCCAAAAGTGATACGTCTCTCATGTTCTTGTCCTTGAGGCCAAAGCCTCCATGCACGTCGTCATAGCCCTCCGGAAGTGACCCGATATGTCCATTGAAATTCTCTCATACAAATAACTTTTCAGTGGGTGGTATACCTGCCACCACTTCGTCCAAATCCTTCCAAAAATGCCTCTTCTCCTCCTCGTCCAAGCTCGTCTGCGGCACGTAAGCACAAATAATGTTCATAGTGGCTCATCCAACTACCAACTTAATCGTCATCATCATGTCATTGACCCTCCTCACCTCTACCACCTGATCACTTAGCTCGATATCTATTAAAATATATACCTCATTCCTATACCTCGACCTACCCGAGAACCATAACTTATACCCATCCACATCCTTAGCCTTAGGTCCTACCCATTTGGTCTCCTAGACACAGGCTATATTAATCCTCATCTTCTTAAGAATCTTAACTAGCTCTATGGACTTCCCCGTTAAAGTCTCAATGTTCCAAGACCTTATTCTCAGCCTAGCATCTCTCTTACCCCACCTACCCCCCTAACCCTCGCCTCCGTCTCTGACCGAGAACATGACCCTAGTCTACCATCATCCACTAGGGTAAAAAACTAATCAAAGGTGTTGCTAACACACATGGAAACCAATACTAACACACAAGTTAGCAAGAATCTAGAGGTAAGTCAGGCTACTACATACCGAATAGATAAAACAAAGGACAAGAATATAATGTCAAGATTTAATACAACGAAACAAGCAAAACTTAACTCCAATACTAATAGACACGGGAACCAATACATCAAAGGTTAACGCTAACACACACGGAAACCAATACTAATACAGGCACCTGGAGGTACCAACTCCAGGTGAATCGAACATGTTCGCCACCGAAATCCACTGAAATTGTTCAACAACGGAAGAAATGTTCCCTGCTAGAAATATTTCACTACCGGAATTCTTGTTCACCGTCGGAGTTACTGTTCACCGCTTGACCTTGCCGGAAAACTTTAGTCTTGTGCAGACCCGATCGGAAACTACTCCAGGTGGTTGTAACGGTTGCCGGAAAAATCGCCGGAGCTTTGAAGCAGTGGTTGTAGGTGCAAAAAACACGGGTAGGATCGGAACGGCCTAGCAATACCTGAGAAAGAACATATCTGGAAAAATACCACCGGAAACTTGCCGGAACAGATCTGTTACGTTGGAAAAATCACTTTTCGGTGCTCAAATAGTTACAAAAAAGTTGGGTAGCCTCGAAAAAGCCCTGCGACTCCCGATTAAAATTCTCAAATAGCTACTTATTGTTGAAAATTTGCCTTTGGCGGGAGTTGCGACCGACCAACTTTAATGGCTTAAACACTAGTGTTACGTATGTTGGAGAATTCAGTTCTTCACACATGCATGATCTACTAAGTACATAGATAACCGTAGGGTCAAGAATCGTCAAATTTCATTGAGAAATGAAAGAGATATTGGTCCACGAAGTGAGGTGTTTGAAGCATGGAAAGTATGGTGTTGTGTTCAATTCTCCCTCATCTGTAGAGGAAGAAAGAATTGTTGTTTATTTAAGACTCGAAATTGGTTTGGGGTTTGGGATCCCAAGGGGTATCCCATATGTTTAAAGGAGGGAGGACCTAGATGTGATTCGGTTCGAGGAAAGACCACAGCTGGCCTTGCCGCAGCCTTACGCCCGTCGCCTCGGTTCAGTTATTCCCGGGTTCGGTTCAGGATTCAGGGTTTCGTGTTCCGGGTTCTCGAGTTCTTGGGTTCTCGGGTTCACGGGTCACGGAATTAGTGGTAGTGTTGTGGGATGTGAGTGTGGGCCTTCGATATTATCTTTTGGGCCGAGAACTTTCCAGAAATGCAGATTTGATCCCAAGCTTGAGATGCACGGTTTGGACGAAATTCTTTGGATATGCGATTCGGTCCCTAAAGTTTCAAGATGTCTGATTTGGTCCCTAAAGTTTCCAGAAATTCAGAATTTCGGCAGACAGGAACAGAAACGTCCAGCACTCAATTCAACCATTTATTTTGGCTGAATTACTCCTCCTATAATGGCCAAATCCGTTGGTCTTTCACCATTTATTTTGGTGGCTTTACTATCTCCATAATGGCATTATTTGGCCAATAATAGTTGTTATGAAGGGGGTTTTAACGCCCTCCCTCACCTATATAAACACCCCTTACACCATTGTTGAAGTCTGAAAAAAATACACTTGATATACATGAAAATATACAACAGAAATCAGTTCTTCCTATAACTTCCTAGCATCATTTCATTATTCAATATTCTTCACGGTAGCTCTTGAGTTTCCTTTGCTCAATTGTTCCATTGCTGTTTTATCTTGGGAGCAATTGTCCGGAGCGTATAAAGGATACATACAGGCAATATTGTCTTAAGAATGCAGTGCCACCTTTCGACTAAAGCCAAAAATCAAAGCGATTCAGGTCTTCTTGTTCAACAAATATTGTAATTTCAGTTTTGTTGTTATATTGTAATTTTCAATTTCTAGTTGAATTGTAATTTCAATTCTACCCATAAGCGATTACTTGTAATTTCCGTTTATTGCAAATCTGGAAATATGACCGATGTTGCCATCTTATTCTTTGCCTCTCGAACAACGCATTATTTGCGCTTCCCGCCCTGCTTACACTAATGGAAGTAACCAGCCGCTTCTTTCATCTTTATTCAAAGCGTAACATCTCAAGCGCCTTCCATTGTTGGAGCTCCCCTCCTCTTCACACCACCATGATCGCCTGAAAAGTTCATGGGATCGAATTTAAGAGATGGCGAACAAAAGATGTTGTTCTACTTAAAAGTTATGGGCATGGCGGTTCCTTACTGAAGATCCTCCATGTCGAGATGAAATGGACTCTTCGCTCTTTGGCGGATGAAGGGCCTTGGTATCCATGAGATTAACGGCATGAAGATGGTTCGTGATGCGTGGAATCATAGCGATTTCATGTGCAAGAACTATATCTTGAACTACTTGGCGGACCTCTCTACACGCGGTATATTCTACGTTGGCACCGTAAAGGGGCGTAGGAAAAGCGCAAAAGTACAGCAACGACAAGACGCGGGTACTAAGAAGTTCATCGTTGGGAAATTTCTAAAATTCCAAATGGTGGACAGCAAAGACGATGATGTCCCAAGTCCAGGAATTCCAAATGATTTTACATCACTGGATTTGGAAGGATAACCAAACGAGCGATTTTGGTTGCATCACCGATTGAAAAAGTTACCTCCTTCATGGAATGAGTTTATGAGTTACTTGAAACTCAAGACAAAGGAGATGACCTTTGAAGAGCTTGTTATCAAACCGCAAATCCAGGAAGATAATAAGAAGACCTTTGCCAAGGGTAGACAACATCTTTGAGGCAAAGGCAAATCATTTGAGGCCAAAGGAAAACAAGCAACAGCCGGAAGTTCCACAAAGGCAGCAAAGCCCGCAGCGGAGGCGTTAAGAGGTAGCGTCATCAGTAGGAAACCTGGTCATAGGATCGAGGAATGTCGCAAGCTCAAGGCGAGCAACAGCGTAAAAGCCAAGTCGAAGGCAAGGCTCAAGCTTAACGTCGTCAAGGACACGCTCCTGGATGACATGATTGAGATCTCGGCCGTGGTGCTAGAAGCCAACTTGGTTGAGAATCCGATGCGAATGGTGGGTGGACCGCATGCGCAACAAGACACATCTGTTCCAACAAAGATGCCTTCTCCACGCGATACCTCGAGTTCGAAAGAGAAGGCATTCATGAGGCAGCGCTTCCTCGGACGTCTTTGGGGGTTGGAAAGGTGGTCCTGAAGATGACTTCCGACAAGGAACTCCACTCGAAGGAAGTGATGCACGTCGAAATTAGAAGAAATTTAGTTTACGGACTTTTATTGGTTAATCTTTGGTTTTAGGCTAGTGTTTGAATCCAATAAGTTTGTACTCACCAAAAATGACACATTTGTAGAGAGGCTTCGTCTGTGAAGGCCTCTTCTAAGTGAATGTCATGCGTATTGCGTCGAAGGAAATAAAGTTGAACCTTCTTCTTATTTGCTTGAGTCTTCTAATTTATGGCATCATAGATTGGGACACGTTAACTACAAGTCTATTCAAAAGCTGGTAAAGATGGAGGTTGTTGTCAAGTCTATCGATGTAAACCCTCGAACATAAGTGTGAGGTGTGCGTAGAGGCAAAACTTACTAAGCTTTCTTCGATCCGTCGAAAGGAATCGCTTGCTCTAGAACTTATTCACACAGATATATGTGATTTGAAGTTTGCATAAACTAGAGGAACAAGTACTTTGTGACATTTATAGATGATAGCACAAGGTATTGTTACCTTTACTTGTTGAAAGTAAGGATGAAGCCTTTGAAGCGTTTCGACGTTACAAGCGAAGTTGAGAATCAACTTCAGCCTACGGATTAAATCCATTCGTAGCGATAGAGAGGGAAAATATGTAGCGCCTTTTGAGAACATCATTGCCCGAAGGCATTATTCATCAAGCGACGGCTCCATACTCACCTCGATCAAGCGATGTGGCGGAGACGTAAGAACCGCACATTAAAGGAAATGATGAATGTCTTGCTTATCAATTCCGGTCTTCCACAAAACATGTGAGGAGAAGCCGTCCTTACCGCTAATACGATTCTTGTGAGTCCCATAAAGGTAAGGACAAAACTTCATTATGAATCATAGAATGGAAAGAAACCCACCTACAAATATTTTGGAGGTGTGGGGTTGTCAGCAAATGTTGAAGTACCCAAGCCAAAGCGAGTCAAGATTGGGCCTAAGGCGTAGATTGCATATTCATCGGATATGCAAATACGATAGTTAACTTATCGCTTCTTAGTCATAAGTCGAGATATTCCGATATCCACCAGGTACAATAATGGAATCAAGGAATGCTCTATTCTTTGAAAGTACCTTTCCTAGAAAGGAGAAAGACATAACCTCTATAAGCGAAGTTATGCACAAAGCTCTCAGAGCGGAGTCCTTTGCCAGGATCGAATAGTTCAGATCTAGCGAATCTCGAGGTGGTGAACATCCGGAATCTAGTGTTCTAGATTCTCGAACTTAGGGACTCCAGAGATGGATCTAAGAGAAGTAGTAAAGGGCCAGGAAGGATAAATCCTTTGGTCTGACTTTGTAGCTTATATGGTTAATGATGAACCTAGGACAATTGCTCGGGCGTTGTCAACTCCGGAAGCTTACCGGCCTGGAAAAGCTATGAGAGTGAAATAAGCTCCGTTCTGCGTAACCATACGTATGAGTTGGTTGATCTTCCTCCGGGAAATAAACCGTTGGGGTGTAAGTGGATACTCAAGCGAAATACAAAGCAGATGGGTCTATAGACAAGTACAAAGCCAGGTTGGTAGTCAAGGGCTATCGGCAAGCGAAGGCTTTGACTGCTTTGATACCTACTCCCGGTATCCGGGATGACATCCATACGGGTATTCATTGCGATCGCGACTTCGCGTGACCTTGAGATACACCAAATGGACGTCAACTGACCTTCCTAAGCGGTGATTTGGAAGAAGAAATTTATATGGACCAACCCTATGGGTATGTGGTTCAAGGGCAAGAGAAGAAAGTACGTAGACTTGTCAAATTTCTGCGGGCCAAAACAATGGCACGAAAAAATTTGATAATACTCTACTATCGAAAGGGTTCGCCATTAATGAGTGTGATAAATGTGTTTACACAGGTAACTTCGACTCATTTGTTATGATATACGTATGTAGGCGACATGTTAATCACGGAAGCGATCCTGAGTAATCCTAGAGACTAAGAACATGTTGAAACAATGCTTGACATGAGAGGATATGAGTATGAGATGTCATCTTAGGATTAAAATCTCTAAGGCGTCCCGACGACTGGTCTTATCTCAGTCTCACTACATCGAGGATGTTTGAGAAAGTTTGAGATGTTAGGCGATTCACATAGATAAAGTCACCAATGGATACAAATCAAAAAGCTTGATAAAAATCTTGGTACACTGTATACCGGAAGCGATACCTGGTGATCGGTAGTTTGATGTATATAACAAAGCGCACCCGACCTGATATTGTTTACGCTTGATCGATAAGTTGGCTAGGTTCACCTGTAATCCAGTGATAATCCTTTGGAAGGCATTGAATCGGGTATTACAATACCGAAATACACGTTAAATTACGAAATTTGCACTATTCCGAGATATCGGTTGTACTAGAAGAAAGCGATGATGCAAAGCCAGATATCGATATAGAATACAAGTCCACCGGTGGGTATATATTTACAATTGGTGGTGGTGTCTTGGAAATCCTATAAGCAAACTTGCATCGCCTGATCCACAATGGAATCGGAGTTTATCGCTTTAGACAAAGCGGGGAGAAGAAGCCGAGTGGCTCATGACTTCTTAGAGGATGTTCCGTGTTGGAACAAACCCGCCCGGTAATGATCCACCGCGGTCGATCGGCTCTAGGAAAGCGGCACGAATACTATGTACAGGGCAGAAGTCTCGTCATATTCGGCGGAGGAATAAGACCGTTAGGCAGCCCGATCACCACGGGTATAATATCCATTGATTACATCAAGTCAAAGGATAATAAAGCGAGACCCGTTGACAAAGGGCCTACTCAAGGATCGGATGGCTTGCTGTGGGAATGGGCTTAAAACCCAAAATATAAGGACCAATCTGATGGTAACCCAACCACGAATCGGAGATCCGGTAATTTTGGTTCAATGGGAAAGCGAAGTTGTAAATGTTGATTGACCAGGCGATTGGAAGTATGAGCACTTGGATAGTGATTTACGAAAGAAACACCAAATCCAAAGCGTTCCGCGATAGGCGTTAAGTGCTATCTCTGATGAGGGGTAAAAGTTAAGTTTTCAAAACTTTGTAATGATCCTCAGCCCGGTTGAGGTTAGGTTCTTGGGAAACTTTTAATGGTTCAGTAACACTTGTGAAGTGGGGTATAGCGGGATACCTTGTAGGAGACCAACTATTTAAGTCTGAGGGCTCGCCGACTTCAAAATGAAACGCACTTAAGAATCCAAGGCGTTGTCCATGGCCAAAGCGGACAAAACATTACGAAGAAGAGAGAGTAAGAATTTGTTGTGTTGGTACCATTGACTTACACACTAAACACCGGCGGTTCAAGACATCACGTTCAGCCGTATGAAAGTAAGTCAGATGGTATTCAACTATGGAAGGTTCAAAGCGATGCTACCTCTCCTTATGCAACATCGTCATTTGAAATATTCTTTGGAAATGAAAAAGCACCATGTGGAGTGCGCCAAAATCTCTTTTCAAGAGGGATTGTTGGAAATTTGCCTTTGGCGGGAGTTGCGACCGACCAACTTTAGCCAGCTTAAACACTAGTGTTACGTATGATGGAAATTCGGTTCTTCACACATGCATGATCTACTAAGTACATAGATAACCGTAGGGCCAAGAATCGTCAAATTTCATTGAGAAATGAAAGAGATATTGTCCACGAAATGCAGGTGTTTGAAGCATGGAAGTGTGGTGTTGTTCAATTGAAGAAAGAATTGTTGTGTATATAAGACTGAAATTGATTTGGGGTTTGGGACCCCGGGGTATCCGTATGTGTTTAAAGGAGGGAGGACCTAGATGTGCTTGATTAGAAATACCACGCAGCGCCTTGCTCGCCTGCCCGTCCGTGGGTTAAGGTCACGGGTCACGCAATTTGTAGGGCCTTACGATATTATCTTTTTGGGCGTGAGAACTTTTCGGAAATGCAGTTTTGATCCCAAAGCTTGAGATGTCTGATTTGGACCGTAATGCTGAGATGTCTGATTCGGTCCCCTGAAGTTTCAAGATATGCAGTTGGTCCATGAAGTTTCAGATGAATTTGTGACGAGAGCAAGCGTCGGCCGCTCAAAGGACCATTTATTTTGTTTGGATTACTCCTCTATAATGGCCAAATCCGTTGGTCTTTCACCATTTATTTTGGTGGCTTTACTACCTCCATAATGGTCATTATTTGGCCAATAATAAACATTATGGCGAGAGCGACCCTCCCTCACCTATATAAACACCTTACCCTTACACCATTGTTGAAGCGAAAAATACACTTGATATACGCGAAAATATACAAACGTAAAATCAGTTCTTCCTATAACTTCCTAGCATCATTTCATTATTCAATATTCTTCACGGTAGCTCTTGAGTTCCCTTTGCTCAATTGTTCCATTGTTGTTTTATCTTGGGAGGCAATTGTCCCGGACATTATAAAGGAGACATACTGGGCAATATTGTCTTATAGCCCAGTGTCACCTTTCGACTCAACAAAAATCAAAGCAGTTTCCGGTCTTCTTGTTCAACAAATATTGTAATTTCAGTTTTGTTGTTATATTGTAATTTTCAGTTTTCTAGTTGAATTGTAATTTCAATTCTTACATAAGCAGTTACTTGTAATTTCCGTTTCTTGCAAATCCTCGTAACCCAACACTTATCAGTTCTTATAAATGAAAAATAATCAAATAAGTCATACATATGAAACTATACGATAATGATATTTTTTTAACTGCAGGATCGAAAAATATCTAGCGAGCACTATTTCAACCAAATCAACGGTCTTATGGGGCCTTGACCCTATTCACACAATTTTCTCCATCTGTCTCTTCTTATATCTCTTCCAAAATATTCTTTGCACCCGGACTCCATAATCGTTTTACGCCAAATATCCTACTTTCTTTTTGTATTTTTTTCTTTTATACTTCAAAACTATATCCAAGTGTTCTACAATCCCTGCAATATTTACTTTATAAGAAATACGAAAATAGTCTTGACTTTATAAATTTGCTCTTTGACGTAGCGAGTAGATGATACAAAGAGGATAGTGAGCTAGAACTAAGAACACCAACGAAGATTGTAGTGGGGTGATAATACTCTTTTATTTTTAATTAAACATAACGGGTTCGAACGTTTGGTATGAGCGTAAATCTTGATACAATCGAAGCCTAATATGAGTATCTGAAAACCCCAAAAGAAAAAAAAACTAAAAACGATCCCTCCATGGCATCAAGTAATATGCAATTCTTGCTATTAAAAAGATTCTTGATTTGATAACACAAAGACAGACAAAAAAATCGGACTAAAATTATGCTCAAGTCTCTCTTTCAGATAAAATGGAGAGAGGAATTGATACTGGATTGAATCCCTTAGAAAGAGGCTCAGTTCTTGCTATTAAAAAAAATTCTTGATTTGATAAGAAATGTGAAATGAAAAAAAGAAAAAAATAGTTCGATCATAAAATATCTTTTTGCATGAATTCCTTTGACACATAATGATGCCTTCCATTCATTGTTAGTACCAATTCTCTTGGGTATTACTTATTTTTTTTAATAATTATCTGATATTTAAAATTTACTGGTTCGGCTAAGTTAAATTCATACCATATAGGGCTTATTAAACTAAAGAGGGAATAATTTTCTAGTTCTTACCGGGGGGTTTTCTTATATATTTTTATTATTTTAAAATTATATTATCTCAGAGCCTTAATTTTAAGATTAAAAAATATTTTTTAATAAAGACTTGGATCGAAATATTTCATTACATGGTGAATTAGAGAAGGAAAAATAGGAAAATAGATAGTGAAAATTAACTTCTTATGTGGATTTTTTTTTGTTAATACTGATACCACTAAATCAGAAGTCTTGCGGTAAGCTTATGTCACTTGGATATTTTATAGTACATTTTTGTGTTGAAAAGTGTTGAATTAAATTAAAGTGCATATGAAAACGAAAACCATTGGAAGATTTGGGCCCCACCTAAGGCAAAATATACGGATTAGCAAACAAATTAAAAGACTTTCTTATCTGAGGTTAAAAGACCTTCTTATCTTCGTCCTAATCAAACTTTTGTTGTTTGCCCGAATGTTGTCTCATGTTCATTGGATATTTTAGCAGCCAGTCAAGGCAGATATCTGCTTGTAGCATAAAAGCTTGACACATTTTTTTATAACGATGTTGTTTTATCAATTTGCGCATATCTCTATAATTTCATCAAATATTTATTATCTTTGCCAACAGTACTATCAAATAAATGTATCTATCTACACTTACTCATATTTTTTATTGAAATATAAACTCTAAATCTTTAGAGTTCAAGACACTAAGAAAGTATTCAAATAAGTTTGTAAGGTGATCAAACTACTTTTTCCGTCTCATTTTAATTATCGTTTTAGCTCTTTTCGCATCTATTAAAAAATAATAAATGGAATGCGTAGTTTATTACACTATCCTATTTATTACAATGTTAATCTTTTGAAGACTGAGCAATTAGAAAGGACTACTTCTTTAATATTAAGGGTACAATTGGAATAATTGTCAGTTTTGATCTTAAATTTCTAAAGTAACACTTATTTTGAGATAATTTTCTTAAGCTAAATCGACAGTTAAAATGGATGGAGGGAGTAACTTATGCGTTTGATAAATATTAAAATTTATAAGCCAAACCCAGTCATTAATTATAAGTTGTTCACCCCGAACTATAGTTTTATAGCTTAATTTTATAAGTATTTTAATGTGACCAAGTCTTTTACAAGTTTATCTCTAATATCTTTTGTAATATCTAAAATCTCTTCCTAAGATATAAAGTTAATTATTTCTTTATTCTATTTTCATAGTTCACTACTTTTATATAAAACTCTTTGAAATTTTATAATTTTTTGGAAATATCTTTGAGGACACCTCGATCATTTTAATAGAAAAAAAAGAAGTGACTCAGAACCGCTTTTTACCAAGCACTTTAACTATTTATTATTAGTTGTTTTAACACTGTTATGAAAACACATAATTACTTATTTATAAAATTATTTTTACCACCTAATAATACTTAATGCTTACTTAGATCAAGCTTTTCTGCTGGAACTTCTAAATCACGGGTTGAGATCGTAACTCAACCTAAATACACTATTTTAAGGACGTCTAAGTCAGAAGTAATAGCTCGAGGTTTTACGGTTTAGTCCGAAGTAGCTTCATCAAGACTATCTTACCCCCCGAAGCTATGAAAGTGAAAGAGGAGCTTTCGTAGTTGTCTTTCTGTGACTTTTGACTGAGTTTTTGAGTGGATTTCCCTTCAAAGACACTGGTCTTTAATTTTTACCATTTAAATTTGAAATCTTTAATTTTTGCCCTTCGCTCAAAAATATCACGAGGTTCCGCGTTCGAATCACGTAGGTTCAGTTTGCATGCAAACTCTGTCTGCTTTAAGGTAGAGTTTACTAACTTAAGACAAACTCTACCGGATAGGCATAGTTTGCAGGATAGAGTTTGAAACTCTGTTTTAAGATAGAGTTTGAAATTTTGACTTCAGACAAATTCTATCTTGCGATTTTTTTAAAATTTTTATTTGAGCGGAGGTTCAAAAATAAGTGCATCCCGGCGAATTGCCCTCTTCAATATAGGCAGGAAAGATAGTAACTCCTTTACTTTTAATAGGCTAATCCAAACGAGCCGTAATTCTATTTTATTCTTTTTGATCAGGTTAAAAGGTTGACACAT